>NJDC01000803.1:263421-277172 GCA_002245475.1 Calephelis virginiensis | reverse complement strand
AGGTGTTGACGTATCATGTACAGGAACAAATCTTTCAAATTCACTAACTTCTTCTAATTGTTTTTCAAATCTACATTGAAAATCATCATTGAATAATTTCCTTTTGGCGTTATTCTCTTTATTAGGCGTTAGTGATATTCCAAGATCCGTTGTATCTTGTTTGACTGGTGTATTGTTTGCAGAAGATGTCCCGAGTGATTCAGTGTAAGATCTGTCAAAACCTGAATCGTTACTGCAAATGCTTTCATTGAAGTCACAATAATCTTCGAAGTCATTCCCAAACATTTTCGTAATTGTCTGGAACAATGGAAATAGAATTTAGTCCTATTTAATAAAAGTATATGGGAAATTGTCACTACTATATAAAATACAACTAAAAAATAATTCAACATCTCCATTGAAACTACTAATTTCATTAAGATATTTCGGTACTGATTATCCCCGTGTACTGTTACTTATTTGAAAGAGCATTCTCTTCACACCAGACAAAAGTAAAACATATCAATAAGATGTTGCATGCATCTCTTAAGTAAGTTTACCGACTTCCCTATCTAAAAGACCATAAAGAGCACGAGAATGGCAAAATTTGACCTAATTATGATCTTATAGACCAATCCTAGCACACCACACAGATCATATGTATGCCTACTCACGCCAATGTAACTACATGCATCTTAAAAGTCGGCACTCACTCACTCTCACTCACACTCAGTAAGAAAATTGGCTTCATTTTTTATCCTCTTATATAGCGAACATAGCTTTAGCGAACAAGCATACGACTCTGCTGATGGTATGAGATAACCGTATCCTATAGAGTATAGACAAATAAAAAAACTAAATAGATATTATAGGTGTGTCGTTATTGTGTGGTCGAGATTTTACGCCCATAATAGTATAAGTTTACTGGCTACCCTCAGGAGCGGAGCATGATAGTCATGTTTCGAAAAAAAGGGCATGTCTTTTTATGATATTTAAAGGCAAAGAAACGAGACGGATTTCCTGATGGTAAGGAATTCTCGCCGCTTAGAGACACCAAATGTAATGGTGCGTTGCCAACCTGAGGCCGAGATGTTAAGCCTCAAATAAAAATAAGCTTACCGGCTACCTAACCCTCCGAACCGGAACACGTCAACGGCAGGCAATGACGGTATGGTAGCAGGCATAGGTAATGCGGTGGTACCAATCCGGGCGAGTCGCTGCGAAACTCTACCGCACCTTGTAGGATGTCACGGTGTTCGTGACAGTAAGCCTATGCTCGCCTTTTACGACCTGCCTGGCAGGAAGGCAGATGGTCTATTCTACACAAGTTGCTGCACTGCACTCTATCAACAGTGGTCTAGTTGGTAATTTAACAAGTGCTCGCCACTTGCAAGCTTCCTCGCAGAGAGACAGGTGGTATGTTCTACTCAGTAAACCTGGACCAAATTCATACAACAAAAAATACCTAAAGCAGATTTCTTAAAAAGCGCAGGTGCACAACCTAACTTATGACGGCGATTACCACTCACACTTGTGTAATTTTCATGTCAAACCCGGTGACCCTCCCCCAGGTTTAAAACTCGCGTGACCAGGTACAGAAAGTCAGTTGAACTTTATCACTTCCGACTTCCGGTCTCTGATTTCCGGTAGCAACCCTTAAAAAGTTAATTTGCTACACTTCACGCAACCGACTTTTTGATTAGTGAGTGATTTTTTCAAAAAAGATTATTGTTTTTGATTATCACTTGCAAAAATGAATCAATATGGCAAAACGAGATGGCCTGGAAACGTCCAACGAGTGCAATAATCCAATATCTATATATTGGATTGTTCCAGGCATCTCGACCTGACTGAGTATTTCAAGTTCTAACTTATATGAAATTCCGATTTTGTTTTCCGTGTTAGGTATTCCGGGTCATCTGTGTAGAATAGTACACCGTCCTACCTGGCTGATCGTAAAAGGCAAGCATAGGTTACATGGGTCATTATTAACAAACCCACAGGTGACAGAGTGCTATGTAGCAATTTGTCTAGGTAAAGATCCACTGCCTTGTCTATTGCTGACTCCATAAATAATGACAGTGACGTATTCCTGTCTGAAGGGTAGGGTAACCGGTGGACTTACACATTAGGGCTAACATCCCAATGTCTATAGGCCACGGTTATCTCTTACAACCAGGAGAGCCGTGTATTTGTTTGCTATTATAGGCATAAAAAATTAAACATCTAAATCATGACCATAATTTTAACGGATAAAAATTACAAAAATCTGACTTCTAATTAATTACCAAGTCACCTGAGTACACAAAAAATACTTATGCGATATTAAGTACAGCTCTCAAATTACTATTTAGATCTTGTTTAAATAAAAAAAATACTCATTAAAATTCAGTCACAACTGGTGTGGTAATAGCGCTTATGTTGCGCGATGCAGCCAAAGAATACAGCAAAAAAACATACAGATACCGATCCGCCTTCTTTTCGGAGTCGGTGAAATATAATTAATTTGTATTTAGTAGCCGCAAGTTAATTGAGACAAGTATTGAACACTGTAGGGCCCTTTGGCCACCTGCGTAGGGCACGTGTCGGTCACGCGATATGCACGCGTCCGGAAAGACAAACAAATCAAATAATTATTAACCGATGCTCAATTTTTGTATGGAAAAGAGGAGGCAAACAAGTTGAAAACAAACCGACTGTTGAGGAATTTCAATTTTTTGCCTGACTGTTCAAGATATATTACTACCAATCCTGGTTACAGGAAAATGGTTTTACCATTTCTTCTCAGTGGTTTGAAAACTTATGTTAGATAGGTTATTAATATTGGCTGTAAGTGCACAAAGTGGATTGTGGCAAGCCTATCGCCAACCGAGCATACAACTAATCCCGGACAACGGGATTAGTTGTTTTACGGGTTTTATTTAAAAAAAAATTGAAAATACACATTTTCCATTTTTTGTATTGCCCAACCCGGCAATCGAAGGCGGGACCTCAAGAAGTCAAGGTCGACGCTAGTATTTCTTAATTAATGTAGTAAATTTAATTCCTATCATGTACCTATTCCGCGCCAAAAAATATTTTGATATTTGTCACTAAGTACTCACTGCCGATATATCAGGAAGCTCGTAAGAGGCAAAGGCAATCAAATGAATCTTTCTCAATTACTGCAGTAAATTAAATTCTTTTCTGGTATTCCACAAGAAAATATCTGTACATTTAAAAGAAAGTAGTGTTAGTTAAACTATTTATAACTCAAGAACGGCTGAACCGATTAGGCTGAAAATTGGTGGTGAGATAACTTAGAACCGGGATAAGGACATAGGATACTTTTTTATCCTGTTCGGTTGTGAGGAAACTAGGAAAAACAACATTTTAATTTATCCCACACAAACTGAACAGGTGGAACGAAGCTCGCGGGTCAGCTAGTTGTAAACATATTTCGTATCCTCACTGCCATCTATTAGGAAGCTCGCAAGAAGAAAATATGCGTCTAATTATTTTGTTTCTATAATATGACAAGTTTCAAAGGCTTGGAGTATCTAGCTAGTCAAAGTCGGGGGAGTTGCTGGGATGAATTATTACGTAGTATTTAAATACTCTTTGGGATGAATGCTTTACGTACAACGTACAACGTTGTTTCGGGAACAACTTAGTTTGCCGAACATCGATAAGTATGTAATTTTTACGTAACATCGAACATTATAATTCGTAATGGTGGCAGAATTACTGAATGCGGTGCTATCGATTCAAACGAATCATCGTGGAACGCGTTTCTAGGCATTGGTGGACGGAAATACTACAAAAAAATTGGTAGGTAGTACCTACTTAATGTACTAAAATTGGGATTTTGTAACATTTTCAGGTCACTAATATTTTTGTTTAAAGATCTTACTATAGTAAGAATCCCAAGTCCAACTAATAACAAAGCTCTAGTACGTACTCTACCTTGTGTTAAACAAACACTCGCCTTTTACAAACTGCCTGAAAGTTTGGCACTTGCCTATTAATCAAAGGAGCATTAATGTTTAAAACAAAAATGATTTATTGTAAAAGAATTGAAATTTAACACATTTATAAAAAAAACTTACAATTAAACTTTCCAATTCACAAAAATCACAACACAAAATAACACTACTCTGTTCCCGTTCCCCTACATGTCTGGCTATGGGACTTGTGAGACGCGGACTGTAGGTACTAGAGTAGTCACCCCTGTTTTATCATCCCGTTGTCCAATGGGATGAGTGGGATAGTGGGTGTGCGACACGCCCATCACTTCACTATATAGGACTCGGGAATATGGAGGACGTACGCATAATTTTATACTTGCACAATACTTTTTTATTTTACTTTCTTTGTTTTTTTTTTTTATAATAAGGCAAACAAAACGAATTGCTTAGAAATACACGTCGTCTATTTCAACACGAAAGAAATTAATAGTGTGGTGCAAACTTGAGGCGGGTCTCTTCAAGCTTATTGCTCAAGTACCTACCTAAGTTTACCGGCTATGTTACCCTCTAGAACATGACGATTTTTTTTATATTGGAAGGCAAAGAAGCATACAGATTTCCTGATGGTAAGAAATCCACGACGCCAAAGGTGGTAGTGGTGCTAACCTAAGACCGGGATTGTAAGCCTCGAGCAAAGTTAAGTTTACCGGCTACCCTCCATGTCACCGGCAAGCATTGACATTATGGCGGCAGGAATAGATAAGGCGGTGGTAGGTACCAATCCCGGTGAGTCGCTGCGAAACTCTACCACTTAGTAGAAATAAACGTTGTTAGTGTGTAGCCTGTGCTGACCTTTTACGAGCTACCTGGCAAGAAGTCAGATGGTCTATTTGCAAAGGAGCCCGGACCAAAAGCCCGGGGTAAAAGTCAAGCAGTGACGGATAGCCCGGTGAAGTTGTAAAAACCTCACGGTTAGCAGCATATTAGCAATTTCAAAAAAGCATTGACGCTTAGGAGTCAGGAATCCAAACAAATCATTATATTGTGACTGTACCATCTAGAAATATAATAATAATGCATTTATTTGAATTTCTTAATATTAATATTAATTGGCCTCTGTGGCTCTGTGTACTCCTCCAAAACGGCTCAACCGATTTTGATGAAATTTTGTATACACACTCGGTAGGTCAGGTAATAGGCTATTATTTATGTTTCTCCACCTACGTGATAGGGCAGACCCGAAACTATTTTATTTCATTTTTGAGACAGATTTTTCATCGAACAACCCTAAACCTTCTACATTCTATGAGAAAAATTGAAACTAGTAAATCTGCCACATACTTAAACAAACTTTAAGATCGCCAAACAATATAAAACACATTTTTTGTCATTGATTTTACTGACTAAATATTTATAGTGTAGAATTCTAAGCTTAATCAATCCGGCAATATTTTTGTCTAATTTTAAATCAAATAAATCGACGACATTAAATAAATAAAATAAATGTCGCGCCATATTTTTATGTAATTGGATAATAGTGCATCGAAAATCGTTTTTTGTCGTTCAACCCTTTATCGATATCGACATGCAATAAATTATATAAATATTTGATCAGACACACATTTTACGAGTCATTTTTTCAATTGTGCAGCAGTTGGTCTACGTAACATATTTTTGGAAGCTTATATATTGTGTAATGTAATAAAATAAATCTAAACTTAACCAAACTGTATCTTAGTCTCTTTGACACTAAAGTAATATATTTATCTTAATTTAAGGATAGCCTTATTAGCCAATGGTCAGTTCTGATTTGGAGGTAAGGATAGCTATTAATTTTGCATAATATGCAAGCAGGCTAATGATGTTTTCGCAATGAGCTATTACCATGTGCGATGTTTATTTTTATGTCATAAGAGTACGAACAAACACACTGCCTTTGTGTGAATGCTAAGAAACAACCACGGACTACACACCATAGGTATTATAGATATGTTATTATCATGCGGCGGTTCAGGTTCAATATGTCACAGGCTACCATACATTCTTGACCAGAAATATGACATTGCTAAATACTTTTTACTATCACGAAAAGAACAGACAAGAAGGTGAAACCCAGACAAATTGTTACACATTACTCTACTATCTGTTATCCTTTTGGCATTGACATATTTAACTAATACTTGTCACTTACGAACTTTTAGGCGGGTAAGTAGATTATTATTCCAGTTTATTAGTACATTATTCTATACGGATAATCCAGGCCAACAAGTTGAGAAAATCATCTAACCATGAAGAAACCCGTCTGTTATGTCTTCTAAAGAATTTACCTAGCTACTAGTTAGTAATCGTGATAACAATTATTGCTTTTTTACCCCTTAAATGATGTTCCGCGTGATTACCTCCTCGTGTGTCTACGACAAGGACATTTTACCAATAGTCTCCGTCACGGCTCAACGGCAATTCTTTCAAATATTGACAAATTACATCACGCTAATAAAAAGGGCACGAAAGACACAATGAGTGGAAATGCGTATGCGATGTCAATTTATTGCTTAGACCAATGTTTCCCAAACATTGTTCTGCCATGAACCAGTTATTTTCAAACTGCCACATGATACTTTTAAACACAAACTGCATCCATTAGGTTATTTTACCTACATTTTTACACTAACAACAAAACCATTTAAGCTGTCCGAGCGGAATACCTATGATTGGCGGAGATACGGCACGGTGAGATGTAGCGCAAGGGCTTGCAGTTTTCACGTCTCTGTTGATCTTTATCGAATGTTGCGACCCGGTAATTGATTAAAATGATCCGGCATCAGGTACCCGGAATTCGGGAAACGCTGCCTTAGACGATTATCAATTTTCGCCCAAGTGCTTCAGAAGGATGGTAATGTTTTTCGAACTTTAGTAGAATAGCATGTATGTATAACCATTTCTATGCAGGTCTAATTGGCAAACATAGATCACTACCAACAATATCACTAATAGTACAGTACTGTTCAGCAACTTACCTGGATCCCTACTGCACTGTAATGACTCTCTCATATTCTGGTCCCGGGGCTAGGGTAGCCAGTAGATTTGAACAATAGGCCAAACATACCAGCTATAGGATAACAACACACCTGTGACATCAAATGTGTTTTTCACCACAGTAGTCTCTTACCATCAGTAAAACCATGTGCCTGTTCGCTGACCTCTCTCGCTGACCTCTCACATAACAAACGTCATACAAGGTGTGGATAATTTTTGGCAAAGGAGGTGTCGTTGGATTCTACACATTTGTTGTAGTGACATAGACTATACAAATTTTGAAAATGCAACCCAAATATTGAAAAGTGGGAGGGGGGTGTATGGATAAATGGGTATCAAATTAATGCTAGTAAAAAAACATTTCAAACATGTATTTATCATGTTATGTTTATTACGGGTTTTTTTTATAGGCGGATTTTTATTTTGTTTACAAAGTATTGCTTTTTTATGCATAGATTTTATTATTATACTTGTCAAAGACTTAAGTTTGGTTTTTTTCTGGAAACTGATTATTTATGAGTAATTTAACTACCTAACTACCTACCTAAAAAAACCTCATTAAAACTAAGTTCCTTTCTTATGACTGCTCGGGTTCGGAGTATGAGTAGCACATAATATCTTTTTATTTCCGGTTTGTGTGCTATTAAATTTATTTCTATATTTGTTATATATCTATGAATTAGTGTATTTGACTAAAACTCACCACACTTGTATTCAATTTGCTTGATTTAGGGTAAGGTTAGTTGGTGCATTTTTTTCAGAGACTAAATTTAGTTTTAATACAAGTTATTACCTAACTTTTCACTCTCTGCCTACCGTTTAAGAAATTGGGTAAATGTGTATATACGTACCTACCTAATGTCTTATGTTTGAATCTTTTGTTATTAATTATAGAGTATTCGTGTAACACACGTTTGTTACACGATAACTCGGTTACTACGGTTACTACAAAAAACATACCTACGAATATGTAATTTGAAATTGCGAATTGTAATTGTCAATTAAAAAAAAAGAAGTATTTTCACGTCCATATCCCCGAAGAGGTAGGCAGAGGCACAACCAGGGCACAAAACCCAAGCAACTTTTTTTATTAGAAAATTGGAAAAACCCAATTTTCTTTTGGTTGTCAATTTTAGAGTAAGTAATAGGATGCTGTAACAGTTAAATAAAACAGGTGCGATGATTACGTAGGCCATAAAAACTAACGACCCGTCACATCAGCCCCGGCATTCAAATCTCAGAATTATAACAGTGCCGTTTAAAATAATAAATAAAATGCGAGTGCGCAAGGGGTTGTTAGTTACTTTGCAGTCGCCACGCTTGAGAGCCTATGAATGCATTAAATTTCGCCTCTACACGCGTACGCGTTTATAAATAACCCTTTTAATATTATTTTAGGGATTGGATATTATCGATAATAAAAACTTATTCGTTCGGAATTGAAAATTCTACCAGTTTCATTTTAATTTAATTTAACAATTATTTTAACAACTTCAAAACATACTTATAATTTACTTTATACATTTTATTGCTTTACGAATTTGGATGTTGATTTGATCAAAATAACACCGACACTATTTCAAAACTGCAATTTGTGTGCCATAAAACAGTAGATAGAGGTGTAAGAATTTTAAAATTAATTTCTTCAAGAAACAGGACTATACAAAATTTGAATTTGATTGTTATGGTTTTATATTTTCACTTAAGACTATTATATGCGACTAGATAAATTCGAAAAAAATACAGTTAATCTCGTTTAGGTAAAATTGTGTATAAAATGGGCATATGAAAGCATTTTAAATGTTTCAATAATTTTACAAGAGTTACGAGTAAACGTAAAAAATAGAACATTTTATTTATTTCTCTATAACATCTGACATAATATGTGATTATAAACAATATCATGATCTCAGTGTGCAGTATAGTGTGTTTAGGCTACTCACAATTATCGATAACATTACCTTCAAAGTTTATGGAGCATCACTAGCTGTCCCCGTCTTGTTCGCGCCCCTCGCGTGCTCCAAACATCCGACCCGCCACCAAGCATAATTCTGCGGACTTAACGGCTCTACATCCAGATAATTATTTGCTTGTTTCAATCTTATCAGTTGCACAAAAATATATTTAATTACTAGCCATTTCACCCGCACTTCAAGGATCTGTACTATCATATACGCCATGTTCCCAATTGATAGAATATGTGAGAATTTACTGCATCTATGTACAGAGGTCAAATACAACGCAATGTTTGGACTTTTCGCCTTGTTGCTCCCCTAAGTAAAATAGATCATCTGCCTCTCTGGCAGGCAGCTCGTAAGAGACGAGCACAGGTTAAAATATGTTTCATTACCAACAAGACCGCTGGTGGTAGAATGTTGTGCAGTAGCTTCCAGTCCGAAGTAGCCGGTGCACAATACGTATAGATAGCATCCCGGCCACAGGACAGCGATAGACCTGTAACATCTATGATGTCTATAGGCCACGGTTATCTCTTACTTTCAGGAGAGACGTGTGCTTGATCGCTGACCTGTCACATATAAAAAGATGGGCTGCACTTCGGGAGTGCCGGCAGAAGTGAAAACTTGAATAATAACGTTGTGCATTTTAGATATTTTGAAATGGCTAAGGAATATTTTTGCACGAATTGCTTTAATTATCAATATGAAAGTACTATCATTTATGCACAAATATTATTTTTATATCAATACCCTGCGTTTGGCTTGACAAAAACTCGTTATAGTAACACCACGTGACGGCTAGGAGCGTCGTCATATTATCTGTACATCGAACATTGCTCGTCTAAACATAAAGCTTATTTTCAAGATGGAACAAATAGAGCAATGTCTGTTGATATTACACGCATCTGCTATCTATGAGAATGTAATAGTAAGTATATTGCAGCGTATTATCCATTGCGTATCCTATACTCTTCGGGAATATCTAAGCTGTACAAAAACAGCAATGAATCAACGTTTTATTTTAGATCTCGAGCCGTCTTATTCGCGCCGAGAGTTCCGAAACACTCCCCTTACTTTTATATTAAGCATTAGAATCCTAGAAGAAGAGATATCAACGCTTAGATCTAGCTGCTAGCTGAAAAAGCAATACTTAGTTCCACGCTTAGAAAAAAACTTATTTAATAATTCGCGAATAGGGTACCACGCTATAAGTTCACAAGGAGTACATCAAACATTTACAGTTTGAAGCATCCTAATATTAAGTTTTTCTTCTTGACCAGATTCAAGAATGTGTTGTGCCTATCGTTAAGGACGCTGATTTCCAACTATTTTGTGTCAGAAAATACATTCGAGCACTTTTTTGGAGTGACTAATATGTTGCCAACCTCGCGGTTTTTACAACTTTACCATGTATTCTATTGACACTACCATGGCAAGTGTTCTGAAAAACGTTTGAAGTTAAATCTAACATCATCTTCCAATCACCATATAACACGCATTGATACATTGTGTGCCTTTATTGTGATGTTCAATCGTCATTTTGTCATTCACACTTCTAAACTGTGGACTGTACTTCTTCGCTCTCTTTTTTCTGAAAATTGTAATATTTGATTATTTAAAAAGAGAATATTCTGAAACATCTTCTCTAAGAATCCGCAGCGCGTCCGTTGTTTCTCACTTGTTAAGGATGTCCATAGGCAACATTGACCATAACAAAATCTTATACCGTACCTGGGTTTGGAGTATAATCTATACGAGTATTATATATGTGCAAGTTGCTGAATAGCACTCTAGCATTAGTGAAAATAGTTTCAAAATGTTTATAACTAGCTTCCGGCAACTTCGTCTGCATAGAATAATTACTTCGTGCTAACCCGCGACTTCGTTTATATAGGTTAGTATATACTTGGTCTTATAATCTTATATCATGTAGATTGTAGGTTACTCTTAAAAAAACTAAACTTATGTTATTTTAAAGTATTTCTGCTTACACTATATTTTTGGTATTGTTTTCTAGTTATCACTTTAAAAGATAAGCTGTAACAGACTTTTTTAAAACTTTCAAAGGAAAGCAATTCTATCTTACATGACTTTTACGAAACTTTAACTATTTATGCAGCATTCAAATTTTCATCATTCTCAAAACGAAGAAAAAGAACCGATTTTAAAACATTATTTATTGGTGCTCCGCTCCTATTGGTCTTAGCGTGTTGATAAATACCTATATATAGCCTTCCTCGACAATTAATATGCTATGTAACACTGAAATAATTTTTCAAATTGGACCAGTAGTTCCTGAGATTATCGCGTTCTAGTAAACAAATAAACAAACTCTTCAACTTTTTCATACTAAAGCATAGTTTTAATAATATAGTTTGTTAACTACTAATTTGTCCTTAAATTAACTAAAATGGACAACCACAGTATTGCTTTAATAGCAAATACTATTTATTATTTCACAACCGGGTAATAAGTCATCAAATTAGAATAAAATAATATCGGAATCAAATTTAAAATCCCAAATACAAACATATTCGTACTAATATTTGTGTGTTAAACGCACTGACATGACGCTAATCTCCTAAACATTAAAACATTTACACGGCCAAACTCCGAAACTAATCCACGTAGGTCAAAAAAATCAATGATTTCACCCATTGTGGCGCAGTTTTAAAATGTTAAAAAGCTTTGTTGTCGAGGGCCCACCGAAGGGTTGTAAATAATGACGATGCAAGTTCCTATTGAAATCTAAACGATTCATAAAGGGTTTTATGCGTGTACTTAGACGGTTTTATGTATCCCCCTTTATTGCAAGTAAAATAAAATATTTTGAAGGATTTTCTTGATTCTTATTATTAAATCGTTATTTATTTTTATAACGATACTAGTCGACGCAGCAAACTTCGTATCGCACGACATTAACAGCTACTACAGTAGTACTATTTCAATCATGCGCTTCGGCTACATTCGTCAAGCTTCGGAAATCCGAATGTATTTTAAAGATATATAGGTATATAGAGTTGTTATTACATAATTAATCATTTTGCTTAAATTTAGATTAGGTGAGCCAATTTAAAATTAAAAGTATAAAGAGTAAAAAGTGTAAAGCCGAAGCGCATAATTTAAATAGTAGTACTGTACATAATATTTGACACTCCGATCGTAGCGCAGTCTGCCGGATCAAATGTAAAACATACCAAAACCAACGACTACTTACAAATAAAAAACTAATTATAAAAACATTTCCCAGTGGACCAAATTGTGAATCTAAACCATTCTCGGATCCCCTTTAACATACACAATAAATTTCATAAAAATCGCTCCAGTCGCTTAGAATGAGTTTAGTGAGAAACACACGAACCCAAGAAATATATTAAGAGAGCCGTGTAAATTAAAGTTAATTAAAACTACATTAATAAAATTGTAACAATGGTGATAAGTTGTAACGAAACAGTAATCTTTACTTTATTTTTTAAAAGTTATTTTTTAGTTTCAACATTTTCACATCAAAACCTGTTGCTATTCGACTCAAATTAACAATTAATTAGGTTTAAAACGATTTAAGAGCAGTAGGTACCTAAAGCTACAGAAAACCGACTACAAATGCATAACAACTTCGCGTTTTTTAAAAAGTTCTAAAGCAAGGAACCAAGTGTAATTATAGTGTTGGTCCGGCCTCCTTTCCAGAATTGACCTTCCTGCCAGGTAGTTCATAAGAAGCGATCATTGGTTTACCGTTACTAACACCGTGATATCTTACTAGGCGGTAGAGTTTCGCAGCGACTCGCCCGGATTGATACCACCACCTTACCTATTTCTGCCGCCATAACGTCAATGTTTGCCGTTGACGTTTTCCGGTTGGAGGGTAAGGTAGCCGATAAACTTATTTTTGCTCGAGGCCTAACATCCCGGCTTCAGGGTGGCAGCGCATCATTATCACCTTGGTGTCTCTAGGCCGCGTGATTTTCTTGTCACCAGGAAATCCGTCTGCTTCCTTGCTTGCTTTCCGATGTTATAAAGAAAAAATAGTTATATTTACTAGATATTTGCTGATGCATAAATGTACCTGTATCGACTTTTTATGTGTACATGAAAATGGAAAATTATAGCTTTTTTTACCTATGATTTTCCTGGAAACTGAACTGGTAAAGAAATTATAAGTCCGACGTTTTCCTGTCATGTTAAAATTATGTTTTCCGTAAGCGTTCTTAAACTTTCTAATGTTAAGCTTAACAAACTTTTTTTGGTTTTCATATAAACATTTTTTTTTACCCGCGTTGGAATTACGTGTCACGTTGTTTGTCCGAGATAGACTCCTAAACTACTTAACCGATTTTAATAAAATTTGCTTACCGTGTGCAGTTTGATCCAACTTGCAAATTTAAATTTGAATTTGAATTTGAATTTAAAGATAGGATAGCTTACATCTCAATTTATGATCAAAAAATAATTTAAGTAAGTAATAATTTTAGTAATCTAACCGAGCGAAGCCGGCACAGGCAGCTAGTAGGTACAGTTATATAATTTAGATTTGGATTTAAACTCAATAATTACTATAATTTGTCCAGGGACATTTATATTCTCCTGGCAAATAATTATCAACACAACAAAAAAGAATAAGCGAAATTGTTCCATCCATTAACTTGTGACGCTATGACCAAGATTATGTTTGTTACTCATGTTAAACAGAAAAAAGTTAAGAACAATAGTTTAGATGTACTTGTATTTTTTTGTGTTGTTGGAAACCAAACGAGCAGACGGATTTCCTGATGGTAAGAAATTCACGTCGCCTAGAAACACCAAAGATGGTAATGGTGCGTTGCCAACCTGA
>NJDC01000803.1:246813-262316 GCA_002245475.1 Calephelis virginiensis | reverse complement strand
GTTTTAACGAAAAAGTAATCTTTACTTTATTTTTTAAAAGTTATTTTTTAGTTTCAACATTTTCACATCAAAACCTGTTGCTATTCGACTCAAATTAACAATTATTGACGTTTTCCGGTTGGAGGGTAAGGTAGCCGATAAACTTATTTTTGCTCGAGGCCTAACACCCCGGCTTCAGGTTGGCAGCGCATCATTATCACCTTGTTGTCTCTAGGCCGCGTGATTTTCTTGTCACCAGGAAATCCGTCTGCTTGTTTGCCATGAAAATGGAAAATTATAGGTTTTTTAGCTATGATTTTAAAAATTATAAGTCCGACGTTTTCCTGCCATGTTAAAATTATGTTTTCCGTAAACGTTCTTAAACTTTCTAATGTTAAGCTTAACAAACTTTTTTGGCTTTCATATAATTTTTTTTTTTACCCGCGTTGGAATTACGTGTCACGTTGTTTGTCCGAGATAGACTCCTAAACTACTTAACCGATTTCAATCAAATTTGCTCACCGTGTGCAGTTTGATCCAATTTGAAAGATAGGATAGCTTACATCTCAATTTATGATCAAAAAAATTACTAACCGAGCGAAGCCGGAACAGGCAGCTAGTAGGTACAGTTATATAATTTAGATTTGGATTTAAACTCAATAATTACTATAACTTGTCCAGGGACATTTATATTCTCCTGGCAAATAATTATCAACACAAACAAAAAAGAATACGCGAAATTGTTCCATCCATTAACTTGTGACGCTATGCCCAAGATTATGTTTGTTACTCATGTTAAACAGAAACAGGTTAAGAACAATAGTTTAGATGTACTTGAATTTTTTGTGTTATTGGAAACCAAACGAGCAGACGGATTTCCTGATGGTAAGAAATTCACGTCGCCTAGAAACACCAAAGATGGTAATGGTGCGTTACCAACCTGAGGCCGAGATGTTAGACCTCGAGAAAAAGGAAGTTTACCGACTGCCTTACCCTCCGAACCGGAACACGTCACCGCCAAGCACTGACATTATGGCGGCAGGAATAAGTAAGACAGTGATACCAATCGGGGCGAGTTGCTGCGAAACTTTAGGTACCTCCTAGTAGGATGTCACGGTGTCGGTGTTAGTGATGCTCACCTTTTACGAGCTGCCTGGCAGGAAGGCAGATGGTCTACTCTACAAAGGAGCCCGAAACAAAACGGGGGAAAATAATAGGCACAATTCATTTTTATTTATAGGTTTTGGAATTATGACACACATTTTTTTCAAAATCAGATTTTCTGAACTCCCAAAAGTCCTTTCAGCTTAGATATCGATTGGAATAATTGGAAAAATCTATTTTCTCTTTTCTTGCCCGATCCGAGCATCGAACCCAGGACCTCATGCAGTTAAGTCAAACACCTGGACCGCTAGACCACTGAAGCGAAAAAAGTCATCATGCAAAAAATGTTAAATTTTAAAAAATATCTTAATTTTCACGGGCGGATTGCCAATATTTGAACGCTAATACGCAACCGTAAAAAAATCGATAAAATTCGACAGACGATGGGACGCTACTTGATTTCAGCGTTTATTTGCGTCACGTGAAACTCAAAAGAGCGAAGAGAGCTTACTATGTTTTGGTATTTCACGCTAGACTTACAGACAGTACTTACAAATACATATCGATATTAAAAGAATAATCATTGAACAAAAATAAAATAATACCTACATTTGTCAAAAATAATAAAAAGTCAATCACGCGTGTTAAAGATTGTAGGGTAATACGGTAGTAAATTGCAAAAATTTAATAACTACTATCTGTGGTAGCACCTGACGTCTACTGTATTTTTCTCACGATATTACTTGAAATATCAATATCAATCTGCTTGGCAAACACAGTTTTCAATTACAGATATTTATTGAAATCTCTGTTTACAATGTAGCTGATACTATACTTGTTTTGTACTTAATTACAATATGGTTACACAAATGTTTGAGATTTCGTTACACATATTGCATGCTATCATTTTATGAAGGACAGTAGTGGACTCTCCAGACTTAAATATGAAACGCGCGTCTAACTCCAAATCTCTCACAAAACATTAGTGTGGATCCGATTCGCATATTCTTCGCGGCCTAATGTCCTCGCTGGTTTTTCAGAAAATTTTTGAATTTCCGTTCTGAAAATTTTCCGTGACAAAATGTTGTGTGAACGAATAAACTTCACATTCGTATGTGGCTCACTCTTGTATAGTTAGTTGAGTGTGGCAAGATTAAGAAGATAGTAAACCACTACTGCAGCAGCAACTTCGACATCTTCTTTTTTAAGTACGCAAACTATAACGTGGTCATCACGTTTATGAAAATAGAACTGTGGGTAGTTTTCTGTAATTTGCACCGCACAGCACGATTTAATGTTATGATTCACGAACAAGTATGGAACGGCCTTTAGAAATGCAATAACTTCGTTGTCCAAATGTCGATTTAAACTTGAAAGTCATTATTGGCACAAAAATTAATTTTATACTGAGTTTACGAAAATAGTTTTTGAAACCCAACTTGCGAAGGAAAGTCTCATTGGTAAAAATTAAACAAAAGATATTTTTATTTCAATGGCATTTTGCGATTTTCCTTCGTTTTAAAACTAGTTCTAATGATATTGAATACGGACAGTGCTGTATATGTTTTAACAATACTAAAATTTCACAAACAAAATAAATAGTCTCAGAATATTTTCTAGATTAAATATAATTTAAATTTTTGAATATAATACATTTAATGAAATTTAATTATTTAACACTGGCAGCAACGCCACTGAAAAGCCAGAATACAATGTAAAATCTTTTAATCTAACCAAAATAAATGAAATGTAATTGATAGTGGGTAAAAAGCGGGCAGTAACAGGACTCTATAATAAATGTTGTTACACTAATTTATTTATGCTCTACATTTAAAGAATAAGCGTAACGTATGTTATGCGAGATACAATTAGTATAATGGTAAAAATGTAAATCTAAAACTAAGTAAAACATATTATATAGTAGATATATTATTCCCTGTTTACAACGCTGTGTGCAGATACTCTCTACGCTCTATAGATATCGCACATTGCGCGGCGTAGGCTGTCTACGCAAAATATCGTGGCCGATTTCCGACACCTGACATAAAAAACACGTGCAAATCCACAAAAAACAAATAATACTAAACAAATTAATGTGCCAATAAAAAATCATTTGTTTGAACAAATGTTCGATTTTGTTCGACTATCACAAAATTGCCTCTCTAAAAATAATTTTTTGCCACAATAAAATTGATAATATTTCTAATCCTTGTTTACACTGATTGTGTCTGAAGTGGTGAGATTGATAAGATATCTATTAAATCGAATTAGATATTTTTGTTGCTAATTTTAAGATTGAAAATCGCTTAAACTACCCAAAAAGGCGTCGAAAATTCAATAAGGACGTGTTTATAAAGTGATTTATTATTATGCATTAAATATAATTTATAAAGTTTATCATTGTACTAATTTGCAAATAGTTATAGTTTAAGTAAAGGAAGTTCATAACATGTACTCTACAACTGCGTAGCATTCAAGCGGCTACGTTTTGTACCCACTTTCTTTCGCGATGGAAAAAACGCTGAAAAAACATTATAAATTTACTATTTTTTCAGCGTTTCATTTAGGCGTTTCCAAATTCATTAAATATTTTTAATCAAATTTAGTTTTAGTTCATTCGCGTGACATTTACTATAAATGTTGATAAACAAAACACTTATGATCGGTTCACATTAATTTAAACAATAACCGAATCCGAAATGTAGCTGCGTTACATTTAAACATGAGTGTTTTTGGAAAAAAAACGCGACTAGCTCTCTCTACTTTTAACAAAAAAATTACAAATTTATACATTTCATGACTTTCAATACCCGTAGACGAAGTTCTAGCGTCTCTTACAACGCAAAAAAATTAAACAATAGTTGAACACATATTTTGCTAAGAATTGGTGTTAATTTTGTCTCGCACTCACTAAACTAGTTTTAAGTTATCGCTATCTTCTATCAACAATAGTAATATAAAGAGATAAAACACGTTCAGTGCTGTCAGATTAGTTTGCAAATGACATTTCTACAGACTCTTAAAATATTCCTCAGAAAGCGTAAATTGTAGACGTCACGGTTCGGGCTAATCTACCCAGTGCAAAATGTTCTATCTCTTTTGAAACAAAAATAAGAAAGGTAGCATAAATACTCTTGTAGTAAATTTATTGGCTATTTTTTTAAGAGCATGTTTTCTTTTTCAGCAGAATTACCGCCACTATTTAAATTTGAAATCTCAACCAGTGCTGCCACATCATCATCAACCAATAATGCTCCGACGAGAATAAGTATCTACTATTTAAATAATATTGTTTTAAGAGCTTATGGTAGCCCCCAGCTGTCTAGACTAGCTTGTTGTTTCTAAATTTTAATAATTGTTAAATTTATGTAAATAATCCAGACAACTGTAAGATCATTGTAAATTAATGCACCGAAATTACCTAAAAATAGTATTATTAATATAAAGTATATTATATTGATAATTATTAAGGTAAAAGATTCGTAAAAAACCGCCAAAAACAAACGGATGCCGATACAGATCCATATCTTAATCCTGACTTGTATTTTCGCGGATACGAATATCCACACAAATCTATGTACCATTTTCATTTTCCGGTATTTCCGGTATTTAAAATATGCGACACAAATCTATGTACCATTTTCATTTTCCGGTATAAGATCGGAGAACACGAGAGTGCTTCCGCCACGACGATGAAACGAAACAAGAGCACCAACTCACTAACCTTCTTAGCTGGAGTTTGGACGATACCAGTTTACTTGGTTTTAGGATATTATTTCTATAAACTTATAGATTATTTCTATATACTTATGGGCAACTGCCCAGCCGTATATTTAGAGTAACATGTAAAGTTTAAAAAATTAGGGCTTGTATAGTTGGAAGCCTGAATGTGTCAATTTTAAAAAAATCTTTATGGTTTCAGTGATATGTTTCTGATAACATCTGATAGCTATACATATAACAGTGATCTCGTCTTGATTATATTTAATATCAAATATTTTCACTTACTCGCAGGAGCTGGTCGATTTATTGGCTTCCTTGCATTAATCACCCTTTTTGACATAGAGTAGTAATTACATTCTCTTTGGTACGAGCACTTTATTTCTTTCTTTAGGTTTTGGCATTTACATTAGTATTTTGCCATTAGTCAAGTAGAATTTTTGCATCAAATTAAGCAAAATCGGGATTCAGTCATAAATCGTCAATAAGTCATGTCAGGGTTTTGTGTAAAGCGGTGGCCTTATTATTCAAGCTCATGTAGTGAGATTTTGCGGCAACGAGGAAATACACGATACCTACGCTAATTTCTTCATGATTATTTCATTTGTGCACTTTCACTGAATAAAATTATACAAAATGCCACCAAAATTTACTAATTTTACTCAATTAAACACGAAATTCAATAATTATGAAAAAACTTATTATTATTATGAAAATTACGTTCTCCCGGGAGACAGCCCTTGGTGCTGGCGTTGCAGGTAACAGCCCAATCCATTTAAATAATGATGTCTCGGGCTGAGCACTCTGCTCGGGCCACAAAGCTCGGTGAAGTTGCAAAAAATCGCGAGATTAGCAACACATTAGTCATTCAAAAAAAATCGTAATCAAAAGAGTTTTTATTGTTGCTAAGTAGGTATTAATACTTACACATACTCATACATTTGATAATTAATAAAAAATAGTGTAACGCCAGTACTGTAACTAGTATGGTGATGCTGTCATAGCGATTCGATTCTCCTTAATTTTTTTTGACGAAGAAATTAAACATCGTATAGTGCGCTTATATGAGAACAATAGACAAATGACAATAAACTTAATGATAAAGATAATCACAACAGTGACAGACTCACGAAAACACACAATCACACACACAAACAGAGAGAAGAGGGTGGTATATTTATAAAACGCCGTTAACAAAAGATACGCATCAAAATCGTTAATCGATCCATTCGTTCAGACGTTATGATGCCACCGACACACATAGACACGTCAAACTTATAACACCCTCCACTCCACTAATGTTCTATCGGAGCCTCAAAAGTAAGTATTAAGATAATCTAAAAAAAGTATCTTCTCGCCCATATCCCCGAAGAGGTAGGCAGGGGCACAACCAGGCCACCCACGACTAGCCGAAGACACTAAGTCCCAATGTGATAGGTGGCAAGCCTATCGCCAACCTGGCGCATATCCAATCCCGAGCAACATTTTTTTTATTAGAAAATTGGAAAACCTAATTTTTTATTTTTGTTGCCCGACCCGGGATTTTAACCCGGTACCTAAAAATCTAATTAGTAACAAATCGGGAGATAATCTAATTTTGTTACAAAGTCACCTGTGTATTTACTCTGTAATTTTAAATTATAATGGATTAATTTATTAATATGTTCTCTTGTTTAATTTATGTTGTAGTTAGTTTTAATTAGTTATTAAGGTTATCTACATCATTTTTGTTAGTTTGTTAGTAATAAGTTAATAAATTTATTCATTGTTGAGTTTGTATCTAATTTTATTTGTAATTTCATTATTGTTTAAATTGTATAATAAATAAGGTTTTTTAAAATTTATATCCTATACAAATATCCACATAAAATGTGTGTGTGTCTGTAAAACTTGTATTAAAATAACTGATTTTTATTACGCGTGTACATGAATGTACGTAACATATCAAAAATAACATTATTTGCATTTTTTGTCTATTTATCTGTATGTTTGTTCAGGTTTATCTCTGAGGCACACAACTGATGAAGTAATGACTAATTTAGGCTACTTTTACTTATGACTTTTTTGAAAAATAAGTTTAATTCCACGCGGATGAAGTCGCGGGTACAGTTAGTTAGTATTATAACAATTTGTTTATTAACATTACGTAAATGAAGAATTATTAAGAAGACAATAATTTAAAAATATATTAACTTCCTTTTTGCGCATTCGGATAAAAATCGGTAACTTTAACTGCAATCCCACCAAAATTTGTTAAAATAATTTCAATACGTTTAAAAAACAAATTTTGACATTTGATGGCAGAAATAAGTTTACTTCCTTCTTTACAGTAAATTAAAATATTTTGTTTGTCCCAGTTTCAATCATCTATGAAACGTAATCCATAAGTTTGACTATTCGTAGTTCGTTCAAAAGTAACGCAGCGCTACTAATATTTTTAAAAAATGAATAGAGTTAACTACAAAATTGTAGTTAGATTTTCCTATCGACACAAACAACTACCATCCGTAATTAAAACCACTTGTTTCTTGAATACAATAACCGGGCACTTGAAGAAATCACATAAAATTTTCATACAATCCATTATGAAAATATTGGATGAACGAAAAAAAAATAACTTAAAACATTACCTTTTTCTTAACACGGCTGGTAAAAAGTAACTTTAACTGCAGTTAATTAAAGTCTGTTATTTAAGTATTTGCGTGAACGAAGAACAATTAAGACGATAAAGTTTACCTACTAAAAACGTTACCTTCCTCTTTACGCAGTTGGAAAAAAAGTACCTACCCAATATATTGTTCAGTAGTAGGTATGTACCTACTACAATCTCACCAAATGCGTTTGAGGCAGAAGCAAAGCAAAGGCGCAGGACATTTGCGCGAATGTTCGTGTTGTCATGTTTGTGTACGATAGCGCAATATATGAATATTGTATTCTACCACATAAATGATAATACTTTCATACTGATAATTAAAACAATTCGTGCAAAATTATTCTCGAACCATTCTAAAACTTGAATATTAACTTGATTATTAACTTATTCAAGTTTTCACTTCTGCCGGCACTCCCGGAGAGCAACCCGTCGTTTTTTTTCTAGCATCGGCAAAGACCTGCCATTAGTAACGTTTATTTAATTTCCATTAAGTTATCATCAGATTTCATAAAATCAGACTTAAATCATTCAAAAAAGTCAGTTATGTCGGGATTCTAGCGAGATAAATCGGTGACATCCTTACACTTAACTGGGCATTAACTCGTCAATCCATTAATTGTTATTTAACGAAGTCAACATTTCAACCACTGATTCATGTTTGAGTTATCTTCGAAAAATTTTAAAGGATTCTTTTATTTCCGTTAAATTTCCTCCAACTCGTTAAACCGTTAATCGAGAAAGTACCTACTAAATACTTACCAATACCAAGTGCCGGACCTCATCAATCCACTAACTTTTTTAATGGTAAATCTGAAAATTTCTTTAAAATATTGCTGGACACAAAATCTCTAAACAAAAAATACTCGTTCAACTAAGCAGCGTTCCTCGGGAAGCTGATGTTAATAAATTTGTTTATTAAAAAAATGTTTTTTTTACCATTATGCCCTCAAGCATGGCAGATGTTGGTCTTTTTCCCTTTCGTCTTTTTTTGTGGTGGTCCGACCCGGACTATTTGCGTGAAATAGACCATCTACCTTCCTGTCTGGCAGCTCGTAAGAGGCGAGAATAGGTTAAACGTGTCATTACCAACAATGCGAGGATACATGTTGTGCAGCAACTTTCCAAAATAGGGACGGATTACCCTACCTATTCCTGCTGCCGTGATAACGCTATCATGTTCCGATCCGGAGGCTGGGGTTAGCCAATAGACTTGCAAAATAAACCCTATAACCCGGCCACAAGACAGCTTCTTATAGTGATTGCCGACAGGAATACTATAGTATCCGTAGTCTGAAGTGGAGACCTGGTGATCTGCCAGCACAGGGTATCCTAGTACAGACATCAGTCTCAATGTTAGTAGGTTAAGTTTAAGAGTATTTGTTTTTTTAAGACAAAATAAAATAATTTTGATTGACTTGATCGGCCTATAATATCTCTGGTATTTAAAGGCCATGATTATATCTTGTCAGAAGAATCTTGTGCTTTTTGTTTTATTTTAAAAACTAGCGGCCGCCCCGGCTTCGCACGAGTATAAAATATACATATAAACCTTTCTCTTCAATCACTTTATCTATTTATAAAGACCGCATCGAAATCCATTGCGTAGTTTTAAAGATTTAAGCATACATAAGAACTTAGGGACACAGGGACAAAGGAAGAGATTTTGTTTTATACTATGTAGTGATTGTATAATATGTTTTCATAAAGATACAGCACACTGCAATATACAGTCACTAATAGACGAGAACTTCAAAATCATTGCCACCAAGATCACGAGTGGTAAAATGCCGCACTCCAACTCATCCGGGATTCATCATAGGGATCTTCCGCCTTATCTATTCCTGCCGCCTTAATGACAGTAGCAGATTCCCGTATAGGCATACTTGCACAGTAATTAGCCTAATACCTCGGCCAAAAGACAGCTACTCACCTACAACAACTGTGGTGTCTATAGAGCATGACTGATGATTATCTCTTAGCATTAGGAGAACCGTGTTCTTGTTCGCTGTTTTACCACATAAAATAAATAAATAAATAAATGTTAACGTTCAGTTACATACACACGTCTATTTCTTTTATTTCTAACATGTTATCTTTCAGAAAAAAAACATGTTTTATAGATAAGTAAATCATTGGCGCAACGACCGCGACATAACAAATACTATTGTTATTAAGTATTAACGGATTAACTTTAAATTTAAATAAGTAAGTAGGTAGTAGATACACGTGATTTTGCAACCCCTCCCGTCCGCGTGATATCTACTTCCTGACTTTTACCGTAACTCCCTCTTTTGATCCTAACTTGATCAAATGACGATCCATAAACAAAGAAATGAAATACCTATATTTTTATGAAAAAAGAAATCATATTGCTGGCGTTGTGAAAAAGTTATCAGATGGCATGTAGAGCCAAGCTTCTCACCCTTAATGCGCTAACTCTACCATCTGTAACTTTACACCTAAGATTAAATATTGGCCTTCGAAGTTTTGCTTTCAGTCGCTTCTGAGCTCTTGCTAAAAAATATTTATATTCCTTGCTTCTGTCAATGTGAGAAGAGAACTACGTTTGTCTACAATAGGTATAATAAAAGCGGGAAATTAACCAGTATGTAAACAACGGAGACGGTATTATTTTCAACGAAACTTCAGTTGTTATATAGCCCTGATGATGCTTGTATAGCGAAACCGGTTGGCTAAACCATAAAAATAAAAAATAATAAAATATATTGTGGAAAGTACAAGTGTTTCCAAGTAAATTGCATCAAGAATGGAATTCTACCAAGCACCGACGATAAGAAGTATAGAATCTACCAGTATGTAAACATTTGTTAAATACCTATATTCATTTTCATTTTTTCCTATAAATAAAAATATATGTCACGGCTTGTGCCTATCGTTGGGAACATACATAGGTTTTCACTAGGTGTACGTAAATTAAATCCAATATTTTTGTTTATTTTTGAACGGTGAGTGTGTTTTGTTTATTTTTGAACGTTGACAACAAACAGCTGACTTACCTGTCAGCTGTCAAATATGACAAACTTTGTTGTTTGACAAACGTTGTCATTCTCGTTTGACAATCGATATTAGTCCAGCTATTTACTGTGTTATTTATTTCAAGATGTTTATTTGTATTTTACTGAAATACAGTAATGTTTATGGGAAGTAATTTATATTTATCAACAGTTAATTGAAACCAAAATTGAACAAATATAACAAGTAAATCAATAAACATAAATCTAAAATGTCTTCACCACCGCCTACTAAACCTCCTCGAGGGGTGAAACAAGGCAAAGAAACGGTAAATTTATTAAGTTATTATTACAATAAGTCTATTTAACTTGTATGAAACGAATAATATTAAATATTCCACATAACCTAAACATTAAATCATTACATTTCTCAAGCAATAAATTTGATTACTAATTTAAATTTATTCAATCTACTTTCAGAGTGGTCTGTTGATGTCTGTAATCCGGACATTGTCTGCTAGTGAAACAAACGAACAGCGAGAGAAAGAAAGAGCAAAACTTGAAAAAGAGTATAAAAAGAGTGATGCCAGACTTGATGAATTGGTGGCTGCCAATGCCCAGGAAATTACAGAAGTTATGGAGGTATGTTTTTTTATGTATACGCAACAGAGAAATAAATAGATGGAAAATTACTCTGATTCACTAACTCAACTTATTCTCTGTCTCCTGTTGCTGACGTGTTAGGGAATCTCAGGCTGAGTACTCTGCTCTCCCACAAAGTCCAGTTAAATTGCGGAAACCGCAATGCTAGCAACACATTGGACATTCAAATGTTAATAACTCAATTTGTTCCACAGTGATATTATTTCAAACAAACAAGAATGAGGATTACATTTTGAATGAATGGTTAATAATGGAAGATAAATTATTCATTGAAACTGTAGGTCTTGAAATTGTTTAAAATATAAATGTGGTGTCGTGGGACAACAGGTAGGAACGAAGTTCCTTCGACTAATGTAGAATCAACACAATTCAGGAGTATGTACTATGCATTGGCGGGGTGGAGTGAGGGAGAATGAGAAAGGTATCACACTCGACTCGCTTGTGTATACGACTGTCGTGCCAACGCATGTCTCATTTAACAGTTTTATTCCACCCACATTTTCTTATGGTTTTTACTATCGCATTTTTCAGCTTGGTCGCGCAGCAATTGTTGCGCCTGTGCATGTCTTATTTAACGGTTTTATTCCACCCACTTTTTTACTATCACTTTGTCCGTGCAGAAAAATCCTTATCTCCTCCAAGCCTTCTGTAAGGAACTTCGTTCCAAAAATAAAGATTGTATCACAACAAATTTTTCTTAATTTTTTTTAACCACAGTTAACCTTAATTTATTATAACATAATAAATATAACTGTTTCAGAAATTCAATGCTGTTTGTACAGCTATGTCAGCTTGGGGTCAGCATTGTTCTGCAGCTGAAGCTCGCCTTTCCGCTTGCAGAGCCCTTTTGCGTGTCAAACGAGATGATCTCCGTCGTTTGTGGGCTGATGCTAGGACACACCACCATGCATTACAGATGCTCACTGATATGTTAGTTCTTTATTTTTATTGTGTGTACATATACGTAATATACAATTATTCTAGAAAAGACTAGATGCATATTTTGTCATAAAGATGTTTACCAACATATTCTACCACATAATCCTTATTAATATTTATAATGTGAAAGTATCTGTATATCTATGTATGTACTTATATCTGTCTGCATGTCTGTTAATATTTCATACCTAAACTAAAATTTTGTATGCATGAAGCTTAGGATAATTCAAATATAAGATTTTTTTTTTCAAAAATCAATTCCAGAAAACTATACATTGACCAAGTTGTGGGCAAATAGCTAGTTGTTTATATAAATATGAGATCTATTATTTGAAGAATAGGTTTTTAAATAGTATTTCTAAGACATGCTAGCAATGTGTAAGGTTTTTTCTAGATTTTACTTCAGAACTATGAGAATTTGTGGCAGATGTAATGCTTACGCTGTGATTGCTATGTAAAATATGTAAAATAAGCCTTTATTTTGCTAATTCCGCGTAAGCAGTGTAACTGTTGTGGCAAATAATCCTTCAAACGACAAAGAATGTTACAAGCCTAACTGACGTTCCCACCACCCACCTCAACTTGTCACGAGTGGTGTTGTTTCCAGTGTTCGAACTCTATTTGTGATCTGGTCGCGGAGGTGGGAGGTGGGAACTTTAGGTAGGGTTGTCACATTTAAAGAATGTGACAATTTATATTGTTTCCCGAGCTCTTACTATATTCGTGTTCTCGTCGCGGATGTGGGTGGTGGGAACGTTAGTTAGGCTTGTCACATTCTTTGTCGTTTGGAGAATTATTTGCCACAACAGTTACACTGCTTACGCGGAATTAGCAAAATAAAGGCTTATTTTACATCTGTTAATAGCACATTGATAAAGCATACAGTTCTCCTGATGCTAAGAAATGACCGTGGGTCATACACATCATAGATGTTTTGTACAGAAATGTTTATGTCCTGTGGTCGGGTTGTTAGACTTGCAAGTCTACTGTTTACGTAACCCTGCAGACCAGAATATGACATTGTTATCTTGGTGGCAGGAATAGGTGAGGTGGTGGATCCTTACCTTGAAAAGTTGCAATATGTCACTCTATAGTTCCCCATGCTCTTTTTGGTAAAGATCAATTTGACTTTTGACTGTTATGAACTGCCTGGCAGATGCAGTTGGTCTATTCTACATAAGAAACTCGGACCTATATGGGCTAATTATTATTTGTAAAAAAAATTTAAATACATAAATTAAAGCAGTGTATAATTATTTCCTTAATCACACACATTGAACAAACACAAAAATAAGTGGTATAATATGAACAATTCCTAGGCTATGGTAATAAGAAGTTGTAATAAAATGCATCTCACACTACCATTTAACTTTGGGATTATTCTCTCCCTTATTGTGACTGGATGAAGGCAGATGTATATTTTTATATAAATATATTTTTGTATCCTCATTATCAAAAATCGGTTCTAGCAAAACTAGTAAGAATATTGTTGAAAGGTATTTATTATCTTCATGTTTCAGTGAGGGCGTTGTAGTGGGGGAAAGAGAAGCACGTGAACTGATGGCAAGAGGTCGGGTGTTGGGAGCAGCTCATGTGCTCCAAGCTGCACTACACACTGCTCGGACGAAGCTGCCTCATGTCCGAGCTCTGTCCTCTACCACTGATGTGCTGCAGGCCAAACAAAAAGAACTTGTGGATATTATAGTGCGTCGGCTTAGTGAGGCCGTCTACAGAGATGATCGCGCTCCATTCAGTCGAAAATTATCAGCAAGGAGACGTACTGCTTTATTGCTTGCTGGTAAATATAACTATTTTACAATAGCAACATACCTATAGAACAAAAAAAATTTAACAATACTTAAAGAAACAGTTTAAACCTGTAGGCACCTTCTAGGTGACACCTTACATTGTAGTTTATGTACTTCCTACCGTCTTAAGTTGGGGACACATATATAGTCAGTAGGAGCACCACCTACCAGATGCAACTGTGTTTTCAAACCATCCAGTCAATCCATTCAAAATACACAAATAAAATTTCAACCAAATTGGTCCAGCCATTTAGGAGCAGTTAGGCGATAAACAAGTACATACACAAAAGATTTAAATACATCTTTAATTAGCATGTATGTATTTATGGTGATATTTGTGTAAAAGTTGATAAAATTACATATCATTAACTTGCGTCTTTTTCAGAACTAACAAAGAGTGAAGAAGTAACAGATGCGTATTTGCAAGACATCACACCAGAATTTGAAGCGAGCCTCTCGGAAGAAGATAAGACATTTGAAACCACAGTCATGATTTCACTTGAAGCTCTTGGAGTCTTAGGACAATTGAAAGAGGCTACTGAAGTGAGTTTGTATAAACACATTACAAAGTACATTATACATTTAACGTTATTAGAAAAGAAATTCTATGACTTTCATAAATTTTGATACAATTTTTAATTTTCTTTTGTGCTGCTTCACTATGTTTTGCGTTTACTTTTGCGAGAATCTTAACTCTTAGCATTTAAGGGTGAGATATTAAGAATTGTGATTCTTGAGAAAGAAATTCTACAAACTAATGATTTTCTTACCAGGAAATCTGTCTACTCAGTTAATCTTCCAATGCTATAATAATCCTTCAGTTGCCTATCCCTCTTTTTAAATATTACCTGTGTTATAGAAATTCAAAGTGCAAATACAAACGGAGCTGTTAGAAGTGATCGACCTGGTGTCCCGCCGTGTGATCGAGGACGTAGACGGGGAGGCGGAGGAGGGAGAGGGAGACGGTGAGGAGGGCGAGGGAGACTTGGTGGAAGTGGACGCGCCGGACGGCCGGCCGCTAGCCAGGCTAGTCACTGCGCTCGCCGAACACTTCCAGGCGGCTGGCGCTAGGAATAACAGGTGAGGACACTGTCTGAACCTATGATTGACGGGAAGGTGTCGTGGGATGATTATGGGAACCTAATAGATAATTAGGTTATGTTCTGTTCATGTATTGTTCTGTTTTTTTTTGCTGTTATTGACCCTCATCACTGTAGTTATAAAAAATAGACACTAGCCGATTCTCAGACCTACTCAATATGCTCACAAAATTTCATGAGAATCGGTCAAGCCGTTTCGGAGGAGTACGGTAACTAACATTGTGAAACGGGAATTTTATTTATAAAATAAAAAAAATGTGTTTCGAAGTGTGTTTGGGATCTACCCCGATTTTAATAAAATATCATAACTATATTGTATGGTCCAACTTAAAACTTTTTATCCCGATACGTCAACGAATTTCCTTCGAAGAGTTAAATCAGTAATACGCGAGTGGAGTTAACCAGTAGTAAAGTGGTTCTTGTGTGTTGTTGGCGGCAGACTGGTGCAGCTGTGGCGCGCGGCGCTGCAGCGGCGGCGGCTGGGGGAGGGCGGGCTGCATGCGCCGCACCACTACTGGGGCGCCGTGCAGCAGGTGGTACGTACCGCAACACACACACACACACA
>NJDC01000803.1:216783-229357 GCA_002245475.1 Calephelis virginiensis | reverse complement strand
TTCCCTTCCAAAAACAAGAATCTAATCACCGAACGATATTGTTCTTTTTCCATTTTTGCAAAACCGACCGACACGCTCGCTTCCAAAGGCTGTCAAAACAAAACAAATGAAGGGAAAAGACTGAAAACTACTTGATAGACTTCAAAAAGTATTTACTGCACGATAGTAAAACTCTTTTGTAACAACAACGCCATGGGGCGATGAGGCTAAGTTATTATTGAAGGCCCCTCGTATTAAAATATATCTATAATAAAACCTGTAATAACAGAGGTAGATTGATATTTGTGAACGCCTTAAAGGGATTAATTGTTTGTTCAATTGATAAGTATATAAGTCGAGGTATATAATTTGTGTAAAATTCATATAAAATTAATAGTTTTCCAGTGAGTGGTTGTTTTTAATTTGCCATTTGAAGTTTAATTTTGATGAAATACTATTTTTTCAGTTATTTATAAGTACATATTATATATCATTTTATATTATGTATATTATTGAAATTTTTATTTGATCTTGATATTCATATAAAAACAGTAAACATACTTATGAAAACAAAACTATTAAGTATGTTTTGTGGCTTTTTTGGCGCAATCTAGAGAAAATGTGGTTGCTGGTAGTAATTGAATTTCATGTAAGTATTGATTGAAATTAATCAAAGTCAGGGACATTTTGCACTGTACAGTTTTGTACAGTGCAAAATGCGTGCATGCAGTGCAAAAAAGTACACAAGTGAAGTATTCATGCAGAATGGTGGTGGTGTGTGTATCGCGTAATAGTATTGAATAAGGACACCACCTCCTCCACCTGACACCACTTGCTTTCTTTTTTTGCCTTTCGACTCATTTTGAATAATTTATGCCCGATTTTTAATATTCATGTAATTTGATACAAACAGAAATTTGAGTAATGCAAATACAAAAAAAAAATGCAAAAAAATCTGGTGGAATCTGGTGGTTTTTTCAATTATAAAATGTCTCAAATCTGGTGATATTTTGGTTTTGAACTGGCGTTTAAAAAAATTAGAACTGGCAGCACTGATTTTGTTATTAGTAAAATATAGTAGGATTGAGTAGGATGCGTTAGCATCTATATTAGTCTGTGATAGTAGGTTTATAAATTTTGAAACGGTCACACTGTTTCGGCCGTTCTATGTTTGAAATTTAAATCTAACAAAGTAAAATTTTCGAAATATGAATAAACTCCAAAGTGGTTTCAAGTTTGTGAAAAGTTGAACATTTAAAAAAAAACGCGAATATTCCTTTTAAAACGAAATTGCTTTTAAAACGAAGTTTGAGTTTTTCACTTATACCTATATGAATATTTGACCTAAATAATGGATTACTCCACAATCAGCAACAAAACTAATATCACAGACGTGGAAGATTTGACTGGAGGAGAAATAAGTGAAAAGTATTATTTATTAAGAAAACAGTATGACGCCTTATCAATTAACTTTGAATCTGTTAAACAAGACCTTCACGATACGAGGAGGTGCTATCAAACCGCCCTAGACGTTCAGAGTCATCTTAACGCAGAATTAGAAAGCTATCAGGCTGATGAGAAGAAACGTTTAAACGAACTTAACAATCGCATAGGTGTACTACAAGAGGAGATATCAAATCTACGCCAGGAACAGACGGAAGCTGCTGAAAAACATGCTGCTGAGATAGTAAAATTGGAAACTGAAAATAAGAGATTAAAAGAAGAAAAAGTCACAGTGGCATCCCCACCTCCGGAAAGTGATAACACCGAATTGGAAGAGACTAAATCTGCTTTATCATCAGTAACTTCAGAGATCCATGTCCTTAAGTCAGTTCTCGAAGAAGCTAGGTGTGAGATTGCCTCATGGAAGTTGAAAGTTGAAGAGTTGGTAACTGAAGTGAGTGAACTCCGAGCAGCTGCAGATATTCGTAAAGAAGAACTTAATGCAGCCAGTGAAAGAGAAGCTGCCGCTCTGGCAGACTTGGCTGAAGCTAGAGCTATGCTTCATCAAGTTGATTCACAGGATTTACAACCTCACGGTAAGATTGATATACCCACTAGACTGTCCGCACTAACAAACAGTGATGTGCCAGATCCATCCGGCGCTATTGCTCCATAGGTGCTCAAAAAAAATCGATTGATCTGTCCCTATAAAAACGTTAGTAGAAAGAAAAGTATAGTTGTGATTGTGAAAAAAAAATACTGCTAGATGGGTAATAAAATAAGGCATCAATAAAGTTGAAAATATTTATAATGTATTGAACTTAAGTTCGACAATCCGTAAATAACAACAAAACAGTGCCACTAACCGTTTTCCGTAAAAAAATAATAATGGCAATGCAGTGCCCTCAGACTGTCAAGTGGATACAGCATTTCTACCCGTTGGTTTATCCTTAACTCTACTTCTAGTAATGCTCTTAGAAAATTAACAATATACTGAAGTATCACAATAAAACATTAAAACTAATACACTAGAATATGAGTTGTGATTTTTGAACAGAACTGGTGGTAGAGTGCTGTGCAGCAAGTTGCTCGAGTAAGGATCTTTATCTATTCCAACTGCCATGACTCATGTTGTGATCCAGAGAGATAGAGTAGCCGGTACATCCTGGCCAGAGGACAGAGAGACCTTTAACATTTTTGGTGTCTTTAGGCCATGGTTGTCTCCTACCATCAGGCAACTGGTTTTTGGCTGACTTCTCAGTTAAAAGAAGAATCATTATCATCACAACATTGTACACTAATTTGCTGAACATTTGAAAACGAAACTAACTGAAGTGGTATTCTGGACATACCACCTTGGTTGATTATAAGTAAACTAAGATTGCAATACTGCTATGTACTATGTAATGTTACAATAATTACTTTAAAAAAAAAGAGAAGCCTGCTGAGTTTTTCTTCCATCTTCTCACTGAGGCTGCAGTTCCGATCTAGTGATGTTTTAATACTAATGTAAGTGTATATATTGAGGTTAGTTGTATGCAAATGTGTGCTTCTATTTACTAAATAAGTTTTTTATTTCAGCTGCCAAGGGAAATTCACTATTCGCTGAGGTTGAAGACAAACGGCAAGAAATGGCAAAAAATCTTATTCAAATGAAACAAACAAATGCCAGAGTAAGAATTATATTTTTTTTATGTTACACCAAGTAACAGTAACAAGTACAAGTAAATGTTTCTCATGATTAACATTGTTGTTTCGAATCCCGGGTCGGGCAACAAAAAGAAAATTTGGTTTTTCCAATGTTCTAATTAAAAAAATGTTGCTCGGGATTGGAAATGTGCCCGGTTGGCGATAGGCTTGCCATCTATCACATTATGGGACTTAGTGTCTTCGGCTAGTCGTGGTTGCCTTGGTTGTGCCTCTGCCTATCTCTTCGGGGATATGGGCGTGAAGATACTTTTTTTTTTATATTACATTTCATATGAAATTAAACCACACAGAATAATACACAGAACTTGTTTTAAGTGTGATTCAAAGTCCAAATGTTGATTAATCATAATAAGATCTATAAGTTTTGACATAATATTGAATTAATTAAAACTGATATTAAAACCATATACATATTATTTATGTGTAGAGTCTTATTGTGTGATGATAACTTCCAGTTAAGAAGAGATCTGGCAAACAAACAAGCCGAATTAGAAACTTTGCTGCATGAAAAGCATACCATCTGGGAACAGCAAGTGGGAGCAGCTGCACATGATGATAAAGAACTTCTGGGTAAATTATTGTGAACTACCTATCGCTTTGCTTGAAAAATAAAAAAAACTACTTTAGTAAATCTTCCTAATAAATTGACTGCCTTGGTGGTTTAGGGGCTAGTGTACACTTCATTAGTACCTGCAATGTTAGTTTCATTTGAGATATATTATGTGTTCCTAAATGAAACAAAGATTTAGATTAAACATTTTGAAACCGTGCTAACTATTCTCTTTTTGTGAAAATCTAAATCAGGATGAGTCTGGCAATTTTCAGTTGGCAGTAGGAAACAGACAAAAGATTTTCAAAAACAATGGTTTGGGTTGTTCCAAGAAAATAATCAGATTATTTTCTTAGAAATGGTAGAGCCTCTCTTGATATTTATGAGTTATTCTGATTGATCAGATTGGTCGGTTGCGCTGCAATGCTGGTGACTACTACGAGTTTGTGTAGTTATTATTGGTATGTGGGTTTATTTTAGATGCGTACGCGGAGCGCATCTCGGTGCTAGAGGGCGCGTGCGAGCGACAGCGGCGCGAGGTGGCGCGGTGGTTCGCGCGGGCCGACGCGCCCCCCGGCTGGCTGCCTGCCGTGCTGCACCATCTCAGGTTACCAATCATGCTAACTTAACACGTAATAGGGGTAGTACATTTATCTCATGTTTTAAACCCATTAGAAAATAAACATTTGTAAATGTTATAAAATACTAGCTATTTTGAGCCTAAGCTACGTGCTAAACTCTGTGTTAAGTGTTTTACGTGAGTAATGTTGCCTGCCAACATAAAGTTTACACCGGAATACAACAGAAGCTAGTATGCCAGATACCAGATCCCGCAAATGTTATGATGGGAGCAATAAACAAATCTACCCTCGTCTAAATAATCTGCCGGGAAAAGACTAATGGTAGTAATTTCACCCATACTCAGCAAAGATGTTATTAATGTATTGTGAACTTGAAACTTGTGATTGTTTTCTGTTGAATGTTATTTTGGCTACTCTACCCTCCAAAATTCCGTAATGGCGAGCAATGCAAAGAGTATAATAATGTACTTATAGAGCAATATGTTTTTCTTGCCAAAAACGATGAGACACAACCATAGAAAGAGACCAGAGACATGGTGGAGAAAAAAAGATAAATTGTCACCTAGTCTGACAGAATGCACCAGCAGGATAATTCAGGAATCTAATTAAACAGCGACGGAAAAAGAGAGGTATTTATAGGTTTTATGTGTGTTGTGTCTTTAAAAATTTTTGAACAGATAAACCTGTTGTGGCTAGATCGTGATGGTTTTTAGTTATTATACTAATAAGTTTTGGCAGGATTAAATTTTTATTTTATCCTTAAGTACAATGATCAAAAATAGCCATGCTGAAAAGTGAAAAAAGGCACACGGTCCTTCTGATATAGGTGCGTCACTACAGATCTTACAGGTTCGTCACTATTTTGTGACCGAAATGTTGATCTATTGTTCAAGTCTATCTGTTAGCCTACCCTCCAAGCCGGAATATGACACTGTCATTACGGCGATAGAAATAGGTAAGATGAAGGACAGCACTTTACTACCAATTACGTTGTTGGTAATGACCCATTAACCCTTTCCTCGTCTCGTATGAGACGTCAGACAGGGAGACAGATAGAGAAGTCAAACCAACACTTTACAACACCTAATGCATATTAAATACTAAAAATTACAATTTTCTCAATTTATTTATGGTGTATTTAATGTTATATTTTTATTTTAATTACTTTTAAGTGAAACTATAATGGAAAATTTGTCTATCAGAAATGAATGTGAACAACTTCGATCAGAAGTACTGTCACGGGGGGCAGCACAGCTAGCAAGTGCAGTTCAAGTCAGGGAGTTGAGGAGGAAGCTAGCTCTTGCATCTATAAATACTGTCAAACAATCACCACCATCAGCAATCAAAGATTTTGACGAAGATAGTGTAAAAATGCCAATACCAATCAAAAGATCAGTTGAAGATGTTAGGAAAAAAGTGTCCTTTAATTAAAATTTTAGGAAACTGTCAGTTGACATAAACATAAGCCGCCTTTTTAAGGATAGCGCACACTTTTCATGGGGTTCATCGCCGCGTAATCATTTACCTAGGTCGCTTTCATACATTTTGTGTGGAGCAACGCACACCATGCCGTTCAGCATCGCGGCAGATGTCAACTTTTTAGGAATACTTGAATCGATGTTTGTAATGAAAGAGTTTTCTTATTAATAATCATAGACTAAAATAAGAGTAAAGTTAAGTTGATATTACAGTCTGTATCATAGTGTAATAAAGGCCATGATACGAGATTGAACCTTGCAGTAATTTAGTCCATGTCATAAGACGGTAGAAGTATTAGTCCAGTAATAAGAATATGTTACTTATAAAAATACTTCTAAGGCCTAATTTTTTGGCTATTTATTACTATATTTTGGGTATGCTCCAATAGATGGATCAGGATTTTTCATAAATTAAAGAAACTCTTTCAATCAAATTACTTCAACTGAAATCTAACTCTTGTTTTGGAAAAATCGCCTAAATATTTTCCATTTAAGTTTTTATAGGACCTAATTTCCACGTGGGCGAATCCATACTAAATGTTATAAATGCGAAAGTTTATGTGTGTATGTCTGTTTCTCTTTCACGGCTAAACTGCTGTACCGATTTTAATGAAATTTAACAAGCATGTAGGTAAATTATTTTTTAAAAATCAACACCCACGGGACTATAATAGGGGGTAAAAGTTTGAATGACAATATTCTACACTGACGAAGTTGCGGGCAAACAGCTAGTATTCCTGCGTAAGGTACGAAGTAAATATCAAATATTAAATTAAAAATGACATTAAGTATAAAAATTAAAATAGATCGTCTTCTTTTGCACATACATCAAATAGTACAAAAAAATAAATGAATCATTATAACCATATTACAATGGACAGCGTTATGAGATCATAAAATAAAATAATAGAACTTTATACTTAGGTAATTTGATTTATTATCAGTTTTCCTTGATTATATCCAATATCCTTAAGTTATGTACAAACGAGTTCACTGGCGGGGTTCCAGTTAACAAAATGTTCCTTTGAACAGCAAAATACATACATACATACATATCTTCACGCCAAGTCCCTTACGGGGTAGGCAGAGAGTATCGAGTGCCAGACCTCACGATCCTGACAAACCTGTCTTGCTTCCTTCATGTACAGCAAAATACATGTACAGTTTAAATGGGTTATCTAGTACAATATGAATAAAATTTCATTTTTGCTAATTGTATGCAAAGATTTGTGGTGGAGCTAAGATGTATTTTGCTATTCAAAGGAACATTTTGTTAACTGGAACACCGCCAGTGAACTTGTTTGTACATTTAAGCTTGTGTTCGCTTAGGTTGTGCCGGCAGGAATACGATATATAAAGGAGACGTATGTTACCAGCGGCAGTATTTCCTATCGGATACTACATAGGAACCTTCTAAAAATATGCTTGTTCCTTAAATATGAATAAATAACACATACAGCAATTAAGGCAACAGCTACTACATACAGACCTTTAGGTCTGGATCAATAAAGTGTATAAATACTACATAATAAGAGGCGGGACTTCCATAGATACATAGCAAACCCGAATTTTGTATGAAGTTTACTTAAAGTGACACATGTCGCTTGACACAACATGGTGAAAAGGTATACCCTTAGGACCTATAATTTGAAAGTAAGTCCAGGCATTCAGATATAAGGCAACTAGTGTCATATGATTTAGGCGAATAAAAAACATAGCAAACTTATTTTTTTTTATATGAAAGTTGCACCAAACTGGGGGGTGATTATGTATTTCAGTTGCCAACTCAAACTGCAGAAGTGTACATCAAATAACGTCATTTGTGTTTGCATTCTCTACTGTATTTCTGTTGGTCACTGGAGATAGCAAATATAAAACACATCATTTGACAGCTATTTGATGTACACTTTTCCATTTTGAGTGGGCAACCGAGTTACATAATCAGCCCCCTGGTCTGGATCATTGACACTCTTGGTATATTATTCTTTGCTTCTGGCCCTACCACGAACAGTTATAGCAGTATTATTTCCATCTTGCTAAATGTCCGCCTTTATAAGCAACTTTATGGTGTATGTTATAAGGTTGTCTTTCTCTGATGACAATTAGTATTTTTTTTTAAATATATTACTTTTGTAATACCTCTGGTATATTCCAGAGTCTTTTGGTAGCAGACACATGTTTAGTAATTCAATTGTGTTATTATTATTTTTTAAATAATTATTTGTTTTTATATACTTGTATATATGTAAATATATATATTATAATATAATTTGTTGTTTGGGAACAAACTTTTAACGTCAATTTTATTATAATTTATTTATTTATTTTTCCTTACATGGTTGACACACATTTTTTTTGTCACTTATTTATTTATTTACATTTTTATTTTCGTTTGTTATTTTAACCTATTTAATATATCTGTAGTGTATCTGTATTTATATTTTTATTATTATTATTTTTTTTTGTTTTGCTTTTTATAGTTTTTTTTTAAACTATTATACCTATTCATGTTATATGTAGTATATATTATATATACTAATTAACATGATTTCTTATGCTACTTATTACTATTGTTTACTTTTTTTACAACATTAACAATATAATCTAGAAATGTTCTGTTTTTTTTACATTTCAGTAAATCAGGGAATTTGTCAACCGCCATTTTTATTTCGCAGGAGAATCTTTCTTTTTCGTAAACGGGACAAGCAGTTAGTATATGGGGACTTGTTTGTTCTAGTGCAGCATCACAGATGCACGAAGAGTTGTCTTTGCATTTGAAACGGGCCCGGTATTGTGAGAACCCTCCATGTCCCGTTAGTGCCTGCGTTAGCTCTTGTGTGATGGTCATCTTCCGTATTGTTGCATTTGCGTCAATCGCACTTGGGAGAAACAGTTTTGTAATGGATGCCGTTTCTGCGGCTTTGTATCGCCTGTCCCACTCTTCAATTGTTTTCTCTCGTAACCGTCACTTTACGAATGAGACAGGACACCGATCGTAATCCGGTTTCCGTTTTGACTTCAATGCGACCTCCCTGGCAAGAAAGTCAGCTCTCTCGTTACCCTCCAATCCAGCGTGGGCTTTTATCCAGAAAAAGGAGACGCTCTTTTTCTGAGTATTACAGCGATATAAAGCGTCTCTGGTCTCAACAGCTAGGGGATGTAGGGCTTCGGGATCTACGACTGCCTGGAGGGCCGCCATGGAGGCGCAATACATGGCAAATACTGTTTCTACCCTTTTTTCAATTTCTGCCATTACCCCACAGAGAGCAAAGAGTTCGGCCTGATAGACGGTGCAGTAAGATGGTAAAGCAAGTTTACGGGATTTGATCTCAGCTCCGTTTTTCCAAATGGATATCGCTGCTCCGACCATATCTGTGAAAATGCGTATAGCAAAGTTACTATTTTCTTTTAATTGTTCCTCGTCTAACAGGCACTTAAGCTCCATTTCTCTTATCTCTGCAGGGTGGGGCGTCTCGAGGGCGGACGTGATCCTTTCGATCTCTCTGGCACTCAAGGCACTGACTCGGATATTCCCCTTTTGGCTTCATAAAGTGAAGCTACCTCTCGAATTCGAAGATCGAGAGGGAGAATACCAGCCAGTATCAGTGCCGAGTTCAGGGAGACCGTGCGATAAGCCCGACACAGTTTTAGAGCAAAATTGCGTTGGATCGCATTAAGGGTCTTTTGTATACCCAATTTGTTAGAGGCTGGCGCCCATGCGCTTGCCGCATATAGGATAACGGGTTCTATGGATGCTTTATATATGATTCTTATTACTTCGGGATGGAGACCCCAGCTGACTTTTGCAGCTTTGGACAATTGTTTATATATAGCTGCAGCCTTGGCACAGACGTTTGTGACGTGGGTATTGAAAGTCAATTTAGGGTCGATTGTTAGCCCTAATAGCTTGATCTCGTTTGAAATCCCAATATCGGTCCCGCCCATGCTGATACGTGTTGTGTCATACTTCAGCTTTCTTGTTATGACCACAGCTTTAGTTTTATGTGGTGCGAATCGAAGCTTGTTTGTGACACCCCACGTACGAACATATTCGAGTGCGCCATTGGCATTTCTTTCGATATCTAGTGCTGTTTTGCCTCCAAAAAGTAAGACCACATCGTATGCAAACGCTTGGCATCGGTGACCTCTACTGTCCAGTCCCTTCAGCAATGAATCCAATAAAAGGTTCCAAAACATGGGGCCTCCAATTGACCCTTGTACGCATCCTTTCTCCGTTATTTGTTTAAACTCTACGTTCTATAATTTAGGTCAACGCATCTGACTTAAGTACCCAGTGATAGATAGATACTACAAAGTTATTACTTCTACTTTTTAAGGTGAAAAGTAATGTAAACTTTTGAAACGCGTAGGTCGATCTTTTTAATAAAACTAATATTGTTGTTTTCCTAAACTGAACAAGGGAAATAGGTACTTAAATGAAGAAATTTGTGTATTTTCTTGTAACCGTAACGACTTATAAACTCGTGGAGTTTTTCTTTACGTTAATATCATTTATAATAATTTAAATCTCACTTTACAAAATTGGGTGATCGGCTTAATCCAAATAACTAATTATTTATCTTGACTAATAGTAAATGCTATATGTCCATACCAAAAATTAGAAAAAAAGTGCAAACACAGTACCCGGCACGTATCTTGGCAAGGTGTTGAAACTTAGTGGGGGTAAGTTCGCGCAACGTGTACCTACTTAGTGGAACAAAAAAGTGACCACTTTTATTATTGGTCATTATTCTATGATAACGGCCATCACTTATTATTAAATATGTCTATTTAGAAGAAAATTAAAGGGACAAAGGATTCGTGAAGCTTATTAAGAGTTATAAATAAAATAAATACACTTGAAAGTAAAAATTTATTATAAAAAATGTGAACCGTCACGGGACGCTTGGCAGATGTAAACCTTCGACATTATTTTGTAAAAGTAATATGCAAAAAATATCTGATTGTGATTGGAACTAAATATGTCATAATGAGAAAATAAAATATTACAATACGAGAGAATCGCAGTCGATTGCGCATGGCGACGCGTCGCCATACCGTACACACTACTGCATATAGACTGTATACTAGCAGCCCGTCCCGGCTTCGCACGGGTGGACAAATTTCTAATTTTTTCATAGAAATATCCTATGTGCATCAGCAATAATGACTGCTTCTAATAGTAAAATGTTTTTTCAACTCGGTCCGGTAGTTTCGGAACCTATTAAATACAAACAAACACACACTCAAATCTTTCCTCTTTAACATTATAGTGTAGATGATATATCGACAGCAGCTCCACTTACCGGATCCAATTGTATTTTGAAACCATACAGAAAAATATCGAAATACCCATTTAAAATTTCAAATCTGTTTAAACTTCTAAGGTATGTGAAATAGGTAAGTGCGGAAGGGCCATTTTTACGACCCGGTGTCCTATTACCCGTCATGTGGGAATAAAGCATAGTCCTGATTGTAAAAGTAGCCTATGTTTCGTAAATCGTAAAATAATTTTCAATAATATTCAATACAAACAAACCAGTAATCAAATCTTTACTCCTTATAATTGGTGTATCTATCCTGTCAAAGTTCTGAGTATGCACGTAGTGACCTACATTAAGGCGATTAATTTTTATGTACGTGTATAGAAAAAAATATTTGCTCTGCATACCTACCTAATACGTTTCTGAGAAACAGTGGAAATACACTTTCAAAATTTCAAACCCAATCGGTGAAGCCGTTTAGTAGTTGACATACCGACAGCAGTGCCACATATCTCAACACGAAAGGGAGAGGGGAGAATTACTCCCCTACTCCCGTTGTCCCCCTATTTATTGGCCAATACTAGTATAGTAATTTAGTAGATAGTAGTGCTATATTCATAGTAGTAATATCATATAAAGGAAAATGTGCCAAAACATGATGGATAGTGTATATTTGGTAAGAAAATAAAGAAAGTGGAGAATCACATAATTTTTTTTCAGTAAAACTGGTAATGAAAAACAGGTTTTAAATCTGATTGCGACTGTAGTCTGGCAGTTTGGCGTCGGACGGAGCATGTTAGATTGGTCACGGGTTCGATCCCCGAGTCGGGTAACAGGAAAAAAGTGGAAAGTGTGTGTTTTGAGTTTTATAATGGAAATGGCGTCGCCCGGGATTGGATATGTGCCCAGTTGGCGCTGGTTGTTGTAGTTGTTATTTTCCTAGATAACTAAATGACACATATTACAAAAATATTACGAAAAGTTTTTCGTGTTTAATACTATGATAGCATAACATTTTGTATAGAAAAGTAAAAAACTGACCGAAAGACCAAGAAAAGTGGCACTACTTAAATTATAATGGTGAAGAAGACACGTTATCTGCGTTTTATTGTTTTTGTTTTAGCAAACTTCAATAGGACCTGAACTCGTGAACATCATTGTTCACTTTTGCAAACTTTATAGCCATTAACCATTGTACCGAGCCAGATGTTCACATCTATTGAGGTTGTACTCACAAATTACTTAATTGTAGCAAGCTACTGGTTGTACTGTGTAAATAATAATTGTTACAAAACACTTAAAGTATCACATTCTGTAAAGTTTTTTTTTTTGTGTTTAATACTATGATAGCATCATATTTTGTGTAGAAAACTAAAAAAACTGACCGAAAGACCAAGAAAGGCGGCACTACTGTGATTATAATGGCGAAAGAAATTTATTTAAATTTAATGTGTTAAACTGGTAAATTCGAAACAGATTTTAGTGTTAAACGTTCATTCGTAAGGTAAACTAACGCAAATTCATATTGTATTCAGTGCATACCATCGGTGTGAAACTTCGATGTTTTTC
>NJDC01000803.1:169238-202823 GCA_002245475.1 Calephelis virginiensis | reverse complement strand
GACCCTGGCATGACTTTGTAAATAGCTAGGAATGTAGGAATATACTTAGAGGTCAATGGTAAATAGTGACTAATGACTGAAGTAAAGACTTAATACGGAAGACACAGCAGAATGGCCTCAAAAAGGAAGGCCCCATAAAGAGGCAAATTGACTAATAATAAAAAAGGAGTTTTGGCGCCATCGTCAATGCATCTTCATCGTAATGTTTTCATAATTGTTGAATTTCGTATTAACATTGAGTAAAATTTGTCAATTTTGGTGGCATTTTGTAGAATTTTGTTCAGCGAAAGTACACAAATGAAATAATCATGAAAAAAAGAGTGTGTGTACTCATGTACGCACGTAAGAAGTTATACTTCTTTGGCGTAACAATCCAAAAATACCAAATAAAAAGGTTCGCAACTAACTTCAGGATGTTGCTTTTTTCTGTCGGTAGCAACTAACTTCAGACTGTCACATTTATCTGTCGGTGTGCGCGCGCATCGTGAAAATTCACTCTCATCATTTTTCCCAATCGCGCTAAAAGAAGTACAACTTCAAAAATTTGTGTATCGTGTATTTCCTCGCTGCCGCCTAACCTCACTAGATGAGCTTTAGTAACGAAGCTCCCACTTTACTTAAGACCCTGACATGACTTTGTATATAGTGACTTAAATGACTGTTACGACTTAATTAATACGGAAGATATGGCAGCGTGGCCTAAAGGTCTTAGCCGGCCCCAGAAAGGGGCAAATTAACCTAAAAAAAATAATAATAACGAGGTTGGCGGGAACGGTCGGAGGGGGAAGGCGCGCTTTTCAAGGGTTCCCTCCAATCTTTAAGCAAAAATGTGTAATATAATCTAAAAATGTATAATTTGTAAATTAATTAAAGTGTAAATATTACTTAGTTGTGTGTAAATGTGATTTAGTAAATAAACTATACTAGTGAAAGACTATTGTAGAGTTTTATCACGACAAGAGGCAGAGGCCTGAACAAGAAAGAAATTTGAAGACGAAACTAGAAAAAGACATGAAATATTAAGATATGGGTTTATTACATAATATAAGACTAGTATAAAATATAGAGGCAAAAAAAAGAATATTAAAAATACTTTTTGCACTGTCGTAGAAGTTTTGGCGCCAACATGAAAGAAGATGATTTTGGTGTTCAGAATTTTAGTTTTATAATTTGTGTGAAAATAATCGTAATTCAAGGATGTGACGTACTATAAAACAAATTATCGGAGAAACATAATATGTAAACTTCAAGAAATTAAAACTAAAGACCTATTGAAGGACTCAAATAAGCTTTGTCTGTGAAGGAAATGACTTTTAAAAAGGGGAAGACAATATGTTAAGAAACTAAAGAAATGAATTTAAAATTTTAATATGAAAAAGAATTTATTTTTACGGAATACGTGGCAGCATGGCCTAAAGGTCTTAGCCGGCCCCAGAAAGGGGCAAATTAACTTAAAAAAAATAAATAAAAATAAAATAAAAACGTAATGATATAATAGAAGCTAACAAAGAGTACCTACCTAGCAGCTAAATTTTAAATCTGAGACTAGCAGGTAGGTAGGTAGGTACTTAGTTAGTTTATGATATGTATAATATTGTCTATGGCAACAATGTCTAGATGTTTAAGTTTTTTCCGGAATTTATCGCCAGTCATTTAAATCCATCCCATGATCCTATTCTCGTGTTCATTTTCTAGGTTCGTCCGGGTCCGCTGAGTAGAATAGACCATCTGCCACTCTGCCAGGTAGCTCATCGAAAGCGAGCACTGGTTAAAATATACTCGTAGGTCTTCACTAACAACACCAATGGTCGTAGAATGCTGTGCTGCAACTTGCTCGGGTAGGGATCCAGGTAGGGATCCAGGGCCTTAGGTACTTATTCCTGTCGCTATTTCAGTCTTGAGAAAAAGGCAAGTGGATCGTTCCATACCCGGACAAGTGTTTTTATAACTAACATTACCCTGCTCTTATACTCTATTATCCAATGAAGCGGCGAGCTTTTGTCTCCGTCAAAATTCCCGTTTCTCGGAGTCATTATCATAAGTGCGCCATTGACAGTGTGCATCAGTGAGGAACGACAAATATAGGGAATTTTTATCATGACAACTTAATATTAATTATTAATATTTTTTTTTTATCTTGAGACAGCATTTCACTAATAAATCGTATTAAGTTTTTGAGTCTTAAAATTTGGATTTAGTTTCTGCAGAGGCTCTACCAAAAAGTAGACTCTACTACAGAGTTGGCTGTATAGCGATGATTGCTTGTACCTATGGATGGATTTGCGAATGAATTTGATTTGACAAAAAATATTTCTCATTTTTTTCAAAGAAAAAGTATGGAAATTATGACGATTATCGGCTAGCTTAAGGGGCACAGTAATTCAAAAATATATGTAAAAAAGCTTTAGCTTTTTAGCACTTTAAAAAAGATTTTAATTATTTTGAGAGGCCAGTTATTTCACATTGCAACTTTCAATTATTGCATTCATTAAAAAAGAGCAGCTGGTGTTGCCCCTTCAATACTTCCCCCACTTTAAACTAAAAATTTATTAATGTTAAATGTTTTAATTATCAAAACCCGAAAAAAGTATTACACGATGATGTTTTGGAAAGAATAAATTTAAAAAGTAGTGCACTGAGCACAACCGTTCCGTAAGGAGTCAACCACGCGCATACCACGCGTCTGTGTCGCGCGGTCTTTAAACTATAGTGTTGACGTAGTGATTATATTCGATTTGATAGTGTTATTTTAAAACTGCGATATCTCCTAAGATATTCATTCAAATCAAGTCCATTTCACATCACTTGTGATGAATGACGTATTTTTTTGGATAAGTAAGTTGGATAAATAATGCATTATTTTGAAACAAATTTGGTTAGCATAAAAAAGGTTGTAGTGAGCTAACCTTAAAAGATAGAAATGTGCGGTCGCGGACTTTTTTTAGGACTTTTAAAGGGGAACAATTCTGTCATACATGATTTTTACGAAACTTTCACCGTTAACGCAGCGCACGCTCTCAATAGGAAAAAATCCCCCGACTTTAAAACATTTATCATTGGTGCTCCGTTCCTATTGATCTTAGCGTGATGATGTATAACCTATAGCCTTCTTCAATAAATGGACTTTCTAACAATGAAAGTTCAAGCAAACAAACAATCAAACTCTTCAGCTTTTAAATATTAGTATAGATTTTGGTTCCGAGCTCTTACAAAAAATACAGACTGCTTTTTATCGCTATAAAAGGTAGCCTATGTTCTTTCATTCCTAGTAAAGTGTCTGAATTCAAAGTTTCACTGTTATATCTTCAAAAATGTCGATTTTCCATACGAACATTCATCACCTGTTTTTACCCCAATTTCCTCCCCCAATTTTCGCTATAAAAAGTAGCCTATGTTCTTTCGTTTATCATAAAGTGTCTAAATACAAAGTTTCACTGTTACAGCTTAATAATGACGAATTTACACATGAACAGTCATCCCCTCTTTTTACCCATTCTCTCCCATTTTTTGCGATAAAAAGTAGCCTATGTTCTTTCGTTTATCATAAAGTGTCTAAATACAAAGTTTCACCGTTACAGCTTTAAAAATGACGAATTTCCATATGAACATTCATCCCCTCTTTTTACCCATTCTCCCCTATTTTTTGCAATAAAAGTAGCCTATTTTGTTTATCAGGGTCTATTCTATCTCTGTACTAAATTTCATCAAAATCGGTTCACTAGCCCTTACCCCATTTTTTTACTAAAATCCCATTAAAAATATAGTAGAACAACGTCCGCCGGTACAGCTAGTCAAATGTAGGATTTAGTTTTTACATATCCTTAATTTCTAAGTTGACCCTGCATCGTCAGTTGCTTTTATTTTGGGTGTACACACTTTTTGAGGGTGGAAAATGATTAATCTTAATGTGTGTTTTTGTGTGTCTTTAATGTGTTTTGAAAAATAAAACAAGGATAATTGAAACAATCTAAGTGTTTAAGTTTAGAGAAAAACACATAATGTTTTTCTCTTAGTCAGAGTTATTGCCCCGTTGCCGGCGTCTGCTGGTTAGCCCTGTATTGCGTCTATGCATCGACTTCAGCAGCAAAGTCTTTAAAGGTCCGATGTCTGGCTCTCGCTACGTCTCGCTCTCGTCGAGCCTCAGCAGCTGCCTCTCGCTCATTGCGTTCTCGTAAACGTACAATCCCAGTTTCTTGAACGCAGGTGCTGAATGCATCTAACAAAAATAGGAAGAATATTTAGGCCTCTTTTATTGTTTTACTTTCTTACGCTTAGACACACGTCAATATACATATTTAAAGAAATATCATTATGTTATGAGCAATATTTGATACAATTGAATTAAGTTTTAGACTGCATTTGCTAGCATTTGATGTGAAATAAAAAAAGTATCTTCACGCCCATATCCCTGAGTAAGTAAGCAGAGGCACGACATGGGGCACTCACGACTAGCCGAAGATACTAAGTCCCACAATGTAATAGCTGGCAAGCTTATCGCCAATCGGGCACATAACCAATCCCGGGCAACTTTATTTTTGTTAGAAAAGTGAAAATATATACATTTTCTGTTTTTACATTTTCCCGGGACCTCAAGAAGTCAAATCCGACCGGACCGCTAGAAAACAGAAGCGATATTATTTATAATAAATATTTTCACTTCCGTTATTTAAACATTTAGCCAGAGGATCAACCAGGCCACCCATAATTAGATGAAGATACTTGGGTCCCACAATATGATAGGTGGCAAACCTATAAAAAAATTTTTACCTATCCAATCCCGGTCAGTCGTTTTATAGAAAATAAAAAAAAATATTTTCAGTTGATGCGGGACTCGAAAACCGAAGTATCATGTAGTTCAAAGGCAACACCAAAGTAACACCGGACCACTCGAGTCTAGACCAAAGAGGTCTAGACCACAGAGGCGATCAAGCGGATTAAGCATTAGGTAAGTTTCTGAAATTGGTATCTGATGTAAAAGGGTAGGTTTTAAAATTTAAAATTAATTTATTAATTTCGCTAATGAGAGATATGAAAGCTTGAAAATATTAACTTTTTTTGGTATTATTATTTATTGCCGAGCTATGCTACTCGCTAAACTATTTCTGCCATAATGTCATTTCACGATTGTCATATTCCTATTCGGAGCGTAGAACACACGCAAGAAAAGAAGCTTAATATCCCAATTTGACTTATGCCAGCTTAATATCAGTTTTAAAAAGGAGGTTACACGTTCGACTCAATTTTTTTATGAATTTTAATTTGGTTTGATTTGTAACAGATTTTAAAAATTCTGCTCTTCGAAATTTTAAAATTCGAAAAAACGTACCTACTAGTACCGTCAGTGGATTCCCAAGGAAACCGAGGAAAATAGTTAATTTGTGTACATAAATGATATAATGCTGAAATCAAAATTGGTTTTTGAGCTATTGAATTCTAAGTGATATAAATTCCTAAGATAGGAGAGTCATGATGGTAGTTTTTGAGCTATTGAATTATATGTGATATGAATTCCTAAGATAGAACAGGTAAAATGGTGGTGGATTTTATACCAATATACTCAAAAAAGTGACTGACCCACAGTATCCCAGCACTTGATGGCATCCTGAGCGCTATGATTATTGTAGCATTTGATCACCTTATTTTTCAAATTCGCACAGACTGGCTCAGTGCTCACCATGTTTGCTGTTCGAGCCTCTACGCGGTCAAGTAGACTGTTTACGTCATCTACTGTTAACCTGAAAAAAAGTTCATTTTCTATATTATATTTTATACTACGAATAGCCCGTTTCAACTTGGCAAGGATAGACAAAAACAAAAAATGACAAACAAACATTCCTCTTGAATCACTCTATCTAGTAAAAAACCGCATCAAAATCCGTTCCTTTAAAACTATTAAAGATCTTTCCCCGTGTTGGTCCAGGCTCCTTTGCAGAATAGACCAGCTGCCTTCCTGCCAGGCAGCTCGACTAACACCGTTACTACTAGGTGATGGTTTCGCATTGGTACCACCGCATTACCTATTCCTGTCGCCACAACGTCAATGCTTGCCGCTGACGTGTTCCGTGACGTGACGTGTTGACAGTAAACTTACGTTTGATCGAGGCCTTACTCTCCGGCCTCAGGTTGGCAACGCACCATTACTACCTTTGGTGTTTGGTGGTGTTCTAAGCGGCGTGAATTTCTTACCATCTGGAAATCTGTCTGCTTGTTTGCCTTTCAATATCATAAAAAAAGCATACATGGGGACAGACAGCAGCAAGCGTCTTTGTTTTATACTAGGTACTTGTTTATACTAGGTATATATGAAAGTGTAGGTATTTTTTAAATTGAACCCCCATGGAGATAGATGTTATAAGTTTGACGTATCTGTATGTGTGCGAGTTTGCCTGTGGCGTCATTACTTTTGAACGGATAGACCGATTTCGATGCGGATTTTTTTGTTTGAAAGCGGACGTGATCGAGAGGATCATTAGGTATATGGTACATTGCATATAGCTTTGTCGGAGGTAATGGAAATTTTAAAACTTTGGTGGTATCCATACATAGGTCAAACCTTGTGTTAGTCCGTGCCTAATGAAGAATAGCCAATAGCTTATTTGTCAGGCAGCCACAAAAGTTTGCCGCGTTTTTTAAAAACGAGCAAGGATTTGAAGTCTATGGTTCACATAGGCCAGTCGGTAAACTTATCCACGTAAGACAATATAATCGTCTCCTTGGTCGAGAGCGATAGCGTACACCCCTAATGCTACCGACCAACCGCGACGCTCGGGTTTTGTTCCCGGCGGGGGCAGGCATGAGGCATTTATGTGACGAACGTTTTCCCCGTGTTGGTCCGGGCTCCTTTATAGAATAGACCATCTGCCTTCCTTGCCAGGCAGCTCGTAAAAGGCGAACTTAGGCTCACCGTCACTAACACCGTGACATCTGACTAGGTGGTAGAGTTTAGCAGCGACTCGTCCGGATTGGTACCACCGCCTTACCTATTCCTGCCACCATAACGTCATGACGTGTTCCGGTTCGGAGGGTAAGGTAGCCGGTAAACTTACTTTTGCTCGAGGCCTAACATCCCAGCCTCAGGTTGGCAACGCACCATTACCACCTTTGGTGTCTCTAGGCGGCGTGAATTTCTTAATTTCTTAACATCAGGAAATCCGTCTGCTTGTTTGCATTCCAATATCATAAAAAAAAAGAACATCCTGATGTCTATTTTTCTATCACCCTGTGTATTTGTTGAATTTATTCCGTATGTATCTAAGTATTTCTATGTATTAGTATCGTTAACTAACACACACAACACAAATATGTAATTTCCTTATTTTAGGGTTAAAAAAAAATTATAATAAAAAAATATGCATTTGTAATACGTGTTATGTTTTTATTGTGAACACATCGATTTAGAGTTGTCTGCAAAAACATCGGAAAAATTAAAATGATTTTTCACAAAAGTAATTTGAAATATTCTGTCTAGGATGTTTTACGCAACCCATTTTTAATTTGATAATTTACTAACTTTAGGTCGACGTATGTTCGGATCTTCTATTCTTATATATATATTTTTTTGAATGACTAATTTGTTGCTAATCTTACGATTTTTTACAACTTCACCGAACTTTGGCCTATTCTTATAAAGTTGGAGGTTGTTTACATCACAAAATGGTGATATCGCGATTTGCGATTGATTGATGCGTCTAGTTCCATTTTTGCCAATAACAAAATAATTCTATTACAATTATATAACTGATTGATAGAATTAAATAAAATAAAACTGATACACAACTAGATATCCTGCTGGTCCGTTGTTGGCTTTCCGGTTTTTTATACGACTGTTTGTAAATTAATCGACTTATATGTAAATTTATTCACTAAATAACAATAATCGCGCAAAAAAATGAATTATGATAGTTTTAAACAGAATATATAGTGGGCGGTCAAAACTAGATCTGAATTTGTCACAGTGTATGACAAATGACCATTTATAATGTTTTTATTTTGGTTTTAAAATACACGTTTATAGAGGTCCACGAAAAAGTAAAGGGGTTCGAAGATATCGTTGTCTGTGTTACGATTTCTAAATAGCTGTCAAACCTCCCCCATATTCATTACTACTTTTGACATACAAACACGCCGGTTTCAGAATTTCTTGGAACCATCTTGTCCAGTCCAGTCTAGTTGCCTGGTGTTGAAATTTTATATGAGGTCTCGGGTTCGACTTCAGAATTGGAAAACTGAAGCGGTGTACTTTTAGTTTTAAAATATAATTGATAATTGCCCGGTTGGCGATAGATTTGCCACTGATCATATTTTGGAACTAATTTTGTTCGGCTAACCTTAGGTGCCCTGGTTACACTTTGGCTTACCATTTACGGGATGCGAGCGTCAAGAGGGTGGTGTAAACTGCAACTTGATACCACCGATACCTACTACTACTTGATACCTAGGTCTTCCCGGCTACCTAGTGGTACAACCACCCTCATTCGTATTGTACATCCGTTTTGTCAATTTTACATCTGCCATTCTTTCCACAGAGCCATTTCTAACGGAGCGTGCAGTTCCCCATTTTTAGACCGATAAAAAAAGTTGCGAGGTGTAAAGGGACACCCGGATGGAACGAAGTTTTCTCTCCCCCCCCTCTCTCTCTCTCAATCTCTATCAATCTCTAGTAATCTCTATCTCTCTCATAGAGAGAGACAGACAGAGAAACAAAAATAAAAGAAAATAAAAATATAAAAAAATAATAAAAAAAATAATAAAAAAATGAAAATGATAATAAAAAAAAATAGAAAATGAAAAATAAAAAAAAAATTCAGACCCGGGATTCGAACCCGGGACCTCATGCAGTCAAGTCCAACTACTGAACCGCTAGACCACAGAGCAAAAAGTGTCGTGACAACATTTTCGTAAGAATTTTTTCCGTCTAGCCCCCATTCACAACGCGCAATAAGGAACTTCGTTCTAATAAATAGAGGCCTAATGTTTTCAACCCTTAACAAATAAAGAGGGGTGTCATAAGTTCCACTTGTCCATCTATGTGTATCTGTTAAATTGGTTGTTGGCTACAAAACATATAGGTTTTGTCGGAAGTTATTCAAAAAAATTAATTGTGTTATACATTAACACGCTCGTAAGAGACGAACATCGTAATGCAGCGATTTAGTACACTTTGACCAGGACTAGGTGGTTCTACACTTTTTTTTGAAATGCCTCGCCTGGTTTTGTATCACTGCTTTACCTATTTCTTTTCTCCTTTTCTTCTTTTACCATTAGAAACCAACATTATGATTAAATAATTTAGGCTACGGTATTTCTACAAAATTTTTGAAATTTTTCTATGTGAAGCGAAGCTGGTAGGGGCTGCTATAAACTAAATAAAGCCTAAATGCAACGTAGAAGAAAAATGTAAAATAACAACAATACAATATAATCAAATCAATCTCGGGCCTTGACTTGGTCCAAGCGTGAGCTGGCACTCGACCTTTATGACGTTTATGTTCATTTCAATAGGTCATCATCAAAACATGTATGGATCAACCTCTTCTAAACAATATTTAATTCTAGCACACGCTTACTTTTGCGAAAATAGAACAATATAAGATAATTGCATTGTAGGGAAACCGTAGGTGTGTCCTGCCACCATAATGACGTCATGTACTGGTCTGGAGGGCAGGGTAGCCGGTTGCACAATTGACCTAACATCTTGAACTGAGAACTATATGGTGTCTATAGACTACGGTTATCCCTTACCATCAGGGGAGTCACATGCTTGTTCGCTGTCTTTTGACATAAAATTAATATATTTCAAAATCATTTTTATGTGTGAGGTCGTTGAATAAGCACAACGCTCTTCTAAAATGCAACCGCGACTAAACTACACTATAGATGTTATAGGTGCGTTGCTACCCTGTAGCCGGGTCTACAGGCTACCCCCATCCTTCCATTTTCCATCAGGGTTATTATAGCGACAGGAATAGGTAAGGCCGTGGATCACTAACCAGGCAAGTTGTTGCACGGTATTGTACACCAGTTGAATGAGTTCGACTTTCATAATAATGAAACACTTGTATCAAAATATCTGTAGACACTAGAAATGCTAAATATGTAACACGCAGAACAAAGAAAAACCCTTTCTTCATACATAGTTGTGTCAAGCGGATGTGCTAACGTAAGGACGTTCGTTTACATCGTAATAATAGGCATTTTTTTTGCACAGTGAGACGAAAAACAAGTTAAGTTAAAAATCCGGGATGGCCGCATAAGGGCTATACATAAGGAAATAATTAGTCTAGGGCAGAGCTTCTCAAAGTTATTAAATTTAAAATTACTTCGCAATTGGTATTTTATAATGCATTTCAATATTAACTTTTATTATGGTGTAAGTGAGCGTTTTTAATAAGTTTTGTGCAAAGTTTTTATAATAAGAAAGAAAATTATTAATTTGTAAAAAAAAATTAGGTAGCTTTTTATATGGATTGCAGGGTTGGTTTAAAAGCTCGGTGTGCTGTAGTTGAATGTGATTGCCGTGAACTATCTATTTTGTTTGTTGTGGAACGAGTGTTTTTACGTTTCTTAATCTTTTATATACATTTTTATACAGGTAACACACAAGCACAACACAACAACACAAAACTGTTGAGTCATAGTAGTACAGTACTGAGGTCAAAGGTGGAAGTTTACTAAACTGGAAATCGCCTATTCACTGTTGCTTTGAAAACAAATAAAATTTTAATTCTCAGGAAATCATGATTTTGAAAGCGAATTCCGATAATTCGTTAAAATATAGATTTATAACACATCACTTTGTGTTTTATTGTTTTACTAGCTGCCTGTTCCGGCTTCGCTCGGATGATAATTATTTTGATCATAAATTGAGATGTAAACTATCCTATCTTTCAAGTTGGATCAAACTGCACACGGAGTGCAAATTCGATTGAAATCGGTTAAGTAGTTTAGGAGTACATCGCGGACAAACAACGTGAGACGTAATTTATATATTTTAAGATTATACCATTAACCATATTAGAAAAAAAATAAGAACAATTATTTTAATATCAGCCTGAAAGACACAAACTTGTTGGTAATAGCAGGTAATAGTAAGATTTCGTACATTTGTGAACTATTTTTTATGATGATCCCTAAATAGTTTTAAAACAGTGTACCTAACGATCCTTTAATGGAAAGGTAGGTACAGTCTAAGATACACTCAGCTAGAAGTATGATATTATGAAAAAATGTGTTTTCAAATTGACCAAAATCAACTGGCAAAACACATAATATTTCAGTGCCGTCAATTTTTGCATAATGTACCAGACGCATCATTAATTAATGATTACAACATTAATGAGCCATTACCGTACGTACAGTAATTAATATTGCAATAATCTATTTAGGAGCCTTAAAGTAGTACACAATAGTGATAAGTTAATAATTATGACTGTTTTAGTCAGTCTGTTAGATTGTTGTCTAAGCAAAATGTCTCAAAATCGTTTTAAAGGCAACCGTTTTTGCGTGTGTGTGTGTGTGTGTGTGTGTGTTTATTTACGTGGTGTGTGATGCTGACGTGCTTCAAGATTTTACAAGTTTGGTTTATAAATTAAGTTCCTTAATCGTTTAAGGACATAATTAATTTTAGACAGTGAAAACGACACTTGACGAGAGACAAATGAAGATACATCCAACTTATAACACTTCTTTTTTCCGTCAGGTTTAAAAATAAATAACTCTCTACCGCGCAAGGAAGTTGCATTGAGAAATGTCTTAATTTCTGCGTTTCAAAAATGTAATTAAAAAAACATGTCATTTACAATGTCAAATCAGATAATTATTATTTAACTTATTATTTTCGGTTATCAACATTTTCAAATCACAATGGATTTATAGTTTATATACTAATTACTTAACAATTCGTTAATACTTGGGTCATAGTTATCCAATTTTTTATTTTATTTTAAAAGTATGAGTAATATTCGATTCCGTTGGTTTAAAAAATATATTCTTGATGATGATGAAATAAATTGATGAAATAATGCGCAGGTAGCCACTACCTAGCGAATCGCTGATGTAAAGACAATTCTTTTTTTATATTTATTTGAAAATGTTGAGAAACTCTGACTGTTAATATTTTAATAGGATCGTTTATAGACGTTTTCATATCGTCTGCCTCGTTAAAATTGTAATTTAATGGGAGGTGCTATTTCGGTTTTAATAACAATAATGTATTGTCTATTTTTAGTGAGCATCTGATCATGAGGAAAATGTCTACCTGACATATTTTTTACTGTTTTGTTTTACCAGCGCCATGTAGGTAACTATTATTTGTTGTAAAAGTCAATGTAGAATATCCCGTACAAACTGTTTAATCCTATATACCTACTTTGGATGTATTAATTTATCTTTTACCATTGATAGTGTAAAGATTAACAGTGGAATAGGTAGGTGGAATATTATGTAATATTTTGAGTTACATAAATGTGTAAGGTTTTTTTAGTAGCCGCACACGGAAACCTATTATAAGTTTGACGTATCTGTGTGTGTGTGTGTGTGTCTCGTGTGTGTGTCGTGTCTCTTGAACGGATGGATGTTTGTTGAAGAATTTTTCGTTTGAAAGTAGGTATACGTAATCGAAATGATTTTTAGCTAGATTACGAATATAGATTTTGTTGTTTTTTTTTCAATTTTAGTATTATTAAAAACTTAAGTTTAAGTATACTCGTACTTTTAGAACGTGGGTATTCTTTTAATGCTTTAAGGTTACGAACACGCCGGGTTCTGGCTTTGTATGGGAAAAAGCAGCAAACAAACATGCGATTTGACAGATGGTAAGAAACTATAGATTTTTTAGGTGTGCCGCTGTAGTTTAGGCCAGGATGTTAGGCCAATTGCGAAAGGCTACGGATACCTTACTCTCCAAACCAGAACCATACAGTGTCATTATAACAGCAGGAGTTGTTAAGGTGGTGGAGATCTATTTCCTGCACAGCACTCAACCACCAGTGGTCGTTCAACCTATGTTCGCCTCTTACGAGTCGCCTGGCAGGGAGGCTGACGGTTATACATATAGGAACAACACGAATCTAAGAAAAATTTAAAATACACATTTTATTTTTTTTATGCTGCCGGACCCGGGGTCAAACCTGGGATCTCAAGAAATCAAATCCGACGCCGAACCGCTAGATCACAGAGGCGATCTCAATAAGAAACTAAATTAAGAAATCAATTTACCAAAAAAATTGTTGCTAGGATGTTTGTTATTACTCAATGCAAAATAAATGTATTTTTATTAATTGTGGTAGTGCTTTTGACTAGATTTAACTTTTTGTGGCAGAGAAAGCCGATGGGCTTGTAAATTTGTCAACCTATTTCCAGATATTTCTGGGATTGGTTGATTTGATATTGTTAATTATACATTACCCGCATCTTTCTGAATGGCTTGCGTCAAGACACTTGAGCTTCTCAATGAATACCTTTTCTTTGTAGTCACCTTTTGGACTGCCGACTATCTCGGAGTGTTTAGACAATGTTGCATCCTCTACGAGGCGCTCTACCTAAATAGGAACGTGATTTAAAGGATAGCGCCCACTGTTAACGGGGCGAAGTGTGTCGGGCCGCATCGCATCGGCGCGGATTTTTGTTACTCAATACCAAAGTGGAGCAATGAACTAGAGAGGCCACTCGACATTAAAATCGTCAAGTATGGAAAGTGGCGCCATCTAGTTAGTAGTTGTCATACGAATCTTCATATCTGGAAAGTGGTGCCTCTAGTAGGTGTCTTACAAAACTTTAGCGTTAAAATACCATAGTGATTTTTTCTTAACAGTAATATCTTTGGTCACTGTAGGCCGCAACGGGGTATGTGCGCGGGGTGGCTCGCGGAAATGCGCCCTGGCCCAGTGGGCGTTGCTCCATACAAAATACATGCAAGCGATCTAGGCGGATTATTACGCTGCGATGCGCCCCGTCACGGCCCGTCCAACTGGGCGCTATCCATAATTGGATTGGATTGGATTTTTTTTTCGGCAATAGGAAAACAAAAATCTGATAGAATTTTTGTTTATAATAAATACACATGCCTTTAAGATTGTTACTAACCAAATCTAAATAAGAGGTAATTTTATTTGTTTCGTATGTTTTGCTACGCTATTATTTTATCAATAATAAATCAATTTTGATGTTTTTTTTTGCAAAGGTAGGTAATTGTTTCATAGTGGTTCCTCATAACTTTTATCATGACTAGTAGTTTTTGAGTTACACTTAAGAATGCATAAATTATCGTGTACTTTGATGACATCATCGACGGTCATAGTGGCCGTAGTGGTCGACATCATTGTTGGACTTTGAAAACATGTATGAGGAATTATCAGCTATCTTTAGAGAGAAGAATTATAAACCGCGATGTGGTAATGAAATGATTGGAGTCGATTTTCAGACATGAAGACTGCTTATTTTTGCAGAGCATGGCTGTACCGGATAAGGTGATTTTATGCAGTTCATTAATTTTTCCCTATTGTCCTATTCTGTGCCGTAGGGGAAATGAACCCGGTAGACTTGCGTACATAACTTAAGACCCCGACATAAAATAGCGACATACTATCAATAACCTTTACTTTCCCCATGTTGGTCCGGGCTCCATTGCAGAATAGATCACCTGCCTTTCTGCCAGGCAGCTCGCAAAAGACGAGCGTAGGCTTACTGTCATTAACAGCGTGACATCCTACCAGGTGGTAGATTTTCGCAGTCTGGATTGGTACCACCGCCTTTTCTTTTTCTGCCGCCACAACGTCAGTGCTTGCCATTGACGTGTTTCGGTTTGGAGGGCAAGGTAGCCAGTAAACTTACTTTTGCTTGAAGCCTAACATCCAGACCTCAGGTTGGCAACGTACCATTACCACCTTTTGTGTCTCTAGACGGCGTGAATTTCTCACCACCAGCAAATGCTTCTGCTTGTTTGCCTTCCAATATCATAAAAAAATAATTTTAATGTTGTCTTTGGCCGAACATTGTCTGTTACCATAATTTTAATGTGATGTTTGCATATTACGATGCCATTAAATAAGCAGCCTATTCCTTGGACTAGAAGACACATGTTCAGGAATTAAACAATACTTATCTTCATGCCAAGTCCCTTAAGGGGTAGCATGAAAGGAGAATGTAGTCAATATTTTTTATAGAGGCTAGCAAATACCTATGAATAGATAATATAAAACAAAATAGAAACAACGTTAAAGGTGTCTTTTGAACCTGATGCTTTTTTATGTAAGAAAACGGCAAACAAGCATATGGCTGTCGTGATAGTAAGAGACAAACGTGGCCTATAGACACTATATCTGTTATAGGCGATAGGGCGATGTCATGTGATTAGGCTGTTAAGTCTATTGTGCAAATCTAGTGGCTATCCTAACTTCGGGACCAGAACAAAATATTAATGTTGGTGGCAGAAATAGATAAGATGATCCCTACCTGGGCCAGGAACTTGCCCTTCTCAGCGTTCCCAGGTAATAACTCATTTAATCTATGCTAACCTCTTACGAGCTGCAAGGCAGAAAAGCTGATGATTAATTCTATTAAGCGGACCTGGACCAACATGGGCTTGAATTAGTTTAGGAAATAAGTTTAACATGTGTTTTAGCTTTCAAAGTGGAACTCCACAATAAGTTACGCTAACTGTGACGAGAGGAGCAGATAAGACTGGAACCAATCAGGGTGGGTTGTTTTATATGACAGAGGACAAAAAACATTTTAAGCGGAACATAATAAAAAGGTAAATAATGTCCTAGAATACGTTGTTTTTGTTTATTACAACGTTATATTTTAATAAGTAAGTAAAAATCTCTTGACTTTTTTTTCAGGATGAAAAGTAGCCTGTCAATACAGAATATTAATAAAATAAATCTCCCTGGAAAAAAATACACAAATTGATTTAACCCAAAGTAATAGATGTTCAACATAAATACAATATACATACACACCATACATAATATATACATACCATTTTATTAGATATGCTGATGTGGTGTTCCTCACAGGGTTCAGATTCATCCTCTAGAACTGGAGGGTCGGACCGCTGGAAGTGTGTAGCACGAACTGATTGCTTATTCCCCATTTTTATTGAGTTCTTGTCTGAAAAGTTGTATATCGTCATTAGCTAGTAGTGTATTGTGTAGCAGCAGAACTGGATTTGTAGCAACGCTTTGTTTATTCCTGCTGCTATAGCGTTAGTGCTCGTCATTGTTGTATCTGTTCCAGATTAGAGTAGCCGGTAGGCGCCTGATAGACTATTATGAGATTATGACAGCAAACAAACATTTTTTTCATACATTCGAAACCCGTCTTATTTGCTTTCCAGTCCCTTAAAATAAAAAGTAACCTTGAAACTAAAAAATTGTAAAACCCTTCCTTAAATTAAAGCTAAGAACTTTCAGTTTTCAAACATAAAAACCGCATCGAAATCGGTCCTTTCTTTTAGAAGCTAGAACAGACAGAAATAAACGCACACATCTCAAACTTATAATATAGATCGGGCGGTTTGAACTACGAAGTTAGTCGAGACAGCTCGCCAGGACAGTTAGGATATAGATAGGCATCTTCTATAATCTGTAATCTAATTCAATCATTAGTTACACAGTGTAATCTTTCGTGTAACCTTGAACTTTTCGTGATGGGATATCGAATGAAGCGTCGGTGGTTACGCATCGAAATAAATTACTAACCACAGGCGTGGAATAAAATTTGCATGAATTTTCGACCGGACCCTCTATCTCAGACTTATTTATCTACATTTAAAAGTATGGCGTGACGGTATGCTTTTGAAATCCTCGATCTGTATCCAGTGGAACACTAGTAGGGGTATAGTTCATCAGCTCATTTGAATTGGTACCACCCCCTGACTCATACCGTCAGTGATCGCTTTTGTTTTGTTTCCTGTTTAGTGTTCCCAAGACTTGGCCTAAGATCTTGGTCACAAGATAGTGATGTACCAATTACTATGACTAGACAACGCTTATTACCATTACCATCGTATTTGTATGAGAATAGTTATGAATGTGGAGGAAGTTAGGCAGGTTTATTAGGATCGCATCACTTGGGAGACGATACCATCTGCCAATCTTTTAAGAAACTTGACGAGAATATATGTACCTACCTACATCTAGTTTTCCATAGTTTAGGAATGATAATAAGCAGATATCTATCCTTTATACAAAAGTCAATAGCCGCCGCGGCCGCGAGCAACTATTAGAACTTCGATCGAACAACTTTTTTACGGGGTCAAATATAGATAGCAAATAATGGTGGTAATATAGGAAAAAATGGTAAAATGCCAGCATCATCTAAATATAGAGGCGTTAATAGTGCGTTGCTAATCTAAGATGCTGTCTCTCGCTAGGTACTATAGGTATTGCCTTCATGGTCTAGAGGTTGGTGTTGGCGTTGAGCATATGAAGTCTCAGGTTCAATTTACAGATCGAGGAACTCAAAATGTGTTACTTCAGTTGTTTTTTTAAAAAAAATAACTTTTCTCCAGGGATTGGATAAATGCACATTGTGGACAAAGTAGTAACTTCGGCTAAACGTGGGTGCCTAGAGGAAACTCTTACTCTTTTTAAGAGTTCCTTATCGACATATCCGATTCCAATTTCCAATATTGCATAAATCGAATTTCCAGAGTAACCCTACGGATCGCTAACTGCTGGCCGTATACTTCACGGGCGCATTTATATGCATCATAGAAGAACTAGTTGACCGATTCAACCTGTAGCTTCTTGAAGCTTCATGCAATATTGGAAATTAGAAACGAGTATGTCATTCTAGGTACTCTTGAACACAATACTGGCGAATCATTAATATTTTGTTAATAGTAAACAACAAATAATGTTTAAATTATTTGTAACTTAATGTTAACAATTCACTAGTATTATGTTCGAAAATACCTAAAGTGAGACATACGATTTCAATTTCCAATTCGAATGATATGTAGATTCAAGAATAACCCTACTGGTCACCTAATGCGAAGAACAAAAAGACTGGTATAAATAACAAATAAAAAAGTATCTTCACCCCCATATCCCGAAAAGGTAGGCAGAGGCACAACTAGGGCACCTACGCCTAGCCGAAGACACCAAGTCCCACAATGTGATAGGTCGCAAGCCTATTGCTAACCGGGCACACATATTTAATCCCGAGCAACATTTCTTTTATTAGAAAATTGAATAAACCAAATTTTCTTTTTGTTGTCCGACCCGAGAATCGAACACATGACATCATGAAGTGAAGCCCAACACCTGGACCGCTAGACCACACAGGCGATAAATAATAAATGGTAAGCAATAATCAAAAATAAATGAAAACCAGAAGAATATTTTGATAAATGAAACGTATGAGAAATCCATTAACAGCTGTACTTATCGCATATGACTGATCATTGTGCTCATACCTTTCACAAAGAATTGCCATTACTCGTGAAGATAAGCAGGTGAAGTCATATTGGAACGCCGGCTTACCACATGTCTGATACATGACTCATTTACAAATTGAACACTACTTCGACATTCAGGTCATGAACTAGTCTTTTGACAAGTTAAAGGATCTAGGTATAAAAATGTATCCGTACCTAATGTAGGTAAATCTCCAGTATCTCTAGCATAGTTTCACATCGTTAAAAGCATAATATGATGTATTTTATCTATCTATACTTATGATAAAACTGTTGCTGATTTTGTGGTCTGTATCAAAGTGTAATAAAGACAATAATAGCAGGATGAACCTGGGAGTACTTTAGTACTCGTTTATTAATAAGAGAGAAGATATTTTAAAAAAAACAAGTGCAAGCGGCTAAGAAGTTGAAACAGAACATATTTTTAACATTTTTATTGTTCTGTCTGCCTGTCTTTCTGTCTGTTTGTATCATGGCCGCGATTCCCATCGAACCTATAAAACCGAAACAAGATTATAGAATACTTTTGTTCCGCTCACTCAAGGGTTTTTTATGATAATGGAAGGTAAACAAACGGACGTATTTCCTGATAGTAAGAAATTCACGCCGCCTAGAGACACCAAAGGTGGTAATGGTGCGTTGCCAACCTGAGACCGGGATGTTAGGCTTCGAGCAAAAGTAAGTTTACCGGCTACCTTACCCTCCAAACCGGAATACGTCATGATGTTATGGCGGTAGGAATAGGTAAGGCGGTGGTACCAATCCGGGCGAGTCGCTGCGAAACTCTACCATCTAGTAAACCAGTAGTTCCGGTGAGAGAGGGTTAAAAATCAAAATGTAAATCAAGCTATACCTAATTTTTAACTTAGTTTAGGGGCGATTTGTTACAGCTCATAGTTTAATAGTCGTCTTACATATACATTAATATCTTCCCCCCAAGACCCCCTGCAGGGTAGGCAGACAGCATCGAGTTCAAAGTGAACGAAGTTTGTCGGGTCACTTAGTCGAAAAATAAATATGTAGGTACCTTATTTAATCTACACAACATTGCTTATTTTTGTCCCAATAGTCAACATTCAAGAGAGCCTCGGTCCTATATTTTAATAATCTATGCACAGATAGGGATAAATTTGCTAGACTGTTGTTGCTAAGACATTTTTGTTTCTTATTGAAAAATAACTGATTGCTTACTGATTTAAAGTAACAATTTATCCTAGGTAGGTTACTGAATTGGCCGTTATCTGATAAAGCACTGGGGAGTCGATACCGACACTTTTATCATGTAGCTTCAAGGAGGAGTGGAGCAAGGAGTACGTGGGGAATAAATGCTCTGGATTTATTCCCCACTGAACCATGAACGCTTTTAGCAGTATTTTTTTCATGTTGCTAAATATCGATTTATAAATGCAACTATACCATACGTCTAAGGTTGTCTTTCTTCAATGACAATAAGCGTTAATGAAACAATATTGTTTTAAGAGCTTATGGTAACCCATCTGGTCTTAAAATACTACGCGTAAGACTTTTGAAAAAACTTAACAACCGCGGGTTTATTGTGAAGTTGGAGCAAGTCAATAATTTATTAATGAGAGGTGCTCAGGTTCGTGCAAAACGGAGGAAGATTATTCTTCTCAATGAATAATATTCTCCTCCAACCAAACTTCCTAAAAAATTTTTTTTCTAATAAACAATTTTCTCCCTCCACTTTGCTCGAGTTTAATAATACTAGGACCTGAATTTATTTCGTTTTTGAGGAGCAGTTGATAAATTTTATTTAAAAAAGAAGTTTAAATATCCTTGTTTTCACGTGAGCATACATCTATAAAATCTTTGGCATTTACAGACGCTATTTAAGGTTTTTACATCATTTTTCTATTTTATTACTACCAGGAAATCCGTCTGAATGTTGCCTTACTACTTGCTGTTTACCCAGGACTTCAACAGCGTAGAGCATAATTTTATACAACCTTTCATCACCCGTTATAGTTATTTAGGAATTTTTAAAAAAGTGACCTGCGTTTGAACTCGGGTCTACTATATGTATATCAAATTTAATCAAAATCGTTCCAACGGTTTAGCCGTGAATACGTAAAAGACAGACAAATAAACAGACGTTTACCTTTAACATTGGTAAAGTATGGATGAAAACACATTGGCGTTGCTTTTAATTTCTTGCAAGTTAATAGCAAAATTTATTTTGTATTTTTGGGCAATGTTCACACATAAATTGTAATCAAGTGTTACAATTCTTGTATTATTTGCAACCAAGTTTGCCTTGTTTTTTTAGAAACTAAATGATTTGTATCTAATTGCTATTGTGCTAAAAAAGGTAGATGTATGTGTTAGTACGAATATTAACCTTTTAACAGCCATGGTCTGAAAAATAAGACATACAACATCTAACTCGCACCGCCGCCGTCTTAAAAATAAGACTAATTTCCAACTGTTGTTTTTGAAATGATTGTCTGTAATTTAAAATTATCTCAATACTCTCAACAATTGTTTTTATTGTACAGTAATACCACAGATATATAAATGTAAGTAATACAGATATCACTAAAATCATATCGATTTTATTTTTTAAACACTGGTTTAGATTGTTTTTATATGATTGGCGGCGGAGGCACGTTCAGTAAAAATAAATAATGACATGATATCTGTGTGTCAATGTTTATTTAGGAATTCAATCTATATGCGTACAGTAGGGTTACTCTTGAATCTCGATTCATGCAATATTGGAAATATTGCATGAAACTATTGGGTAGACTCAATTTTTATGTATGTATACAAGACACTAAAATATAACTTTGGAAAGCTATAACATTAAATATTTGAAGGTTATCTTTGAATCGCCTCTGTGGTCTAGTGGTCTAGGTGTTGGACTTGACTGTGTGAGGTACCGGTTCCTATTCCATGGTCGAGCAACTCAAAGAAAATTTGGTTTTCAATGTCCTCCAAAAAAAGAGGAGTATCGCAGTTCAACTGTACATTTTTGTATTTTTGTTACGCGATTATTCGGCCAGTAGCCAATCGATTTTGATGGTTCTTCTTTAAAGATAGGTAATGATTTCGAGGTTGTCCCATATTTTTTTTATCATGATCCGATTGGTGGTTTGAATGTTGATGATTTCATAATTGAAACTTTATGCTTCAGTAAATATACCTAATTCAAAAACTACTAGTGGGATGTTCGTAAAATATATGTGGGACCATTTCGGAACCACTTACTATCTTTTAAAAAAAGAATGATTAAATCGCGCCGTGGAAAACCGACTCCAACTTTTTCATTCCCCGTGTTGGTCCGGGCTTCTTTGTAGAATAGACCATCTGCCTTCGTTGCCAGGCAGCTCGTAAAAGGCGAGCATAGGCTTACCGTCACTAACACCGTGACATCTGACTAGGTGGTAGAGTTTAGCAGCGACTCGCCCGGATTGATACCACAGCCTTACCTATTTCTGCCGCCATAACGTCATGACGTGTTCCAATTGGTTTTGCCCGAGGCCTAACATCCCGGCCTCAGGTTGGCAACGCACCATTATCACATTTGGTGTCTCTAGGCGGTGGGAATTTCTTACCATCAGGAAATCCGTCTGCTTGTTTGCCTTCCAATATTATAAAAAAATAATTATTAATTAATTATTATTATTATGTTACAAAATGTTTATTATGTTAATAGTTCCTATTTGCGTTTTATATTTTAGAAGAAATAATAAAGTCTTACAACCAAGCGACAAGCAGGAAAGAGGCGAACAACTTTTAACATTTCAGATTGTTTTAAGAATTTCCCATTTAAGTGCTCGAGTCATCCAAGTTATCTAAACAATAAAAAACATGCAAATGTAATGTTAGACGGTCGTGGTCATTTTAATAAACATTTTAATTTTCCCTGAAATAAAAACGCTTCCTCTTGACATCCTTGTCATTTAAGCCATGTTTTAAGATACAAATTAAAAAAAATTAAGTTGATTTTTGATTTGTCTATGAGAACTAAAACTTAACTACTTTTTTAACAACTTAAATCGATTGTAACTAAATTTTATTAACTATTTATTTCTAGTAACAATGTATAATAAAAAAGATCAGGAAGCAAATGCTTTTCGTAACAACAATTATTATGAACTTTACAAAAAACCCGTTATACTACACGTCATGGCACCTAAGCGTCTATTAGAAAAATGTTTATCCCCTAATTCAATATGTGTTATCTTTGTTAACCCCCAACGGGTAAAAGAACCGCATAAAATAATCTCCAAACTGGAACACCTCAACGGCAATCACTGACGTTAAGGCGGCAGGAATAGGTAAGGCGGTGGTGCCAATCCAGGCGACTCGCTGCGAAACTCTACCACCTCGTAGGACGTCACGGTGTTAGTGACGTTAAGCCTATGCTCGCCTTTTACGAGATGCCTGGCATGAAAGCAGATGATCTATTCTGCAAGGAGCCCGGATCAACACGGGGGAATAAAAATAAGAGCAAATAATCTAGTGATGTGCCAATTATGTGTTTAATTTATTAATATGTTTATAATTATGAATTCTATTGTGATAAAGTAAACAGGTTATGTTTTAAATACCTTAGTGATGCGTATTTGGCGGTATACATCAAATATGGCTTTTAGTGACATAATTAAACATTTAAATTTAGTCAAGTATTTTATTTGTAAACGTAGGTAGATAGATCGTAAACGTTTTAATTTCCGATAAACGTACATTAAATGTAGTGTATCAACTATTTTATGGAATCAGGCGTTACTTTGCGGAAATCTATATTATAACTGTAGAATAAGCATTTAAAGACGTTCCAGGCTGTTGTAAATACACCTTATAACAAAGGTAGCCTTGGAGGAAACTTTCTTTCCATCTTGCGAAGGTTATTAAATTTGGTTTAAATTAACGATCCAGACGGATGCAAACTAATGCTTACAACTAGTGTTTATAACCATCTGGAATCCCTATTATATCTTCCAAATGACATAGAATATGACACGCCCAACATAAGTTCCCTCCGTCCACTACCGCGACCAGGTCATGAGTACAGTCAAAGTTCAGGTATTTTTTTAAAAATTACGAGGAATATAGGAAAAAGTTTTTTTTCTACACAGACTGTCAGCAGGTATCGATGTCAAGCCGTACGAACTTCACCAGGGGGTGATTATGTAACTCAGTTAGCAACTCAAAATGGATGAGTGTACGTCGAATCGCTGTCAAATGACGTGTTTGGTATTTGCTATCTCCAGTGACCAACAGAAATACAATAGAGATAGCAAACACAAATGTCGTCTTTTGATGTAGGTACACCTTTACAGTTTGAGTTGACAACTGACATACATAATCACCCCCCAGGTCGACTAATCTAATTTATAAAATTCTCGTGTTACGGTGTGCGTATTCTCATAAAATTTTGTAAGCATATTGAGTAGGTCTGAGAATCGGCCAACATCTATTTTTCATACCCCTAAGTGATAAGGGTGATTCACCCTAATTTTTTTTACTAAAATCACATTAAAAATATAGCAAAACAGCAGACCAACGTCTGCGGGGTCAGCTAGGAATGTATAAAATTTATGGAGGTTGTTATTATCCTGTAATTATATTATATTAAAATTATTTTTCTTCTTTTTATTATTATAATCGCCTCTTTGGTCTAGCGGTCCGGGTGTTGGACTTGACTGCACGAGGTCCTGGGTTCGAATCCCGGGTCGGCCAACAAAAAGAAAATTGGATTATTCCAATTTTCTAATAAAAAAAAAAAAAGTTGGTCGGGATTGGAAATGTGCCCGGTTGGCGATAGGCTTGCCACCTATCATAATGTGGGACTTAGTGTCTTCGGCTAGTCGTGGGTGCCCTGGTTGTGCCTCTGCCTACGTCTCCGGGGATATGGGCGTGAAGATACTTTTATTTTTTTATAATTAGGCTTCCAATCGTTTTTCACGTCATAACTAGCCAACGTCAAGTAACATGTTAAAATTATTAACCGATTTCAAAAATGGAGGTGGTTCTCAATTCAACTTTCTCTTTGTTAAGCGATTACTCCGTCAATAGCTAACCGATTTTGATGGATCTTTTTTAGAAAGAAGGGTCATGATTCCGATGTAGACAAGTAACTACTCCGAGTAATTCAAAAAGTAGGATGTAGATAAAATTTATTTTTCAAAATCGGTTGCCATTTTTCGAAAAAATAATTATTAAATCGCGACCTGGTACGTGTACCCAATGAAATAGCCAGTGTCAGTTTTTGCAGTCTTACTGCGCTTGTTATTAGATATGTAAAAAGTATAGTTAAGTTCATTACCATCCTACCGTCATCATTACCTACGTCAGGCCTTGTTTTACGTCTAAATTTTAGACGGTAGATTAGACGTTAAGCTTATTTAAACAAAAAAGCTTGGTATCTTTACATACTTGCCTTGTCAGTGGTCTAAGTTTGGCTACACCAAAGAGGTCAATAAAAATAGGTTGCACGACTACGCCGCACCCATGACTACGCCTTCAAACTAAAGCAGTTTAGTTATCCCGTGAAAATCAGTTCAGATGTCGGTATAAAAAGTAGTCTACTTCACTCTACGACCTGCTAACTATCTGCAGGCACAGAAAATATTCCATGACATCGCTTCGTTGTGATATGAAAGAGGGAAAAACAAACATAATTTCGCAATTACAATGGTAGGGGAGCCCAAGAGATAATTTGGGTCATTACTAAGGAATGTCAGATTATGATTCTAAAGATCCCTTATACCATGGTTAAACACCTTGATTATGTATAAAATCTCTACGCTACTACGTACGCATGTAAGTAAGTAGTCTATTTTTTTGACTTGAAAATATACTATATTAAGTACGGTGGGTTTATTGCATGCCAATAAGTGAAAGTTTAAATATGCTGATTGATTTGAGCGTAATGTACGGAGGTAGGAGATTCAGAAACTTTCAGTAATTTAAGCACAGTAAAATTCCAAAAAGCGATTCGATTTCAATAAGTTAATAATTAAAAAAAAACAAAAATTTTGTAATTATTGATTTCACTGAAAGCATATCGTACACACAGGATATCGTTATCCTCCGTTACAACCTCCTCTGTTTTGAGAAGCCGATTAAAAACAAGTCTGTCTAACATATTTCTGTTATCGGAGACAACACTTTGAATATCTGATGCGCGGCAGGCAGTACGAGGCGTGATCAAGGGGTTGTAATTAGTCTTTGCGCCCCGCGACGCTAAAGTATAAACGTGACATCTCCTTTTTTATTCTTCACTACCTAATCGACGTAGTCCCTATGGCGCTGGATTAACTTCACATTGAGCATCTTGGGCTCCCTTGCCTATAATATTTGCCATTGCCATTGTGAAGAACTAACCAAGGTATTGGCTAGGTCTCCAAAATGGACCTCATAGCATGAAAATATTTAATTTCACCTAAACAAAGTCAAATTCTAATGTAGTCTCCAAGGCACATTGCAAATGCAAACTACACAATCAATTTCTTATGCAAATCCATTTCGTGGCATATTAAAAACTCTAATACATCAGTTGAAACTAGTTATGGAGATTATTATTTACATATTATTTATAAATATATTTAAATAAATAAATAGGTACGTCTACACACATTGCAAAACATCATAATTTAAGCGCTGTAAAAGTGCAAAAAATCGACTTGAATTTCAATATTTTGTATTCTAAGTAGGTACATAAAAATAAGTATTTTTTTCCACAATTTCCCTGATATTCCACCATTAGATCTAGATTTTGTGGCATAGTTGAAATTTTCAAACGAAAAAAATAACGTAAAATCTGTTCTCAAAATCACGAAAAAATCAAGTAACATAGATAAACAAAATATAGTCGGATTTATGTCCTCCTTTTTTACAAGTTACGAGTTAAGTCTATACGTAACAAATGTTCATGAAAAGATGTTATTTAAACGCTTCTGAAACTTATACATTGAAGCATGACACTAATTTTGATGTAGATTTCACTATTCAAAAATTTAAGCGCAGTAAAACTGAAAAAAGCGGCTACGATTACTTCATTATTAAGTCGCGATTTCATTGTTCTTTTTTGAAAAGCTAGCTCATGCATACTTTCTTATCTAACTTAACATCATTATTTTTTAATAAATATACCGTAGGTATATTTTCAATTCAAAAAAGAGGGTATATATAACTTGGCTAAGTGTGTTTATCTCGAATGCCATAATTTCTGAACAAATGGATCGATTTTGATGTCGATTTTTTTTAAAGTGGATGTGATTTATATGGCTCTTGATGAGTATTCTCGTGTGTCATTTAAAATGCTTAGGTCTCGGGCGTCGTTTAAAATGTCTGAATAATAACATTATTCAGATTCTTTTCTTCTACAACATGTACAAGTTTTTTGTGATTAAATAATTTGTGAAAAAAAGTGATACGCTAGGAAAAATTTACTTCTTATAATTATTGTAGTATACCAATGAAAAATGTAGATAACACCTCGTTGAAGGTTACGTGGTCAATTTTACATCAATAAGGAAGCAGTTTCACTGTCATGTTAATAAGCACGCTTCATTGCCACTTCTATGAAAAAAGATGACCAATTATTATATGTGACGGGGATGTTGGATTCAGATAAAAAGGGTCACCACAAACACTAGGAAACACATGATTTACCTTATTTTTAGCACAAGATAATTTCCTTGTTTAGGCATAGGATAGAGGCTTGTCTTGTTTTTAATAAAAAAAAGTCATTAAAAATTTTAGAATACTCTATACATTTTAAAACTCTAAAATATTATACTTTGTGTTTTACTGTCTTTGGCTGGTCGTGGTTGTCCTAGTTGTGCCTCTGCCTAGCTCTACGGTGATATGGGGGTGTAGATACTAAAATATTATGTATTTTAAAATTTCAAAAATAATAAAAAACCGCACCTCAGTAAGGAATTCAAAATGTTGACAAAAGAGTTGAATCCTCTTGAGAGTTGAGAGTATTTGTCAGCGAGAGAGGAAAGGAAATTTATCAAAAGCACGGGGCAAGTGTTAAAATTGAAATTATTTTTCGATATTTTATTTATTTTGAACAGAATTAGTAAGTACTATTTAGGATCTGCCTAGATCAACAATACGAGTTCCAAATGCTCATACTGTGCGGTTGCACCTAGTCCGTTTCTAGAACTAGCTCACAAAATACTAGCTATTGCCCTTCATTTTATACACACGTTAAAGTGATGTTTGGTTTTTAGTGATAATTTTCAAAGATTTTCGAAGATTCAAAAGATTTTTCCGCAGTATACTAAATATTGACCCGGACTATAAGGTAAAATTTAGTTAAAACCCATTGAGTAGTTTTTGCGTTAAAAGCGGTCAGACAAATCTACAAAAATTTTAATAGTCCTCTTTTTTGGTTCTATAAACTGTATACAATATGAAGTAATGATTGTCTTTAAAACATATTTCATTTACGAATTTAGTTTAATTGTGTATGTACTTGTACTTTAATTAATTTAATTTAGTTTCTTTGCATTATTTTCAGATTAGGTTTTATTAGTGTTTGTTTATATGTATAGATTACGTATAGTGTCAGTGTATAGTAAATAACGTACGTAATATTTATGGCCCCTTTACAATACTTACTTCGGATATTGTAGAGGGGTCAGATATTTGCGTTCCTCAATCTACTGCCCGTTGTACGTACTACGTAGCAATAATTTTAAAACATATACTTATCATCTACAGATTTAGTTTTAGTTCTGTTTTATTATATCTATAGATTCAGTATAGCACCTTGGTCAATGTATAGTAATATATTATTATGTACATATATATGTATATATTGTTTTATGTATATATTTATACAGGGTTACTTTGAGGACCGGCCAAATTAAAATACGAGTATAATGGGGTAAAGGCATGAATGGCTATGCATTATAAATTTTATTGCGAAATTGTAATATTTACTTTTATAAACATTCATTTAATAAGTCCACAAAAATGCTTCACTTGTTGTCAAGTTATGTTGTCCCTAGTACGAGCCATGACATCACCAGCCTGCGAATGCGACTGCGGTCGGTAAGGACCTGTTTCTAGCTTTGTTTACATTTTAACTATGGAACTTGTATCCGATTCCAAACCATTTCTCAAAATTTGACTGGTGCTTTAAGTGTAACCATGTATATAACTCCTTTACAATACTTACTTCAGATATTTGCTTTCTCATTGATTAGTGATAAGTAGTTATTAATTTAGATATTTTCAGTAACATCTGCTTATTTATGTTTGCAGAATAACCATGTACACTGAAAATAAACAACAATAAAAACGTTAATATATCATTTTAAATCCATTGACGTGTCCATAAAAAACATCAGATCAGGTTCAAGGGGAAACACCAATGTAATACAAAGAGGGGTCAAGACACAAGAGTGGTGAAGATGAGTCGGAACGAGTTCTGAGCGGGGTGAGGGGCCATGACGTCACCGGAGGCTGTAGTTATTTAAGAGATGTGCGCGCGCATCACTCATGTATTTTGAATTTGTGTGACATTTTGCAAACATGCTGTGTATTGGAATCTTAGCCGTTACTGTGAGTGTCTTTTAAATTGTTACAATTGTCTTTCAGATTAATAAAAGCTGCTGAAAAATGGTCAAATACCTGCACATTGTGAAATAGTAGTTTAAATTGTGATAAAAAAAATCGCAAATTGATTAGTATTATTTTCAACATGTAGTGTCGATTTTTATTGCTACTTGCGTAAAATATAAACAAATGTTTACTTGTCAGGTATATATTAAATTCGTATTTAATATCTAATTGGAAAATTTATCTTCGACTAGTCGTGGGTGCCCGGGTTGTGCCTCTGCCTACCTCTTCGAGGATATGGGCGTGAAGATAATTTAAATACTAGTAGTTGCAAAAAACTGCGCGTATGCTAAACCTATCGCAAAAAAGTATGCTTATATTACAAAAATCAGTTAAAAAAACTGGATTGACATTGATTTGGCACTATTATTTAATAAATAGCCAAACCGAATAAAGCAGTCAAAAGAATTGTTTTCTAAAAAGAAGCATATGAATTTAAGAGTTTTTAAATATGTTCAGTAATATAATGGTTGTGTTTCATCATTGTATTGATGATTATGTGCTTAAATAATGAAAGGAAGTTGTGGTAGGATGCAGCAATAAGAGCGATTTCTCAGGGTGCACTTAAAAACTAGCCGACCCAGCGAATTTCGTACTCCTTGACATTGAACTGTATTACATACGACTGTAACTTTTCTCGAATTACAGATTATCCGCCAGTCAAATTTCATTAAGGTCGGTTCAGTAGATTCGATGTAAATCGCGATCGAAAAATAAATACATACCTAGTCAGATAGGCTAAAATCCTCAAAAATAAATTAAATAATAAAATTCTAAAAATCCTCAAACGTGTTAGGCTGCACATTTTTAGTCGCCTTTATCTATTTTTAAGACATATTTGAAGTACAGATTTCACTCTTCTACAGTTTTATTGTTGTATAGATTTAATTCCAAAAAAAGAAAGATTCTTTAAATAGATTTCAGCATCCAGGGTTTTGGTACATGTTTGAGATTTTTAATTCTGAATCGATTTTATAAATCTTTTACCATTTTTAAGGAACGTTTTTTTTTTAATTTTTTGTTCAAATTATTTTAAGCAAAGAATTGAAAACAAAAGTGTTGAATGAAATAATTATAAAATTAAAAAAAAACGAAATCCCTCCGACAAAACCTATGCGCAATGTGGCTAAGAACCCTCTCAATCACGTAAGGTTTCTAACAAAAATCCACATCGACATCAGTCAAAATTATGATGCCACAGATAGACATACCCACAGTCACGTCAAACTCATAACTTTTTACGTTGGGGGTTACTGAAAAAATGAAAATTTTTAACATTCATATATCATCTCTGTTCGAAACTGTCCGTGTTTTAGTTAGTACGTTTTGACCAGTTGACAGTACAGTTGACCAGTTAATTGACCAAAAAAATTAAAACTTAACCAGTTTTGTTGTTACTTATTCCAAAAAATACTAATTAAAATATTACGCCATTTAACTTAATTACTCAACATCAATTTATTGATGACGGTAATGACGTTCTTTGTAGTGTTGTAGAGTCGAATCGAGTGGAGTAGAGTTTAGTAGAGTGCTGTGCAGTTAATTCGGATTGTGCAGAGTTCGGATTCAATGCCTGACCTTTTGACAATAATGACACTGTCATATTCAAATCTTGATAGAATTGAAGATGGTGGATATTCACAGTAAGTCTAACATCCCGGCCACAGGACAGCCACGCATCCATAACATCTATGGTGTATATACGGTTGTCTCAACCATCAGGAGAGCCGCATGCCTTTCACATAAAAATTTTTGGATTTTATTAAAAGAATTAAAATTATAGTTAAAATGCATTTATTACGTATGTTTGTCCTAATTATCTTTTTCAAATACGCATATTTTGTAGACGTGAATTTTAGTCGTTTTTTAGTTATTGGCATAATTAATATATTTAAACGCAGTAAAACAGCAAAAAAACCGGCTCTATTTATTATTTAATTACCATTCGCGATTAGCTAGTTTTTGAAAGATGGCTATGATTTCGAAATGGTCTTAAAAAAATACTCAACATCCGACTATTTGTTTTAAGTTATACTTGATATTCTGTAAATTACAGCGTTAAATAGATTTTCATACCGATTTTTACCCCCCACAATAGTCCATAGAGGTTGATATTAAAAAAAAAGCATGTCGTCTTAACCTACATGCCTATCAAATTTCACCACAATCAGTTAAGTCGTGAAAAAGAAACAGAGATAGATACAGATAGACAGACTTTCAAAGTTATAATATCAGAAACCACTAGCCGTCTCATCGTAATATTATTACGGAATTTTCTCAAACTCGTGACCTATCTTTCCAAAAAAATAATGATAAAAATAGGTTTGGTACTGGTCGAGTATCACATATCAAACATACAGTCGAATTGATAACCTCCTCTTTTTAAAGTCGATTTAACACAAGGCTTGTTCTTGCAGAGTTTCCATATTAATCCAAATGGTAATAGAAAATTACCCAGGTAGGTATCTAAAATTTAGAATAACCTTTGTTCTACTCAATCCTTATTTCCAACTTGTCGTTTACTCGATAGGAAACATTTGTGACGCTTCTCTTGCGGCCGCACTCAGAGAGGTCATTTCACATTTAATCTATCATTATGTCCCAATTTTGTATTTAAAAGACTTAATGACTGATTAAAAGTACAGCCGTAAGGTACTCCGAGTACGGCCGTTAGATTGCTATCATTTTTAAAAGTTTTTTATTTATTTTGCAACGTAGGTATGTTTATACGGGTGGAATTTTGCAAGTCGAGTTTAAGTGCTTTGGTAGTCCGGTCTGGTGTTGGATTTGACTTCATGAGGTCTCGGGTTCGATCCCAGAGTCAGGCAACAAAAAGAATATGTGTGTTTTAATTTCTAGTGAAAAAAAATTGGCGCGGGTAAATGTGTCTGTTTCGCAATAGGTTTATCACTTATCACATTGTGGAACTTAGTGTTTTCGGCTAGTCGCGATTACCGAAGAGGTAGGTAGAGAACAGTCATACAGGCTTAAACAATTTTTTTTTTAATTTAATCCACTTCTTGGTTACAGATCAAACTAAAATTTTGCATGCATGTGTAAATTGGATTGCAATGCAAAATTACGATGTCATGGAGCTGATCTAAATATGCAACCGAAAATTAGTTATACGAACCCCCAGTATTGTACTTAGTTATTAAACAAAATTTATTATTTTGTAAATGAAGTTAGGATTATTACATTAGCTATTTCATAAACCTTAAACTGTCTAACTTAAGGCTTAGATTGTCAAGGGTACTTAAATACAGGTCTGCGGAATACAACTTTATACATATTTTCTCTAGGTCGTCCTTGCTAGGAAGGACAGTGGCAAGAGAACTAGTTACATAGAATACAAGCGGTAATTTCATGAAACCTTACACTGCATCTGAAATCATACTGCATGATGTATTATAAACGAGTATGTCACCTTGAGATATAACTAAACATACCATGTTTATGTTGTAAGTATAACAGCAAAGATTACATAAATTGTGTTCAATGTTTCAATTACAAATGTCAACTAAGTAATAGGTGATTAAATATATTGTGTTTATCAAACAGTGTATTGGATATTTATAATTATTTTATACCAATGTTTTTTTTATGATATTGGAAGGATAAGCAGACCGTTTTCCTGATGGTAAGAAATTCTCGCCACCTAGAGACACCGAAGGTGGTAATGATGCGTTGCCAATCTGAGGTCGGGATGTTAGACCTCGAGCAAAAGTAAGTTTACCGGCTACCTTAGCCTCCAAACCGGAACACGTTATGACGTTATGGCGGCAGGAATAGGTAAGGCGGTGGTCGCCGGGTGAGTCGCTACGAAACTCTACCACCTAGTCAGATGTCACGGTGTTAGTGATGGTAGGCCTATGCTCGCCTTTTACGAGCTGCCTGGCAGGAAGGCAGATGGTTTATTCTGCAAAGGAGCCCAGACCAACACGGGACAAAATTTCATTTTGTGTTTTTTTCTGGAAAGTAAAAGAAAGTATGACGGTAAATCTCTACCGAGTGTCGCAGTGACTCTTTTGGATTCGTACCAACGCTTTTCCTGAGTGCTAAATATTAGTTCTGACTTCGGAGGATAAGGTAGCCGGTATATTTACTTTGACTCAAGGCCTCACATCCCGCCCTCAGTTTGGCAACGCACCATTACCACTTTTGATGTCTCTAGGCGCTGTGAATTTCTTACCACCAGGAAAAAAAAATTTAAATATATATAATACTAAGAGCTACATTAACTGCATTCTATTATTTCTATTATATTAGAATTTAAAATTTCCTGCCTAAAACATTCCCATGTTCATACGTTACACCACACACGATTTGAACAACAAATTCTAACAAAGCCTGAAGCTAGTCAATGCTATAATAAACCAGCGTTTGAAATAGGAAAACGTCCCATATAAAGTGGTGCTGTCACAAAATAGCTATAATTGTGGGCCGCCCTAGGGCAATGAGTCAAAGTCAAATCTTATCGTAATATGTAATTAAAAGACTTTATTTGTTGGTTCAATGCACTATGATGTTACGTAAACAATCAGACCAGCAAATTA
>NJDC01000803.1:146667-167871 GCA_002245475.1 Calephelis virginiensis | reverse complement strand
CTGAGGCCGGGATGTTAGGCCTCGAGCAAAAGTAAGTTTATCGGCTACCTTACCCTCCAAACCGGAACACGTCATGACGTTATGGCGGCAGGAATAGGTAAGGCGGTGGTCGCCGGGTGAGTCGCTAAGAAACTCTACCACCTAGTCAGATGTCACGGTGTTAGTGACGGTAGGCCTATGCTCGCCTTTTACGAGCTGCCTGGCAGGAAGGCAGATGGTTTATTCTGCAAAGGAGCCCAGACTAACACGGGAAAAAATTTCATTTTGTGTTTCTTTCTGGAAAGTAAAAGAAAGTATGACGATAAATCTCTACCGAGTGTCGCAGTGACTCTTTTGGATTCGTACCAACGCTTTTCCTGAGTGCTAAACATTAGTTCTGACTTCGGAGGATATGGTGGCCGGTATATTTACTTTGACTCAAGGCCTCACATCCCGCCCTCAGTTTGGCAACGCACCATTACCACTTTTGATGTCTCTAGGCGGTGTGAATTTCTTACCACCAGGTACTTCGTCTGCTTGTTTGCCTTTTCGTATGATAAAAAAAATCGCCTCTGTGGTCTAGCGGTCCGGGTGTTGGACTTGACTGCATGAGGTCCCGGGTTCGAATCCCGGGTCGGCCAACACGAAGAAAATTGGATTTTTCCAATTTTCTAATAAAAAAATGTTGGTCGGGATTGGAAATGTGCCCGGTTGGCGATAGACTTGCCACCTATCACATTGTGGGACTTAGTGTCTTCGGCTAGTCGTGGGTGCCTTGGTTGTACCACTGCCTACGTCTTCGGGGATATGGGCGTGAAAAAAAATTTTTTTATTGGTTTATTGTAAGTAAGCTTCTTCTGTGTTTGTCTATTGGCATTATAAAAGAGTCATATTGTTAGTAGGTCAAAATTAAAAAAAGTAATGCCTAAAATATGACGTCGGGAAACTTAATAATATTATTAGCTTACAAAGTGTGTAACAATTAACGATTAAGGAATAAATTATTTTATACTGTTTATGCGTGCACATTTTTGACCGACTTCTAAAACACTGGAAGTTGCATATGATACACATAATTTTTCAGGTTTTTTCGAATTTCTCTGGAATTTATACACCATTTTATTGTTTTTACTTGATAGAGTATTACACCGAGGTGGTGGTGGCATAGGCCAAAGTCAGGATCTGATGATGAAACCTTAAAAATAAAAGGAAATCCTCAATAGATGAAACCGCTTGTTTAATGGATGAATAAATTGATGAAAAGATTGTTTGCAGTTTGACTGTTTTTAAATTGTGATTGAATTTTATTTTTCAAATTCACAAAACAACGTATAAAAGTGTATTAAAAATTGTAATTTGCTGGTCTGATTGTTTACGTAACATCATAGTGCATTGAACCAACAAATAAAGTCTTTTAATTACATATTACGATAAGATTTGATTTTGACTCATTGCCCTAGGGCGGCCCACAATTATAGCTATTTTGTGACAGCACCACTTTAGATGGGACGTTTTCCTATTTCAAACGCTGGTTTATTATAGCATTGACTAGCTTCAGGCTTTGTTAGAATTTGTTGTTCAAATCGTGGGTGTTATAACGTATGAACATGGGAATGTTTTAGGCAGGAAGTTTTAAATTCTAATATAATAGAAATAATAGAATGCAGTTAATGTAGCTCTTAGTATTATATATATAAGTATCTTAACGTTCATATTCTCGAAAACGTAGTAGAAGCACAACCAAGACACGCACGAATAGCCGAAGACACGTCCCACAATATGATAACTGATAAGCCTGTTGGCAACCGGGCACATATCAGATCCCGAGAAACTTTGTTTTTTTATTAGAAAATTGAAAAAACACATTTTGTTCTTGCTGACCAACCTGAGAATCTACTCGCGACCAAGTCGAGTCGATTTTAACTTCAATACTGAGTCCATACTACAAGTTTGCGAAGTTGTTAAGTTTACTATACTCGCTACTGTCTCTGTAAATTATTTGTTTGAAATCTTTGAAAAGAAAAACACTTAACTTATCGAGCGTATTCGATAGAAACTCATGGTAAAGGCTCTGATGCTGTTTTATACTCAAGTTACTCACCTTTACATTTTCAAATAACGTTCAGAATAAATACGGATCTTGAAAAAATGCAGGGTATAATTTAACAATATACATTTAAAAAGAAGACACTGTAACGGCAAAAATTATGTTAGTATAAATATATTGCACAAAAATTTCTCAAATTACGTTAGCACATTTATTTGAATGACGTTGACAAGATTTTGTAAACTCGATTTTTTAACTTTAAAGAGGATTTATGAGCTTTGGTTTTTATTATTATCTGTAACCCAAGAACTTAAAAAGTAAGCCTTCATTTTTAGGTCCATGTTGTACCCATTAGTCATATTGTAGTAAAAATGTTTTAATAGGCTTTTAGAACTGATACACAAACAGTATCTTGTTCTCTGAGTTATTTTTCTTACAAAACCTTCTACGGAAGTACTTATTACTAGTTTATGAAAAGACAGAGTAGCTGGCAATACAGTAAGATAATTTTATAAATTCAAAGAAAAGATAATAAATTCTAAGTAAATGTTTAACATTTGTTCACGCCCGGTTTTCTGTTATTTTAACGAGTGCATATTTGTTCAACAGACGCTGAAGGTACAATCAATCGAGAAAGTGAAAACAATTACAAATCTGTACACCTAGAGATAACCCCACCTTTCCATTCATCAATGTCCATGTTTTTTGTCCAAAAAATTTGTACAATGAAGAATTAAGTAAATAAATTAATTTCGTTTGTATTCGAAATTCAATCATTATCGTCTTATATATAAAATTCTCGTGTCACAATGTTCGTTCCCGTACTCCTCCGAAACGGCTTGACTGATTCTCATGAAATTTTGTGAGCATATTGAGTAGGTCTGAGAATCGGCCAACATCTATTTTTCATACCCCTAAATGATAAGGGTGACTCACCCCAATTTTTTTATTAAAATCACATTAATAATACAGAAGCACAACGTCTGCCGGGTCAGCTAGTATATTATAATTATTAGCTTCCACCAGCTATCAGCTGCTTTGACGTTTTTTTTATTTTTAAAGTGTTATTCCAGCCATCTGTGTTTTATTGAAGTTGATATTCAAGATAACATTAATAGACATACTCGTAGTTGTTTACATTTCGTTTCTCTATTTCTTTCCTTTAAATTGATTAGCTGTTATCATTTCTATATTATTGTTAAATATTTATCTTTAAAACCCTCTGCTACGTGGAATATTTTTTCGACACCCAAATTATGGTACGAAGAAGAATTAATATCAATTAACTAACCCCGCAAACTTCTTACAGCAAAAATTTGGGGTAAACAGGGCCCTATTTAAATATACATGCAAAATTACTATCAAATCAAATTAAAAAATAACAGCATTTTGAAATTTAAGATGCAAGATTCAGAAAGAAAATTTGAAACAAATAAAAATTGAAAGAACTGTCCATCTTAAATTTGTGTTAAAATCGCTTCAGTATTATAAATCTAAAAGAAAAAAAGTAAATTTTATTTAAAATGTGTAGCAGCACTTTTTTTTAAAATAAATAATGTAAATTTTAAGTGTGAACATCGCGTGTGTAGCTACTTCCAGGAATCCAGGTAACAACATCCTTTTTAGATCACTTGATTTAAAACAGGTAATTCCACTGCCAAGGATCGGCGATTAACTGTTTCGTTATTTTTTTTTGTTTGAGCTTAGCGGAATGTTTTATTTTGGCAAATACATTTTACTGTTTAATAATTTATTTTAGTCGTGACTGTAAATGTTGTTAAATATTTGGATATTTGTTGTGAAAATATATTAAATCAATGTAGAGATAAAGGTATGAGAAGAAAGAGATAAGCTTACTGGGATAAAACCAGACATTCAATGGTAATAAATAGAAAAAATTAAAATCAGACAAAGGCACGCAAAATAGCTAATCGTAACATCATCTATACTCTAAAACTCTTGTACCGATTAACAAAGAACATTAAAATCCTACATTATCCTAGAGTTAATCAACGTAATTTTAAAGACTTTTTTACATTTAATTACGAGACACAAAAAATTACCACCCCTGCGAAGACGTAATTGGACGCTGTAATACAAATTCAATAAATTATCCAAGTGTTGCTGATTAGTTAAGATAAAATCTATCTGAAATGGCGTTTCTGAACACAATAACTAATTAAAACAGTAATTAACCGACTTCCAACAAAACTACGATGCCTCTTCAGTCTTTACTTGCATAACTAGTTTTAACTGTACGGATTTGTTGAAGGTCGATAATAAAAATACGACTAACAAATAATTATGTAACAATAAAAAAATAATAATAATAGATTCACAATAAAGCACGGTACATATTATGTTCTCAACACTTTTCTAGCTACGGTCCCAGTGGTTATGAACTATAACACTTTTCGCCTGACCACAAAACAAATTTAAACGCCTGTTTAACTAAACACTGTATAAAAGAAACATCTAACCAATAACAAGCTACACGTGGATGACGTCGTAGAATGGTATTGGTTGAAAGTATAATTTTAGACATATATTTTCAACACTTTTACGCATTAACTTTTATGGACTGTAACTAGGGCCCGTGTGGTTATGAACTATAACACTTCTTGCCTTGCCACAAAAAAAATTAAACACTTGTTTAACGAAACACTGTATAAAAGAGACAACTAACCAATAACAAGCTATATGTGATGGTAGTATTTACATTAGGAAGAACATTTTACCAGAAAAAATGTAATTATGACAACAAAAGTTGATTTCTCAAAAATCCTTTAAAACACAAATTTAGCATTATTTTTTATTATTAAGCTAAAAGTAAGTAAGTAAGTATCTTCACGCCTATATCCCCGTAAGGGTTGTCAGAGCCACAACCAGGGCACCCACGACTGGCCGAAGATACTAAGTGCCACAGTGTCATAGGTGGCAAGCATAATATCGCTAACCGGGCACATATCCAATCACGAGCAAAATTTTTTTTTATTAGGAAATTGGAAATACCACATTTTCTTTTTGTTATCCGACCCGGGATTCGAATTCGGGATCTCATGAAGTGAAGTCCAACACTCCAAAGGAACCCACTCCACACAGGACAACACTCCAAGACCACAGAGGCGATAAAAAAATAAGCTAGAAAAACGTTTAACAAGTAATTATTAATTAATTTAAAAATCTCAATCAAGGTATCTACGACGACAAGGTATATACGAGTATGCACTCAGCCTTATTCATGTAAAACATCCTTCGTGACTCTATAATAAAATTGAACCTCAATTCAGACAGAACGTTTTAAACACGCAAAAAAAGAATAAAACCGTAAGATTGTGCCCACGACGCGAGAAAATAACCTAATTTGCATAAAATAATATACTCTTTAAGATAGGCCGCCATTGTCTTCTCGCAGTGTTTGTGTCATTTGATCTTAATGCCCTTATAACTTTAGGCTTAAGTGTATTTGGATTGCACTAAGCCACAACTTATCGTTGATTGTTATGTATGTATGTAGTGTTGGTCATAGCGTTTCCTTGTTGGATTCTATGTAATTCAAAATCTAACTTCTTTTAATTCAATAAAATTTGAAATTTGAAAAATGAAAACCCGCGTATCTGGGTGGTAGGTTTAACCCAAAAAGAGCATGGAACACTTTTTATCTCTTACACTTAAGTAGTTATTATGTAAGAGTTGAAAAACTTTAATGATATCAAAAATAACGGAAAAAATGATAAGCCTGGGCTATAATAATAAGAGTTCCTTAGTTTATTTAACCTTTTTCTGTATGTTAAATCAGTCTTTGATAGATTATACCCGGTCACATCTTGGGTGACAAATTTTCTCTTTATGTAAAGAAATATTAAATAGTTAATAAAAATAATTAATAGCTTTTATCCTCGGCTTTGCTTGCATTTAAGTGATGAAAACAGTGTTACATTATCTTTATTTTTAATGCCTCTACAAATATGTGTTCAAAACAAAGTTTCATGACGATTGGTTAAGAAGTTTTCGCGTAGAAGTGTAACAAACAAACTTACTTTCGTATTTACAATATTTAACGCTGATATTAAATCGAAAAACCTGATCTAATTTTTTTTAATTAGGTATTCGAAATACTAAAAGTTCAAATGTTTTCTTCATCAACGTTATACTATATATTTTTACATCGACAAAAGATTTCTAGTTCCTATAAATTCGTGAAATGATAAAACACTTATTGTGCTTATATCGCCCTTTATTAAATATACAGTATTTTATAATGTATTTACACGCCCCATCGGGTATAGTAATTTCTTACAATAATTATTAAATTTGACTGTCCATATTAATCTAGACTGACCATTCTGTAGGGGCAGCCGACATTTCAGTCATTCTCCTACCTTTTTTCCCTTCCTTATCCGTCAGTTGAACTCATGACCAAAATATTTGACTTAAATTATACAAGATTTTGATACCTATTACATTCGAGTAGACTATTTTTCAATACCGAAACTATTGCTTTTATGGTTTTATTATAGTATAAAAACACATTTAAAATAAGAGTATTGTTATGCTTTTTGGTTTAATATAATTTAAATATGTTTTGAATAACGTATTTGGAGCTGAACTATCATAATTCATGAGACCTCCAAACGCAGTTGACCTATGATATATCAAATTTAATTCAAACGACATGATAGATGAGTAATATCAGTTATCATAAATAGAAATGTTGGAAGTGACGTCTATATGGCATTTAATTTCAGGGATTTATTTATATGTATATTCAATTACATTAAATAACATCCATGAAATAAGTAGTTACATAATCATTTGAACATTTTATTTAAACTCTTATCTTTATACTGTTCCAGAGTATTAAGAAAGCCCGGTGAAGTTGTAAAAACCGTTGGCAACATATTAGTCATCCAACAAAATCCAGATTTTAGCTCTACCTATATATTTTTTACAGCTACAAAATACAGATAGCGCTATTTATCTCATGATAGACTATACGAACACACTAGTATTCTTCTTCTTCTTCTTTTATAAATATGGCTTTTAATCGTTTTTCACGACTTATTTAGCCAATGTCAGGTACGCACACTAGTACTGTTATCTTCTTTGTTTTTCACGTTGGTCATAATTTTGATTTTGGCAAACAATGCTAAACATATCTAAAGTAAGGAGAATCGTTATCACTATTTTTTGTTTATGTTGCGTTATACAATACATATAATGATGTAAATATGAACTTACGTCAAGAAAACGATATCTTATTATGGAACATACATAACAAAATTCAAAGATGAATGTCGCGGCGAAGCTCTTGCATGTGTAAAAACACAGAACTCCTATCAAAATTGAATATAAAAGACTTCAACGGGGGCAAACATTACCAAAAATCTTTGCAAAATATTTCATATATTTTTTTACAATTTACATTTATTTTTACATAAAAGTAAATCAGAGATTGTTTTTAAATTCGTTATTTGAAAATAAAGCGAGGTTGTTGTATAAATACAATGTGTATATTTTTTGTAAGTAAGTGTCTTCACGCCCATATCCCATTGATATCTAGTTAGTGAAGAAATGTGCCAAAACTTAGTTAAATATTACTACATTGTAGACATTCTAGAATGATTTTGTTTAAACATACAAAAAATAAGGAACAAGTATCTTTACGCCCATGTCTCCGAAGAGGTAGGCAATGGCACAACCAGGGCACCCACGACTAGTCGAAGACACTAAGTCTCACGATGTGATAGGTGGCAAGTCTATCGCCAACCGGGCGCACATATCCAATCCCGAGCAACATTATTTTATTAGAAAATTGAAAAAAACACATTTTCTTTTTGTTGCCCGTCCCTGAAATCGAACCCGGGACCTCATACAGTCAAGTCTAACACCTGGACCGCTACACTACAAAGGTGATAATGTTTTTTTGTCTGCATATAAAAGAACCAAGAAATATAACAAAGGCAGAAGAATGACTATATATATTCCTATTATTTTGACTAATTAAAAGAATTGATCATACCTTTTTTGTTTTTACTTCAACTCGATGCGTATAAAATGTTTTGCGAATTTGTTTGTATCTCCATATTATGCTCATCATCTTTTAATAAAAACATATACATCCGGGTCCATCTAAATGACTCATATATACAGGATATCATGATAAAATACATAATTATATGTTTTTCTATCAATCAATACGTGACTCTTTTTAGGGTTTTTTGTTAATGTAACAACGCTAATCATCTTGTATTATGTTTTAAATAATAATAGTAATTGCTATTGCAAAAAAAGCTATCTACATATATAAAAATCAATTCCACTATTCGTTGTAATTTTATAACTCAAGAACGGGATCACCTATCCAAACCAAATGTTTAGGTTTTATTCGGACTATTTTGTGGATGGTTTATGTGAAGTTTGCATAAAATTGGTCGACTAGTTCTTCATTTATCACATTATTTGTAACAAATAAATTCAATAAATGGCAGATCATTTTGTTAATGGGTATTTTTCATTCCAATTGTAACTTTTTTCAGATGGGAATTGTGCTGTAATATTGAAACTTCTTCCAGTTGTTTTTTTTTCTTTTTTTGTTTTGCTATGTCATTCATACGGTCATTTCTTTTTAGACGTGCTTTGAAATTGTCAGCGATAATTATTGATTTGTGTTGTTTATTCACGATTAAAACGGAAAAACAAAAAATGTTGTTTATCTTAACATTTTGGATTGGTTTAAAATAACTAGCAATTAATAAAATATTTTTTGTTTGAATAAATGAATTTGATGTTCCAGTGTATTTTTTAAAATATTTCAGTTTATACGTAGCGAAGCACACCGGGCCGCTAGTCTTCTTATATATTTTTTGAAACTTAAGAAATTGGTGATGACCCGTTTGGATTGGTACCTGCTACGATAGCGTTAGCGCTCATTATTGTAACATTCTGACCTGGATTCTATCTATTGGTGCCTTTGGTATTTTGGGGCAAAGCTATCCTATCATCAGGAAATCCTTTAAGATAATTATCACACATCAACTATTTTTGACACATTTTCCAATTATTATTACAGACCTCCCGTATATGTTATAGTGTATTTTAGTTTCTTCATCCGTTATTTGCGCTTTATCGAAATCTCATTGTCAAATTGGGTTGCCAATCAAAATTATCATAGTGATTTTAATTTTAGCGGTGGAATTCGGATTGAATCACGCAAAATGGCTATTTTTCATGTAACTTTGTCAGGCAAGACTTGAGTTAAAAAAACAGATTCTGTTTTTTAAGTATGTTCATCATAAATGGTATTGAATTTATACGGTGGCATATTAAAAAAAAAGATAAACTGCATGAAGTTATACAACCTTGTAACAGAAAGCCTCTACGTTAAGTAAATAAGTATGATGTGATATTTTCGTATCAAATAACCACTAATGTAGTCATTGTCAAGGCTGATGTCTCGACGAGAGGAATTCGCGTAATAGGTGCGGCCATTGATAATAATATGTTACAAATATTAGGATATACTTCCACCTAAAGCTGTAAGTTTAGGGATATATATAAACTACATCAAACATTTTTTTCTACTAATGTCAGTTCTTAATATTTAGGATATATTTTTTTTTATTCTAAAATACATTTTTAGTACTTTTAAAAGGTAAAAAAAAATCGTGCTTAGCTACCACCACCAGGATCACAGGATGATGTTGTTAGTGATTGTTTTTGAAAGTGTTTACGCAGTAGCAATTGCGTTTTTAGCAATTTTCTAATATTGAGAGCTACATAAATTGCATTCTATAATATTAGAGTTTAAAATATAGCCTTTTAGCTCTAAAATATCAAACTTCTAATAGGTTTAATTTGATGAGGTATACTTTAGAAAAAAAAATTAATCTAAATCTAGATAATCCTCGCAAAGTCCGTTGTAAAGATTCATTAAAAATATCATAATACGATATCTAAAGGCATCTGAAAACAAACGCATGTACTAAGTCTCCATATATCTCAAAGCGTTACTATGAGACACTACTGTGTGAGATCCTTATATATTTTGCATGTAAATTGTAACCTCATACACCACGTCAGTTTTCGGTTTCTTTAAATAGATATTACTTCATTATTTTGGTTCTACTAACCGATATTTTCGTATCTGTTGTCATCACTGAACGAAAATCGCACGAAAATAATTCGAAATATTCGTACGATTCGTAATAAACACTAAACAGCGCAGTATATTAGCTGCATTTGAATGATCGTTGTTTATTAATTTTTTTTCGTTAAGGTAATAAACGTACTTTAAAATGATCTGTATTCAAATAACACTGTCTAAAATTTATACTTCATTATTATTTTAAGTAATTCGAACTTCATATCTCTATTTATTGCAATTTTTAATTATTTATTCTAAGTATTGAAACTTTATTGCACACAAATAAAAACTTGTGACTACAAAAAGCGAATGAATGCTTTATGCAATTTCTCCCACTCAACCTTTAGGCTAACAGAGATCAAATATGTAGCTACCACTTAATTTACAAAAAAAAACAAAGAATTTAATTCTATGGATATAATTTATAATTATTACTCAACACAATACATATTTTTGTTGTCAGTAAGTTAAATTAAGCACTGAGAAAACAGTTGAGTTGACAAATAGTATTATTTCATATTTTTTAGGGAACACAAATCAATAAAACCTAGTTTTTTCTTGTAGGAAATCAATCAATAGCAAATCATACCAAAGTTAACACGATTATTGTTAGCTCGTACGAGTGATTCCCACTAGGACAACTAATGTTTGTGAATGAGCACATGTTATCTAATATGTAAGGTAGCCGACTCCAAACTGGCTTTTGTTTTTACAACAAAGAGTAGCGAAAATTGTAAATTACAATGTTTAGTTGTAACTTCTAAGTAGGTGTCTGTTTGAACTATAACAGGACATAAGACGTGTTTGCGTCACAATGTTGTAATAGGTATTTCGCTATTTCGTTACGGTTTATGAGTTTACTAATGTTGTGGGTCATAACTCAAATGTTTATCTTAAGCTACGTCTTATGGACTCTTTTGAAGATTGTAAGTCAGTTGCTCATCTTCTTGGCAGATCTAGAAGGTAAATAAGAATGTTAGCGTTTTCACGTCCGTATCCCTAAAGAGATGCGCAGAATTATAACAAAGGCAGTTACAATTAGCCGAAAATACTTATGTTCCATAATGTAAATGTCTATTTCCTTTTGTCATGTTTGAATGGATGCAATAATTTTGCTTATTTTTTTTGGGGTGTTCGGTGTTTCTATTCAGAAAAAATCTGTAAGCTTAGCGGAACATTACATAATTTAGGAAATTATATTAGATAGGACAAAGTCTGTCAGGTCAACTCATAAACCACTGGGATGTTAGGCCTCGAGCAAAAGTAAGTTTACCGTACCGTAAGGTAGCTTACCCTCCAAACCGGAACACGTCATGGCGTTATGGCGCCAGGAATAGGTAAGGCGGTGGTACCAATCCGGGTGAGTCGCTGCGAAACTCTACCACCTAGTCAGATGTCACGATGTTAGTGACGGTTAGCCTGCACTCGCGTTTTACGAGCTGCCTGGCAGGAAGGTCTGCCTGCCTACCTGCCTGGTCTATTCTGCAAAGGAGCCCGGATCAACACGGGGAACATATTTATCTCCAAAATTAAATTACAGTTTTAAGAAGGACGACTTTATTCATCAATTTATTATAAGATTCCGTGTTTGTTTTACATATCAGACATTTAAATAATTGCCGTTTTAGAACTATTAATAATTTTAAGATAGTGATAGCCTTCTTGGTTTAAAGGTCAGAGGCGAATAGTGTCAGCACTGTGTTTCTATAGAAATGTGTAATGTTGTATTTCGGAAATAACACATATCAAATACCAGATGAATATGTCAAGAAATAATTGGTCACTGTCGGGTCAAAAGGTCAATGCGCAAGGTCAAAAATTTTTAAGGTCAAAGATAATCTATACTGAGTTTGATCATTTGGTTTAATCCTTGAATTAAAGCAAAACAAGCTTGGATTTAAAATTTATTACTTAGCAAATAATAAAAGGGAAGTAAGACTGCGAAAAACCTACTCTAATTACTTCATTACCATGAAAATAAATCTAAGAAAGCTAATGATTCCGAGATAATACCGCAAAAATTAACAATAATCCTCGGAATCATGACCTACCTGTTCTAAAAAGTACCATCAAAATCGTATTTGTTAGATAATAGCGTTACCAACAATAAAACATACCTACAGGCGAATTGATAACCTCATTTTTGAATCGGTTAAAATACATCTTAAACAAATAACTTTAATTCCTATGAATAATTTGCTTTATTAAAGTCGAAGTAAGTTGATGTAGTTAGGCGTGTACGCTAGTCACTCGACCAACGAGGCGGTCGAATGTCTATAATACTCGTATAATATAATATAGTATAATATAATGTCTGGTGACAGAAGAATGGTGCAATAACCTAGCTTAATATTATTATATTATAGACATTCTAGAATGATTTTGTTTAAGCATTCGAAGAAAATAATAGGAACAGCTATTAAAAATAATGTAGACACTTAAAAAATAAATGAATGCTAATTTTAAGTATTTATTCTTATACCTATTAAAATTTCGTAATATTCACACAACAATAATATTTCATTTATTCTCTGTCACGAACTGATCGTTATAAAGATAGCAATAGATAACAGGTATTGACAAAATATTTCATCTGCCAGCGACTTTTCCTGCGCTTTTTAAACGAATACAAATATCCACTAGAGTTATAATCATATAACATTGTTTTGGGGTAAAGTAAATCATTAACCCTGATAATGGTTTGTGGTAACAAAAAAAATTAGACGCCTGTTTAACTAAGTACTGCTAATATTGTGATGCCCGTGGATGACGTGACAGCATGGTTTTGGAAATACAATTTCAGACAGTGTTTAGTAAAACAAGTATTTAACGAATGGTTATTTTTTTTAATGAGATGGTATAGCTATATTAAAAAAATAATCCAAATTATTTAAGTAGATTTCCTAAATCGGCGTTAGGAGTCTGGTGTATTCCAAAGAGAATGACGTTTGTAATTTAGCAGGAAGAGTCAAAAAAGCCTTGCTTCATTTTACAACATATCATAACAAGCAGATAAACCAAAACGTAGATAACAATTGAAAGAAAGTTATCGAGTTTTAATGCATCAATGAATTAATGAATGAATACATTTTATTATGCACCGAAAATTTAAAATATTACACACTCCTTCACTTATAATATTTAACTTAGGTGCACAAAGGCGGTCTTATCGCTTCAAAGGAATTTCTGCTGACTGTCTGTCTTAGGGTGAAGGAGACAATTTACGTATTTAAAAACTAAGGTAGGGTTTCATAAAATTATCAGTTTCATTACAGATTCATATAAAAAGTTTAATTACAAAATTTCTTCAATGCACGGGCACAGATCTTTTAAAATTTTGTTATATTTGAAGATATTTTTAAAAATGTAAAAGTCTTTAAAATAGGTTATCTTAAAAAGTTATAACTTTAGGTTGGCATTTAAAAACAAGTTTACAAGTGAATCCAGACTTTTTATGACTAACCTTGAGTCAGTGGAATATGAGTAAGACGAACACCAGTTTTTATCCTGTTTAGAGATAGTGCGCTGAACGTCTTATCCGGTTAGGTAAAATTGGAAAGGTCACAATGTTGCTAATTCTGTAGCGCACATAATAAATTAATTTTAAGCTATCGCTATGTTCTTTCAACTAATGTAATAAAAAGAGACAAAACACGTGTTGCTCTACGATTAATTTGCTCGTGACATTTCTATAGAATGAAAACTTCGATTAAAAATATTACAAGTTAATCGGCTTACTCAAAAACGTACATTAACATTTAATCGCATTTTTTTATTGATATAACGACTTTATTACTTATTAAAAGGCCATTGAAGTCTTTGAGTACAGTCAAATACGTCCGGTTTAATCTGAAATTTGTTATCTCTTTTGTTTTTACTTAATTGGAAACAAATAATTTACACTAAAAACAAGTTTAGTAAGTGCTCAACAGAATTACTACCTAAAGCTCGTTAGTTTGTTTAATGGCATGAAACAGTGGTTTATCATGCTGCTCTTGGGTGGTAAAAGACAGCTGTTTCCTATAGACTCCATAATTGTTATAGGTGCTTCGCTATCCAGTAGAAGGTGTAACGGGTAGACTATTACATTAGACAAGTCTTCTACCGTCCTCACTACCATCCACACCGAAACATTATCATAATGGCGGAGAGATTAAGTATGACGGTAGACCATTATCCAAAGATGTTGTTGCATATCACTATACAGGTGTTCTTATTGGTAATATCACATTAAAGGCTGCCACATACATTCGGATTTTTGTAGCCGTTCCGAAAAATTTGCTTATAGCAAATTGAAACTCCAGACAATTGCTGGTGTGCGAATGTGGTAAGTCCATAGACTTGTACGAATTTGTTGCGTTCGATTTTTTTTACAAAGGAATTCTGCAACGTAATTTTGAATGTATGTGGCGAATCTTAACCTAGTCGCCTGTTACGAGCTGTTAGGTAGAGAGGAAAATGGTCTATTCCAAACAAAGGACACGGACCACTGTGAGGAAATTTAAGTTATTTTATCACTGGGTAATTCCATTAGTCCAGTCAGACTAGGAGGTTTTTGTATATTCCTGTAACCACATGACATGTGTACAAGATCTTTATCTTTTTCTGCTGTCATACATTCATCTGTCCATCAGCCCGTCTCTTTTGGAACTCGGAATCTTAATTTACGAGTATATACAAATTACCCCTTAATATTTAAATTTGCGACATAGCGTGACAACAAGTGAAGCATTTTTGCGGACTGTTTTAAATGAATGTTTACAATAGTAAATATTTCAATTTTTCAATAATATTTAAAATACCTTACCATTTAAGCCTTTACCCCCTTATATTTAAATTTGGTCCCTCCTTTCAAAGTAACCCTGTATATGCGTCGCAAAACCACAAGAGAACATTGGTTTGATAGTCGCTTGCGAAAGTAAGTTAAATTTTTTATTTCACTCTTAAACGGCCAGATGGGACGAGGAAAATGGGACGCTTACAAGTTGCACCTTCCTAGGTTAAATATTTAAATCACATGTAAGCCTTTATTTTTTAAATTCCGTGGAACCCGTGTAGCTGTTGTGGTATGAAACCTTCCAGCTAACACTAAATGTAATAAGCCTAACGAACGTTTCCATCGCTCACATAACCAAACCACAAATAAAGCCCCATCTTAGGAAACAATTCATCTTGTCACATCCTTCGCTAACCGTATCAAAAACTTACCCCAAAGTACATCAACTCGATATGGAAGTAGGACGACTTCAAGCCTCAACAGTTACGAACAATTTCACGAGTTCCACGGTATTAGCAAATAAACAAAATAAAAATAATGGATTTCCGCAAAGTAACGTCTGATTTAATAAAATTAAACTCTGAGTTAGCTTATAACGCAGTGTTTCTTACCATTTTGTTAATTTAACCCATCAGCAAATTTGCTTAGGTGTTTTCAGTGTGCTTAATTTTGAATTTCGATTTAAATACTTTAGAATTTTGGTTTAGCATCCGAAAAATTATTAGACCTTCAAATGATACTTAAAGGTTTCTACGTCATTTTTAAATCTCAAAGTGGTTATTTACCAATTAGCTCTTCCATTTTCTCCTAATTGATAGGACATCTATTTTTGCCGTGTTAATCCCTAAATGGCAGTCGCTAAAAACTCTAACGTAACTGTCGTCTGGAGGGTAAAACTTGTAAGTATATAAACTATAAAATATTATAAACTCAACAAAAAACTCAAATTTTTCCAATTTTTTAATTAAAAAAAATTGCTCGGGAACTGCTCGCTTGGATGTGTGCCCGGTTGTCGATAGGCTTGCCACCTATCACAATGTGAGACTTTGTGTGTTCGTCTAGTCGTGAATGTCTTAGTTGTGTCTCTGCCTACCTCTACGCGTACTTTAACATATATAATTATTCATAGCACAATATTAAGGGCTTCCGCTGTTTCAAGAAGCACGTATTTCATTTGGTTATATTAGTTTAGAAATATTTACCCACGTTAGTGCTATCTCCTGATCTATTCTTGCCTCTATAAGGTTTCTCACCTTTGTCGTTTTACTGTTTTAAGGTTAGGTTCACTTGAGTAAATATATTTATATAGTAGGTTAGCTGACAAATTAGACAACTAGGTAACGAAGCGTAGTCATCTTTTGGATCTATAAGTAACAATTTGCCCTCAAAAATAGATCTAACCTTAAAGTATACAAATTATATGCTTATGTTAATAGTGCTAGTCAACGATACTGATACACGTAAATTCTCAAAAAAATACCTGAATAAATCTAATAAATTTATACCATACACGTCAAATTTAATATTATGTCTGTTCCCTTTGGGAATCGAACCCCATCCCCGCGGTTGATTATTATATATTTATTCATATATTTTTTCCAATCATCTAGATAATTACGTTTATTTATTTATACTTTAATTTTAATACTTCAAAAATATATTTTACTGTACAAAAATAACGTTATTATAAAAACAACGTCTGTGATTGGATATGTGCCCGGTTACCACAGCTTTGATGTCTAGCACATTATGTTTGATCTTTGGTAAAACTTCCAAATATTCATATTTTTAAATGAAGAAACACTTGTACTGTTTTATGTATCACTTATAATTTAGTGTTTTATGAAAAGCCTACCGGTTTCGCTTATCCTCATGATGCTGTTATACGCGAAACCGGTGGGCTATATTTTGTAAAATACTAAATTATAAGTAATACGTAAAACAGTGCAAGTGTTTCTTCATTTAAAGTTAAGACTGGTACTACTCTTAAGCTAAACGTTGGCGCCATGGGTATTGCCTGCCAAGCATTTCGGGGATGAGGGCGTGATGATGAATTATTTTGGCCCATATTAGACAAATATCTATGTAAGCTATCAATGAATCAGCAAGTAAAAAGATGAGCACACTATAATATGTAGATAGATATTCTAGAAGACATGTAAATCCGTTTATCAAACATAAACATGGCCATTAGCATAAGGAATGACCAAAGACAAACATTGTGACGACCTCTACTGATGCGTAATTTCAGTTCCGGTCCGTTATTAATAACGTGTTTTAAATAAAACGTAGGTTTTCTCATCTTTACGTGTGAATGAGGAAAATCATTATAACTAATGATTTTATTTTATAAATAACTAGCGGCCCGCCCGGCTTCGCACGGTTATGAAATATATATGTAAACCTTCCTCTTCAATCACTTTATCTATTAAAAAAACGCATCAAAATCTGTTCCGTAGTTTTAAAGGTTTGAGCATACAAATGGACATAGGGACAGAGGAAGCGACTTTGTTTTATACTATGTAGTGATTATCTTTACATTTACGTCCCCGAAGAGGTAGCAAAAGTATAACTATAGCTAGCAAATTAGCAAAATGTTTTACTTAGAACCACAATATGATAGGTGAAACCTGTTGCCAACATTGCATTTATACAATTCCGAGTAACGTTGTTTTTATCATAAACTAGCAGCCCGTGCCAGTTTCACAAGGGTGGACTATGGTATTACACTTATAAACCTTCCTCTTGAATCTCTCTATCTCTTAAAAGAAACCACATAAAAATTCGTTGCGTAGTTTCAAATGTTATTATATTGCAAAGCTCTATTATATAAAACTGATGGGACTTTAGGAATTATCCAGTAACCCAACATTATTACTAGATTAGGTAAGCCCAAAAAAACGGAGGAGGAAACAATTTAGAAAATTATTTTAAAATTGGTCCAATTTTTAAAAATAAAAAAATATACTTCTACCGTTTTATTAAAAAACACGGCGTAAAGTACGCCAAGGTTAAACCTGGTATTATTGTCTTTATTACAATGTGATACAGACTATAAATCAACTTAATTTTACTCCTTCGTTAGTCCATGTTTATTAATAAGACGGTTAAAGTATGATTTTTATCTACGTTTAGTTCAGTCGTGTTTCTTTTATTTTTGTTTGGTCTTTTGCCTACCTTGGTCATTGCATTAAGTATGAACAGATGGCCATTTTATAATTTTTTTGCTAATTGAATTGAAAACTTCTTTAGCGGCGTTGCGCACTTTTTTCGGAATGGGTAAAAGCTTCTAAACACGCGTCAGCACACTTAACCTGACCGAAAATTCGGAAGACGGCGCAAGGCGCTTGCGTGAATAAGACGGTGCAGGGTGTTTGCGCGAATGTTCGTGTTGTCATGTTTGTGTACGATAGCGCAATAAATTAATATTGTATTCTACCACATAGTGAACTTTTATACTGATAAAGCAATTAGTGCGAAATTATTCCCTAACCATTCCAAAATACTAAAAATGCACAACGTTGATATTCAAATTTTTACCGGCACTACCGGAATGCAACCCGTCGTTTTTTTGTGTTAATCACTGATGTTATTCAGGAGATAGTTATTATAAAGCGACATTGCAAGATTTAATAAAATAAATATTCTGCTGTCGGGCCAGCTAGTTTGTTACGTTTTATGTATCAGCTGCGCAACATGAGCGGATCTAGTCTTGATGTCAGGAGATCGCATGTCCATTCAAGTTCTGAATTTAATAGGTCAAATATAATCCGACCTAATTGAAACCTCAAAGGTACAACCAGGGCACCTACGATTAGCCAAAGTTCGTTCCCGTCCCACTATGTGATAGGTGGCAAACCTATCGCCAACCAGACTACAATGCAATATGGGTCAACGTCTTCAATATCTAAATATAATGTCAATACCATGTTTTTTATAATTTTATAGTAGCATCATTATCATCTTTAGTGACTTGATTTAGAATTACCGTGATATTAAAAGTAATGTGTGAATGGTTCCAGGTGGCACTAGCTGCGGCAGCGCCACAGCCCGTCTCCAACGTGCTGGAGCTGGACCTGTCTCCTGAGGAAGCGCAGAAGTACCTGAACAGCCCACCGTACTCAGAACCACAGCTGGTCAGCCGGACTGCTGTGCTGCCTTTGGTCAGTATTCTATGTCGAAAAAGTTTTTATGAGATAAAACATCAGATAAGCACACGCTTCTTCTGATGACAAGAAATAACCGTAGCCTCTGGACACCATGGATGTTATTGCTTATAGGTGTGTTACAGACCTGGGTGTTAGGTCTATTGCAAGTTACCCTCTCCGGTACTATAGTGCTAATCAATGGTGGTAATTTTGTTGCGCAATCACTAAACTAATTTTAAGTTATCGCTGTCTTATTTCAACGAAAGTAACAGAAAGAGACAAAACACTTTTATTGCTGTCAAATTAGACCGTACATGTCATTTCTACAGACGTTTTATCTATCACTCGGAAAACGTTGTGCAAAAACATCACGATTAGACAAGTTCGGACGAACCTGACACGTCTATACCCTTCCATCTCTTTTGTTTTTGTTTCATTTGAAAAAGATAGCATGCGTCTAAAATAAATTTAGTTTGTGAACCAGCAAACTGCAAAACAGCTCTACCATAAGTGATCTTATTGGTAATAACTTTAAATAGGTCGTGTCGAATACCTATGTTCTTCTCTCACGATCTACCGGCAAAAATGCTCTTAGTGCTACTAATACTTCTCTACAAAGAGGGGCTCGGACCTACACGGGAAAATATTGTATACTTTTATCTAACTGCCGCTGCAGTAACAGCGTTTGACACTGTCATGTTTCGGTCTGGAAGTCAAGGTAGTCGGTAGAATTATATGTAAGGATTTTGCACCCGATTACAGAACAGCGACACACCTATAATATCTATAGCGTCTACGCCACGGTCGTCTCTTTACATGAGCAGAGCACAAAAGTCATGTTTGAAATTCACACTTAGGAGAAATGATCCTCTGTGGTCTAGCGGTTCAGTTGTTGGACTTGACTGCATGAGGTCCCGGGTTCGAATCCCGGGTCGGGCAAAAAAAGAAAATTTGGGTTTTCCAATTTTGTAATAAAAAAAATGTTGCTCGGGATTGGATATGTGCCCGGTTGGCGATAGGCTTACCACCTATCACATTGTGGGACTTAGTGTCTTCGGCTAGTCGTGGGTGCCCTGGTTGTGCCTCTGCCTACCTCTTCGGGGATATGGGCGTGAAGAAGAAACTTTCAAAACGATTCTACCTAACCGGTGGTAGAGTGCAATAACTTGCCCGGGCAGACCCACCGTCATTCCGTCAATATAATGACTAAGACATGTTCCGGTATATAGGGTAGGATACTCGGTAAACTTGCACAATAGGACTTCCAAACCGGCCTTAGGACAGCGACGTATAACGTAACACCTATAACGTAACACCTATGGTCTGTAGGCCTCTGTTGTCTCTTACCTTTAGGAGACCCGTGTTCGATAATCTCTGACATAAAATAATCTCATTTTCTCTCACGTTAAATATTATGAATTTATGTGTCTTTCTCTTTCTTTCGAACGACTTTCAAATCAAAACGATACCTAGAAGTTTTCACTTCAAAAAGTCGACGGTCAAGTAAGCTTCTATATGTATGTATCCGATGTATAAAACACGGAATGTCCAATAAATTATTTTTAAAATGCTTCTCTGCTCATTGCTATCTTGTGTTATATTGGATTGTGCATTTTCAGGTTAGATATAATGACCCTAGGTTTCGCGCTGCTGAGGCCGGTCCAACTCTCGGCCACTACTGGAGGAACGGTCATGAGATCGAGAACACCGATGATTATGTAGAGGAGGTAAACTATTGATGTTATTTATGTTACAGTCATTGTGGTTAAATAGAATTTGTACATAATGACCGGTCATTATGCGGAAAGCGTAATAAACAGAGAGACAGACAAGTTTTCGCATAAAGATGCGAAATATAGAATAAACAGAAATATAGATGATTTCTAACTAATGTTGTATGAAAATACTTTTTAAACTTATTACTTTATCCAAGTCTTATAGGATATTATGAAAAAAATGCAAGTAGATGTGATTAGTTCCATGTCAATATTAACTTTGTTTAAAATGGGACAGATGCCATACTTCTTGGCTGGATTATAGTATGCATATGGTATGCATGATATATTTATTTAAAATTTTAGCTAACACACACACACACACACTCACA
>NJDC01000803.1:124399-145524 GCA_002245475.1 Calephelis virginiensis | reverse complement strand
CTGTCTGTCTCTCTCTATAAGAGAGATAGAGATAGAGATTACTAGAGATTGAGAGAGAGGGGGGGGGAGAGAGAACTCCGTTCCATGCGGGTGTCCCTTGACACCTCTCAACTTTATTTTTTTACTACAATTACTTTAAAAATATAGCAGGAAAACGTATGTCGGGTCAGTTAGTAGTACATATAATAAAATATATCCAAATAAAAAAAATCATAACTCAAATGATTTTTGGTTTTCAACATGATATTGTCCTATTTGAATTACCTATTTCATTTAGATTCTATCTTGTTCCATACTTTAGGGTTGCCTGGAAGAGATCACTGACTTGGCGATATGGCCGCGTTTGTGTACCTTATAATTTAAGTTTTCTTTGATGTATTTTTTTAATTTCTCTGTATTTGTATCAGATTTTTTCTATTTCATTGGATATACAGTGAATCATTGAACAACTAAGTAGGTACGTTATTACGGATTGAGAGTTTTTTAAATATAAAAAAAAACAGTTCAAGTTAGAAAACGTATCATGATATTGAATACATAAAGTCATTGAGTCACGATTTGTTCGATATATTTTTGTTAGATATACTGAACACTGTATAAAAATTCCAACACATGTGTTGCAAGAACCTTATGTAGGCATACCTCCTTTAGATGATGAACAAACTGGTCAACTTCGCTGGGAGCTGATAGACATAAAAGACGAAGTTGTTGGTGGTGGAAGGTATTTGGGGAAGCACAGGGATTACACTGAGACTCAAAGCAGTTATTTTTACAGTGCTTACCATCTTTTTGAAACTTGGACTTTGTAAAACGTAGTTGCTTTTTTGCGTTCATACATGATTGAAGGAGTTGTGGTCCCAGGATCTATAGACCATAGATCACCTGACATCTGTAATACAATTCTAGGCGTATTTTACCTACTGGAGAGCCGTGGACTTGTTTATTGTTTTATCAGAGAAAAAAATCGTCGCCTTGTCCTATTACATAAAAACTTGTTACGATAAGTAGTACCTTCGGCAAATCATGGGTGTCCTGATTATAATTTGTCTGTTTCTTCTAGGATCTAATTACAAAATGTTGCAGGTGCGCTACTGGGCTGATAGCCAAGGCTTTCACCAAGAAGACAACATACCTAAAGTAGAGCTGAAGCCAGTAGAGGAAGCAGAAGACGTCAGACAGGCACGCTTGGCTCACGAGAAGGCCTGGCAGGAAGCTGCTGCTGCTTCCCGACAACAACCCGACCCTCAGTAAGATATTCTTAGAGGTTTTTGTGGGCTGTGCTTTTTGGAATTTTAAGGAAGGCAAGACTAGATGTGTTTTCCAATTTTCTAATACAAAGAATCTAATATACGAGCCACCTGTCTTATAGTGGGACTTAAATCTTTGGCTAATCGTGGGTGGGTCTACCTATGCTTATGTTTTCGATATACTGGCGTGAAGATTTTCCCCCGTGTTGGTGCGGGCTCCTTTGCGGAATAGACCATCTGCCTTCCTGCCAGGCAGTTCGTAAAAGACGAGCATAGGCTTACCGTCACTAACACCTTGACATCTGACTAGGTGGTAGAGTTTCGCAGCTACTCACCCGGACTGGTTATCACCGCCTTACCTAATCATACCGCCATAACGTCGTCACGTGTTCCGGTTTGGAGGATGAGGTAGCCGGTAAACTTACTTTTGCTCAAGGCCTAACATCCCGGCCTCAGGTTGGCAACGCACCATTACCACCTTTATTGTCTCTAGGTGACGTGATTTTTTTACTAGCAGGAAATCCGTCTGCTTGTTTGCCTTCCAATATCATAAAAAAAGATACAAATTTTTAAGAAACGTTTTAAAGAAACTGATGGATTTTAACAACAAACAAGTCGTCAATTATGGTAATACTTATAAATGGAAAAGTTTGTCTGTTTATTTGTTTGTTACTCCATCACGCAAATTTTGCTGAACCGATTTTCATGAAATTTGGTACACACAGAGAGGGGAATTTGGATTGACACATATGATCGTTTTTATTTGCGAAATAGATGTGCAACACTGCGGGCAACAGCTAGTATTACATAAAACCATCACGGTTTCCCAGTTAGTTTCTAATCTTTACACATTCTTCTTACTTTTAGGGGTGATTATTACAACAAATACGACTATCAACAAGCTGGCTCACAGCAGCAGAACTCTTACGTAGCGGCTACCAACCAAGGAAGTCAGCCTCAATACCAACCAGCTGCCTCTGAACAACAAAACACATACGCAGCAGCTAACCAAGTCAATGACGCTCGTGAAGGCAAAGCTTATTATGGCAATCAGGGATCTTATCAGACTGGTCAACAACAAGGATATCCCACCCCAGTGCCATCTAAATATGAAGAACCTGAACCAACTGTAAGTATTTATTACAAATAAACGTATAAATTGCAATGGGTAATTAATACTCGAGTGTATGTAACGATTTTACGACAAACTGACGAGACCGAATATATACTTTCAAGGGTAGCTTCTTATAATTTTAATTATAAAAGAAGTGAGAGTAAGTATTATGTAATGGCTCCATTAAAGCTTTCTAGCATTAGAGGCTTGTTATAGTGGTCTAAAATCTGAAAAACTGACCCTTTGTGCAGAATTAATAATTAGATTTATTTCCTCGTTCGTACTAAAGAAGCGTCTCTTTTCACCAGTGGCACCATAAACTCAAACCTAATTTTAACCTTAAACCTAGTTTTAGGACTATTTAAGGACAATAATAATATTTTTATTTGACATAGACCATTATAAAGGTGTAAGGTACCAAGGAACTGAACGAGACCATTGACATCTATGCTTGTCATAAGCGTAGTATATCCGCGAAATTTAACGTCATAGCCTCATGTTTTGAACGCACCATAAATACCTTTGGCGTATTTAGGCAAAGTGTATTTGTTACCATCAAGATCTGTCTTTAGTTACTAATGGCATATGTTAAGGTACTAATAAAAATATCATTTTCAGGGTCCTCCACGAGGTTTCTTCTACTCGTTCGACTACCCAGTTTCTATTATTGTCCCCAAGAGCAATCTTCAAGGGGGTGGAATCAACCCCGGATACCCAGTCGACCATGACACGGTCGCTCTTGGACCTCAACGCGTTTAGATCAGATCAAGGCCTCCTGATTTTTTTAGTTTATAAGCTCAAAGTAATCAAGTTAAAAGACCAGAAGTAGGTGCTCTGTAATATATATAATCTGTATCTAATGAGTATATTAGTCCGAGAAATCCAGTAGTTCGGCATTTTGCCAGCCTAGAGCTGTTTTATTTCTCAATTCGGTAGATCCTGCACGAAAAAAAATATCAGTATGCAAACATTATGTTAAGTCAACATATTTTTTGAACAGAAATCTTCTTCGCCGATATTTTTAGTATTTTAAAATATTTAATAAACTTAAAAAAGAGTCACGTAAATCTAAAAAATAATTTCTGTTTTATAAATTAAACAAAAAAAGTGACCGTATTATTGAGCACCTACTATTTAATAAAATACGCTATTTAGTTTTTTTTCGAATTTTCTTTAAAGCGATTGTTTTTTTTTTATTAAAGTCATTCTCAAGTCATTTTACTTTAAAAAGACCACTTAAATTGAAATTCCAGTAACGTATATTGGGTACCGGATAGAAATTGTTAATCAAAAAGTGATTATCGTTGCCATTTTAGTGAAGTAGAGTAAATATGTGATTTGTATTCATTGACAAAGTGCGTGTATGAATTTCTATTTCTTTTTAATTATAGCTGGAATATCCTTAATGCAATTTTTAAAAGTAACCTTTAGGGTGTTACAGATTTCCGATTTATTTGTAATTGCTTTTAAGCACCATGCAGCAGTAAATGTCCAAAATTGTTTCTTATTATGTAATTCATCTAATTTATGTGTTTTTTTCAACCTATTTTTCTGTTTTTTATTGAAATTGTCTTGTTTTGTTACCTACTTATAATTTCTTTTATCCAATATCATATAACCTCCTTTAAGCTTTAAGTCTTCAACATAACTAGACTAGTGTTTGAAAGTATAACCATTAAGTTTTTTTAACTTGTTTAATTTTCCTTAGTTTTTATTATTTCTTTAAATCATAATTTTAAATACTTGCCTGTTTTAATATTATGTATTTCTAAAGTTAAACTCTTGAACTCTAGTCTAACTTCGCCCTCCGTAGTTACTGTTTTTTCACTATAACAGTTAATATACCTAACTATAGCTTATTGTAGCCTTTTGGCATCCCCATCAATCCGGTGATAATTTCTAAATAAATAAGAAATAAATTTAAAAAAATATGATCGTGTTTTATTTAAAATTTCTTCGTTAACTTGACTTTCTCATAACATTTTTCGATTATGGTTCTTAGATATTATGGTTCTGCTGGACGAAATATCTATTAAATATTCTAATGCGAACCCTTATTTATATTATACTAGCTGCTCTGGTGCACTTAGTTTCACCCGTTCAGTTTATCCTAGTTTCCTTGCCGTTGAACAAGATAAAAAGTATACAATGTCCGTCTCCTGGTTCTAAGGAGTCTCTGGGGAGGTACCCCATTAATTTCCAAAATCCAAATCGGGTCAGCCGGTTTAGAGTTATAAAGAGCGTAATATAGAGTCTATAAGATGTAAGTTAAGTCTGTAAATTATTATATATCAATATTCAAATGAAGCGCTGCTAATTTGTGGCACGTGTGCCTTTTTTGATATTTAGAGGTAAAAAATTAGTGTTGTTCAGCAGCTCACCCAGATTGGCACCATCGCATTACCTATTCCAAGCTCCATTTTGTCAGTGCTCGGCGTTGTCGTGTTCTATTTTAGGGTAACTGGTTGAATTGCATACGTGACCTGAGATCCCAACTGCCTGCTTGTTCATTAGCTTATAACATACTTAATATACTGCCACTGGATTTGCAATAACCAACTTCAACTGTTAATTTTGATTCGTTCTGACTTTTAACTGATTCTCAATTTTGAAAAAAGACTGGGGACATGTGTTGGGGTCATGAAAGTTCAACCATGGTTCAACCAGGTCAGATCATCTAATGTCTAGAGCAAAAAATTCTTTCAATTCTTTGGCCTGTCTCAAGCATAATACGAACCATAGATTGTTCAAATACTTCTGAAACCTTGTGCAAAAGTATGTCCACATCAAACAATGTTGTTATAGGCAGGAACAGGAAAGGTCTAGACGAAAGTCACAGTGTTAGTGATGGTAAACCCTTCCTCGCCTCTGACAGTCTGCAAAGGGTAAACAGTAATTCTATTCTTCAAAGGAGCGTGGACTATCGAATGGGGAAATTGAATCAAAAGACGGTATTCAGTCTTTTATTTTGTTAAAATTAATTCTGTGGTCTCAAAAATGGATTAGCTACATTGAAAGGTATAACAATGATGGGAGTATTTACATTTGGTACAGGCATAATGCCAGATTTTATGAGTTTCATAGCATCTGTTGTTTGCATGGGTCTTTGAAATGGCCGTGACTGTCCTATAATAGATATAATACTAGCTATACCGTTGACTATACCATTGTACATCCAAGAGATGGTATCTGGAACATTGATTTCTATGGGTAGAAATGGTATAGCTGATATAAAATCACCAATGGAGAGTCTGGCATTTGGTAACAGTAATAATGCCTTTTGCCCTTCTACCGTTGGTACTGGTGGAGCTTCAATTGTTACAGAGTCTGGATCTTCTGGTCGTTTGACGTTGTCGAAGTCGTTTTCGTGGCGATCGTTGATTCGTTTGAAGAAGTCGTTTTTGTTCACGTCTGGAGTTTGCTCGTTGGGGAGCAGAACTATTATTGGTTGAGGCATTGTATTTCTGTAAAAAAACATAAAGTTAACTTTGAGATAGCCTTAAGTACAGTCTTTTTTATGTCAGAAATTAGCAAACAAGCACACGGCTCTCCTAATGGTAAGAGATAACCATGGCCCATAGACACCATAGACGTCACAGGTGCGTCGCTATCCACCCCACTTTCGAGGGGTTAATACCAAACACTTCGCTGTAGTAAACGGGGGAAAAAGTAATCCTTTTCGAAACATAGAGTATTTACTCGTAATTATCAAATTTCGTTATGATCGGTTTATTAGATTTGGCATGGATTGCGGTCGGGATACAAACAGACAAATTTCAAAAGTGCCATATACTGTTGCCCGGTTTTAGCTACACATTTTTTTAAATAAGCATCTTTACGCCCATATCCCCGACGGAGTAGGCAGAGGCACAACCAGGGCACTACGACTAGCGGAAGACACTAAGTTCCACAATGTGATAGGTGGCAAACCTATCGCCACCTGGGCACATTTCCGATCCCGAACAACATTTTTTTTATTAGAAAATTGGAAAAAAAACAATTTATTTTTTATAGAAGAGGAGGCAAACGAGCAAGTGGGTCACCTGAAGGAAAGTGATCACCTCCGCCCACGGACATCCGCAACACCAGGAGTATGACCAGGAGTTTTTTAAATATCTTTAATGCACACAATTTACTCTTCTACAGTTTTATTATATGTATAGACAAGTAATAAGTTTAGCCTAGCAAGTACCAATCAGTGCCAACTGGAGATTATTGATACCTCATAATAGGCTATAATCATTACACCTTTTGATTTGATTTTTTAAAGCTAGCTACTGGCTAGCTTTAAAAAATGAAAATCTTATTTTAAGCTGAAGATGCCTTATTTATGGCATGACATGACGAATAAAATACCTATAATCCACAACAACCATAGATGTTATACGTGGTCATGTTCTCTGGTCGAGGTTTTATGTATCCCAAAAGAGGTAGGCAGAGGTGCAATTGGGGCACCCACCCCTAGCCGAAAACTCGAAGTCCCAAGCATAGGCGTGAAATACAGTAGGTGCCGAGTCTATCGCCAACTGGGCACGCATCCACTCACTGGCAATATTATTTTTTATTACAAAATTATTAAAAAAACACATTTTCTTTTGGTAGCCGACCAGAGCATTGAACCCGAGACCTCGTGAAGTTAACTCTACCGGAGTTACTATCGGAACTATTACTATCGAACCGATAGATTACAGAAGCGATAGAAGTATCATTATGACAGCTGAAACAGGTAACGGCCAATGTTAATAATGTATCTCTAAAGACGAATTTCAAGCAATCTAGATAGCTGCGTATCCGCCAGCCTATCCTATGCCTAATTGCCATATTTATCCTGTCCACAGATATGTTATTGGCAAGCGAAAACATAAAAATGGATCAAAATATCAATCTTGGACTGCAAGTTTTGGATTAGGATTGATTATTAATATTGGCCGTAAGACGGTAGATCCCTACCCATCAAGTTGTTACAGATCCTACCTCTAGGGATTTTGATAGTGACGATTTAAGTAATTTCTTAGAAGCTGCCCCCGTGTTAGTCCGGGCTCCATTGCAGAAAAGACCATCTGTCTTCCTGGTAGGGAGCTCGTAAAAGGCGAGCATAGGCTTACCGTCACTAACACCGTGACATCTGACTAGGTGGTAGAGTTTCGCAACGACTCACCCGAAAAGGTACCACCGCCTTACCTATTCCTGCCGCAATAACGTCAGGACGTGTTCCGGTTTGGAGGGTAAGGAAGCCTAACATCCCGGCCTCAGGTTGGCAACGCGCCATTACTACTTTTGGTGTCTCAAGGCGGCGTGGATTTCTTACCATCAGGAAATCCGTCTGCCTGTTTGCCTTTCAATATCATAAAAAAAAATCTAATCTACACAGGGAACATAGACCAACATGGGAAAAATTGGGTATTAATATTAAAGTTATTTGGCTTAAGATCAATTTTTTAATATCCAGACAAAACGTCCAATACGTCATGTAACTAACTGATTTTTGCAAGAGTAAGGCGTGCTTATATGTATATGTTTACAGTGTTGAGTGAGAGATAGAGAACTTTAAAGTAGAGACAGTAGCTATCAAAATTAAAACAAAAACTAAAATAGACAGAAAAAACGAAATGAAAACAATGTCAAATTAATGAACAGTTTATTTTTATTTACAAATAAGAGAGATCTGCGACTTAAAGCATTTTTAGGTCGATTTATTAAGTCTTACTATTTTTTTAATTTTTATAGCAAGTATCAATACTTCAAAGTGCTCTATCTCTTTTTTTATGTTACTAGAAGGTAAACAAGCAGACAGATTACCTGACGGTAAGAATTTCATGCCGCTTAGAGACACCAAAGGTGGTAATGGTGCGTTACCAACCTGAGGCCGGGATGTTAGGCCTCGAGCAAAAGCAAGTTTACCGGCTACTATGCCCTTCGAACCGGAACACGTCAACTGCAAGCGTTTGACGTTATGGCGGCAGGAATAGGTAAGGTGGCTGTACAAATCCGGGCGAGTCGCTGCAAAACTCTACCACCTAGTAGAATGTCACGGTGTTAGTAACGTTAAGACTATGCTCGCCTTTTACGAGCTGCCTGACAGGAAGGCAGATGGTTTATTCTGCGAAGGAGCCCGGACAAACACGGGGAGAAAACTCTGACTAAAATCTGTTAACATACATGTCTAGCTCTTGCAAAAATTTGTCAATTAATTACCTGACCGTTGAAAACCGTTTATCTGGTTATTAAAAAGTTGACCCCTAAAATAAAATGAGTCTCTACCAACTGATAACTTTATAGAGACTGGTATTAGTTGTCATATTAGTCAAAATCAAAGTAGAAGTAATTACTAATTAGACTACTCACAATGGTAATTGAGGAATCTGAGGAATATAACCCCACTGTTGCGCCTGTAGCTCCATCAGCTGCTGCTGCAAAAGCTGAGATTTCTGATAGCCATTTTGAAATGGCAACACTTGTAATAAAGGCGCAGAATACACTGTATATACTTGTATCACCATAAATACTAATTTTAAATTCATTTCAATATTATAAATTCCGAATTGAACACTAAAAATTTGTAAAATCTGTGAAATTTAGTCACTAATATTTAGAATCCAATTTTACAAACTTACGAGACACTAAGCATAAATTTGTAAAACTTATTTTTATTTAAAAATTCGCGTTTTAGGTTCAAGAAGAATTCTACTCTCACTATTATACTACTAATCCTTGTCTATATTTTTTTTTATTTTCAAATACACGACGTCAGCAATATGTACAAAGTTTTTAATCTTTAAAAAATATAGTCTTCTAATTTCAAAAACGCGCGCTTCAGCTATGCGCAAGGTGTCAAAATGATAGTGTATGAAGTACAATGGCGGTTGAAGAGTAAGTACACAATAATGTTCGCACTTGTTGTTTAATATGCGACGGATGTTTAGTGTCCCACTGACAGGATGTCTGACCTTGTCCTGTACTGCTTTCTTTTTCGGGGTTCAAACAAACTGTTGACCGTTGACATTGAAGGAGAAATTTTAACAATTAAGAGTAACCAAAAGAATTTCCTACTTTCGACTAAATACTTTTACTCATGACAATTTTGGTTTTTAGAAATTGAACTCCTCGTTGGTTGAGAGGTAAGCGTATATGCCTAACTCTGTCGACTAACCATGGGGCTTGGATTTGATTTCCAACGGGCAGGTGTTTGTGTGATGTGTACATAGACGTCTGAGTTTCCAGGTCTGGGTGTTTATAGAATTTATGCTGACATGTGATTAAGTTATTCTATGTATTAGTATCATTCACTAACAGCCATTACACAAGCGTATAATTTGCTTACTTTCGGTTTAGATCAATTTGTGTTTTTTTTCAAACGAATTTCTTGATTGTAATAAATTCACGCCGCTTAGAGACACCGAAGTTGGTAATGATGCGTTGCCGACCTGAGGACGGACCTAGCCTATCCTCCAAACCAGAACACGTCAACAGCAAGCGCTGTCGTTGTTGCGGTAGGAATAGGTAAGGCGGTGGTACCAATTCATGCGAGTTGCTAGGAAATTTTACCAACTAGTGTGATGTCACGGTGTGAGTGACGGTAAGCCTATGTTCGCATTTCAAGAGCTGTCTAGCATGATTCATAGGCGCCAGCAGCAGGGTGCAAGGGGGTTCAACTGCACCCCCCTGTCCGGAAAGTAAGTAGATAGAAAAAATGACATGACTAAACTTGCGGGAGAGTAATTCTTTTCGAAACTATGTATGTATGTTTATGTTCGTATGTAAATATGTATTTTGCTATAAATGTTTATTTCGATGTTTTATATTAGTTAACAGTATGTATAGATGGAGATGCAACCCCCTAAAAGTAATCCCATGGGCATGGGCGACGCCCATGGGCATGAAGGCAAATAGTTTGTTCTCCAAAGGCGCCTGGACCAAAACCGGGAGATGTGATTTGTCGAGGAACATCAATTTATTTTTTTATTATAGATAATACAAGTTTTTTATTATTGTCTGTGTATATACACACATACGTACAAACACATCTTCACGTTAAGTCTCTTGTATAATCGAGTGTCAAGTGTTACTATTCCAGAAAATCTGCCTAGCTTCCTTCACATTCATGATGTCTTTAAGTCTGTGTCATGTATTGATAAAGAAATTCAATAAGTTTGAAAAACACTGATTTTAATTTTTCCCGTGTTGGTCCGGGTCTTCTATGTAGAATGGACTATCTGCCTTCCTATCAGGTAGCAAGCAAGAGAGGATCATTACCAAAAAGATTACTGTTATTACTAACTAGATCTGATGCTGTGTAGCGACCTATTCTACCGCCATGATGACAATGTTGGTCTGGATAGCAGAGTGGTCGGGAGACAATAGGCCTTACACCTCGGCCACAAGACAGCGATGCACCTACAACATCTATTGTATCTATAGGCTGCGGTTATCTCTTACTATCAGGGGAGCTAAGAGCTTGTTGGCTATTTTTGCCGTCAAAAGTCCTAAAAACCGACTACGACTTAAAAAATTAAGTCATCTAAAAAATAAGTGTAATATATGATTAGTAAAAAGTAAGTATTTCCTCATTTTTCCTGGAATTCCACCACCAAATCCAGACTTGGTTGCAGTGGGGCCACCTCAGAAGTACGCTCTTTGAAGAATTTGAAAAACGGTTCAGAAATGATGGAGAAGTAAATTATCTGAAATAAAAAATATAGGAGTCGAACATTTTACGTCCTCCTTTTTCAAAGTCGAAATTTATGTTTGAATGTTCATTTTTGATAAGGACATGGCGTTCCTGACGGTAGAAGTCACGACGGTGGCATATAAACACCATAAATATTGTAAGTGCCTCGCTCTGTGTGTAACGTTACGTTACTTGGATATTTAGTTAACGTTAATCGCTTTAATTCTCCCGTCTCTCAAGGGTTGTCACCTCGCGAAAGAACCAACCCGGGAGAATTTTAACAAAATAGGCGTAGGGGTGGAGTTTTGAAAAAAGATAATACAAATACTAATACTAGTGGTCGCCCGTTGGTCGAAATTCGACCATAACAAATTTAAATACCTATGTTATTGATTAGAAAGTCAACTACTCCGTTTCTAAACTTTTTTGTCCGCCATCTGTGATCTTTTATCATTATTATAAATAAATTTGTTTGTATGTGTCAAATGCATGGTAGTGTGGGTAATGTTTTATTTATTGATTTAATGTACTTCATAAGCATTATTATTGAAAAATATTAGCGTTCTGCACTTCTACACATCAACTATATGTGTTGCAAATTTTATGCTCCTTTTTAATTTTCGTAAGAAAGGGTCAAAAGTTTTGGCATCACGTATTAATATATAGATTATTTTTCTAATTTTGAGCAACATGTAGTGTTAGAAGGATGTGTAATAGAGCACAAGCGGAGCGAACGACGCCGGAGGGAGGAGAGTGAAGTGCATGGTACGTCCCGGGAACTTAGGAGTTTGACAACTATTCATTTATTACAGGAGTCTCCCGGGTATTCCGTATTCCGGGAGAGTTAGAAACCCTACGTCTCTCCCGCCACTACTTACTGACAACCTTCATAAGAAGGAGATAACACACATTGCTTGTAATGAAAAACTAAGATACGGGCACTAAAGAGAAAAAATGTCAGGCTCATAATTGTCATAGTAATTGTAAGCAAAATATGTATGTTAATGTATCTGTAAGCTAGCGATAGTGGGTTAAAATGTTTTCTCGTAATAATATTTCGGTCATGGCGGAGTGCATATCTTTTTTTATTGTCACTTTCCTGTATGGGTCCTGGGTCCTTTATGATGAATAGATGAGGAATCCACTTTGAGCACCCAGTTTTTTGGCATCTGCACATTCGGCACCTAGCCTAGTCCACTTTGAGCACCAACTGGCATTTTTGGCAGGTGCGCAAAGTGGACTCAAATTTGTTTTTCCATTTGTGTCCACTTTCAGCACCTACAATACAGGAGGCTATTGCTTTCCGCTAATGTTTGTTTGACAAAGTGATATTAAATGAAACATATCGACAAAAGTCACTTGAATGTATATTAATTTGAGAATATATTTTTGTAAACACAAAATATATCAATGCGATATACATGAAGTTGAAAAAACAATAAACACCTCTTTAAAATATATTTTCGAATTAATATACATTCGAGTGACTTTTATCGATATGTTTCATTTAATATCATCTTGTCGAGGAGTCGAGTTGAGTTTTAAAATTTAAAAGTATTATTTATGCAATTATAATTTAGATAATTAAGGATATGTTTCACAATATATCTAAATAAAATGATAAATTTACTTAATGGAAATAGACATATAACCACAAAATAGATAAAATTTACGAGATGTCACAAAAGTTCACTTTCTATTTCTACTATATCTACTTTTCCATCGTATCATTCTCAATTAAAAAAAATGTATAAAATAGAACAAAATATATATATTACATATTATAATTATTTCAATGACTAAAATATTTTAATTCATAAATTGGTAATATAAAATAATCAAAACATAACAATTACTATTAAAGCGAATAAGGAAATATAATTAAAAAATTAAAAATAAACAATCACAATTATACCAAATTAAGAGTATAAATAGACGACAAAAAATAGATTGTTATTGTTAATAATACCGGTCAATTATTTACTACTGTTAATTATTTTCAAAAGTTTTTATCATCAACAAACTCTTGTATTTTGTAGTAGGTTAGTTTTGACATAGCTAATGCTTGCTTTTTGTTTTGAATTTAAGATATGGTGACTCTAAACTCTTACTTACTAAAAAAATCTCTGATGGAAGAACGCTGAGCAGCATTTTGCTTTAGTAGGGTTACACCGCCAAGATAAGGCGGATTCTTGCTGTGATAATGATAGAATCCTGTTCCGGTTTCAAAGGTAGGGCAGCCGGTAACTTAGGCCAAACACCATGGTCACTGATCAACGAGGCATTTGTAACACTGTAGTGCATATAGGCCACGGTTATCTCCTACCATCAGGATAGCCGTGATTTTGCTGGCTATGTTGTTGCATAAAAATAGATACAAGCATACTTTTCTGGAACGGCAGACTATGATTTAGATCACCATAACAAATGAAATGAAGTATCTTCACGCCCATATCCCCGAAGAGGTAGGCAGAGGTACAACCAAGGCACCCATGACTAGCCAAAGACACTAAGTCCCACAATGTGATCGGTGACATGCCTATCGCCAACCGGGCACATTTCCAATCCCGACCAACATTTTTTTTATTAGAAAAATGGAAAAATCCAATTTTCTTTTTGTTGGCCGACCCAGGATTCGAACCCGGGACCTCATACAGTCAAGTCCAATACCGGACCGCTAGACCACAGAGGCGATAACAAATGAAATATGCTTTACTTATATATTTTTCTAAATTTTTAGGGTGTAAAACATACTGCTGACAAAATTAAATGTTGCCAGTTAAAGATTGCTGTGTGTAGCTACCAAATAATACCTACTCCTTTTTTCACTTTTTGGTTTTTTTAATACACCATAGGTTTTTAATTAACTAAAATCCAAAAAGGCGAAGAGGTACATATTATACTTACGCCATGTCTATTAGATGGCTACCGAAATATTCCCCATTGACGGACTCATGTTACCACACTTTTATTATTTGTTTGATTTTTTTGTAATTTGTTATAATTTGTTTCTTATTTAGTTTATTTTGTTTTTTTTGTGATATGCAATGATTTAATCAATTCACAATTAATATTTTTGACTAACTACATTTCAAATAGGCTGTATGAGTCTAGATATTTTGGCTATACTTTAGTACTAGAGTTTTGCGACAGATTTGGTATCCGTCCTGCTTATTATTTCCCTCATAACTTCAGTCCTTGCGATTGTTGTTTTTCGGTTGGAACTATCTTTACAACTTACTATATACTAAAAACTTTCTATAGTATACAACTTACTACAAACAAAAATCTGTACACATTACAGATGTTTAAGATGCGTTGCATATCTAGAAAGAGAATATTGAATCATTTCGATTTTTTTTTGTGACTACATGTAGGTATTTGTGACCTGTGATGGATATTTTTTTAACTTTTTATTACTGGCGTTACGTTAGCAGAGAGAGAGAGAGAGAGAGAGAGAGAGAGGGAAGATCGTGCAAAGTCCCTACCCAAAACTAGGTTTTACTGCACTAGCGGAATATTCCAGTACAAAACGATTGATTTAGAAAGTAGGAAGTATTTTTATGCTGCCCGTATCTCTGAATACATTTTCATTATGCATATAAGGCGGCCACATCTTTAACATTAATCAACAATATTAAAATCGAATATTACTATCCAGGGCTCGAGGAATATAATAGTATAGAAATAACAAAAAAAAGTAAAACCATGCAAGTGTCGTCACGACCGTATCCCCAAAGACCTTGGTAGAGATTCAAGTACCCATGATTACCTAAAGGCAGTTCGGTCCCACTATGTGATAAGTGTCAAACCAATCGCCAACTGGGCACTTATCCATTCTCGATCAACATTGTTTTCATTAGAAAGGTAAAGAAATACATTTTAAGTTTCCTGATCCCATTGGGAATCGAACCCAAGATCTCATGAAGTCATATCCAACACTAGGCTACTGGCTACAGTAGACTTTAGGAAAGTGATTTACTTGTTAGCTGTCTTACCCATAATTTTTTTTAAATGATTATAGACATTTGCTATCGCTCCACTTATAGTGCCCGTCATAAAACTTTCATGGCCTAGTATGACAGAACGAGAAACCTGTGTCGCAGCTTGCAGGTACCTAAACTGGATCATTTGTTTGCATACATTTTAAAAAACAGGTCTCATCATTAAGAAAAAGCGCGTAGTTTAGACTTGATGGAAGTGAAACCTTTAGAATATGCATATTCGACCTTGAAAAAGAGATTATTATTAGTTTTTTGGAGGTTAGATTAGTTACTGTATCCTGTCCTGATACATTTATTCTTTTAAGCTCGGTTCTTATAATCTACGAACAGTAAACCGTTAGTATAACCATTGTTTATCTAAAAGTAACGAACCGTTGCTCATAGCTACATGAAATGCATTAAGTTATTAAGAGACAACGAATGACTGTAGTTAGATTTTTATTATACATACAAAAAAAAAAATTGCCGTTTGTACGGAAAAACGACCCGTTTCTTGAATATAGGAACAGGGCCGTAGTCAAATGGAATCCATTATAGTATATGTGTGCTCGCAACTGCATCAGCGTGGAATAGTTACAATTTTCATACAAACTCTCCACCCCAATTATAGTCCTTTAGGGGTTGATATTTTAAAAAGAAGCCTTTGTTTGAACCCGGATTTCATCAAAATCGGTTCAGCGGTTTAGCCATGAAAGAGCAACAGACAGACTTTCGCATTTGTTATTAATAATTATTCACTTGCCACCTTAAGTTCTGGTGGTCTGAAAGAGGATCGGTAATGTCGTAGTCAACTTAATCCAAAAACGAAGATTTTTTCAATTTCACTGTTTTTTAAATATTTTTATTTGCACCAACTTCGGTGGTTCTTTTTTCTGAATATAGTACACTAGCAATTTCACGCAGCTTCGCCTGCGTAGCTTGGCTTTTACTGCACCGATTTTGATGGAACAAAGCCTATGTCACTCAGGGATAATGTAGCATTCTAAGGGTGAAAGAATTTTTTAAATCGGTCTAGTCGGTCGGAGTCTATTCATTTCAAACAAACAAACAAAAAACATACATTTCCTCATTATAATATTAGTATATAGATAATTCCGAGGTGGTTCCATACATATTTGATAAATTTTCGACCAGTGGTTAATGAGGTAAATTTAATAATACATAAATTTCCATTTACCTCGACGATATCGTGACACTTATCTTAATGAAATTAATATAAAGGATCGTGACTTGGGGGTTCATTATGTATCTCAGTTGCCAACTCAAACTGCTAAAGTGTAAATCAAATGACGTCATTTGTGTTTGCTATCTCTACTGTATTTCTGTTGGTCACTGGAAATAGCAAATACAAAACACGTCATTTGACAGCTATTTCTTGTGCACGTTTCCATTTTGAGTGGGCAACTGAGATACATAATCAGTCCCCTGTTTTTTGGAAAAATGCCCATCAAATTGCGACGTTTGTAATTTTTTACTAGTGACTCCATTAACCTAACACTTTTATGTTTCTCTTGCTATCATTTTCTCTGTGTTGGTCCGGGCTCCTTTGCAAAATAGACCATCAGGTAGCCCTGCCAGGCAGGCTTACCATCTCGAATACCGTGACTACTAGGTGGTAGAGTTTCGCAGCGACTCACCCGTATTGGTACCACCGCCTTATCTGTTGCTGCCGCCGTAACCTCAGTGCTTGCTGTTAACGTGTTCCGGTTCGGAGCGTAAAGTGGCCGGTACATTTACTTTTGCTCTATGCCTAGCAACTTTAAACAATTAACCTAATAACTTTTGATCGAGACCTAACACCCCGGCCTCAGGTTGGCAACGCACCATTACCACATTTTGTGTCTCTAGGTGGCGTGAATTTCTTACCACCAGGAAATCCGTCTGCTTGTTTGCCTTCCAATTTCATAAAAAGTATATCATTGATTCTGTTTGCTTGTTTACCTTACAGTATAAAAAGTTTCTTTCTATGACAAAAAAAATTTTAATAGTATGCATAGTAAAACCTCTCAAAGAAACTCTGGAGCATATAGGATTATCCTCTTGAAAAGTTGAAGCCTACCAAATCTTCAGAATCGAACCCAGCCCGCGCCTCGCCTGTTTGCAGCAACAAACTCAATAAAGTTTATGCAACAAAGTTTCCTGTTTTATTATACTCGTATTTTTAATAGGGCATATATGCTATTATATGCATAGCTTTCGCCAATGTGCGTTACTTTAATTCACCAATCAGCAGCATCAAAATTGAATATTCAGGGCTCAATGAAAGTAATGAAATAAATCTTACTACCAGAAGAATCTTATATTTGCTTCGTTTGCCAATTTATTAATAAAGTAGGGAACCTACGATTAGCTAAAAGTAATGTGCTGCTGAAAGCTGAAAGTAGTCTCAGTATTGTAAGAGGTGACAAAGCACTCGCCAACCGGGCTATTATCCAACCCTGGGCAACGTTGTTTTTATTAGGAAATAGAAAAATACATTTTCATTTGCCTGATCCCGGAATCCATACCGGGACCTCGTGAGGATTGGAAAAGGAAGATTGAACAAGTAAAATATAATTTGTACTTGTAATATACCAATAAAATAGTATATAAAACATTAGTAATACAAATTTACAAGACAAATTTCAGTGACATATTTTAGTTGTTTGGCTCTCAGTCGAATAGCAGAATAATGTTATTATTAAAATATGGGCTATTACTTAATACGTACATATATACATACCTTCACGCCAACTCCCTTACGCCGCAGGCAGAGAGTATCCAGTGACAAATTTCAAGATCTTGACAAACCTGTCTGGCTTCCTTCACGTTCAATTACCCTTTTCATACAAACGCCGGTTTCGGAGATTCTTTGAACGCAACCCTCCGATAATATCCAAGCGATCTAATCGTAGAATGTAAACTATGGTTTCTCCAGGTACATTTTACATACATCCTTTATTATTTTTTAATAATTAATGAAATTGCGAATCCTTATTAAGTAAACATATTAATATTAAACTATTTTAATAAGAACACAACTGAAGTGCCTTATCATGGCTAGGATATATTATTTTGTTATTTTTTAAGGTTTAAATTGGATCTATTAAAGGCCTCTTTTAATAACCTTTCTTCGTTATGAGCGCAATCTCAGTTATGTTTCAGATTATGATAATAACATCTTAGAAGTTTTGGTGGAATCGAGACAAAAAGTGGACATTTTTTTATGATATTGGAAGGCAAACCAGCAGACGGATTTCCTGATGGTAAGAAATTCTTGCCGCCTAGAGACACCAAAGGTGGTAATGGTGCGTTGCCAACCTGAGGCCGGGATGTTGGGCCTCGAGCAAAAGTAAGTTTACCGGCTACCTTACCCTCCGAACCGGAACACATCATGATGTTATGGCGGCAGGATTAGGTAAGGCGGTGGTACCAATCCGGGTGAGTCGCTGCGAAACTCTACCACCTAGTCAGATGTCACGGTGTTAGTGACGGTAAGCCAATGCTCGCCTTTTACGAGCTGCCTGGCAGGAAGGCAGATGGTCTTTTCTGCGAAGGAGCTCGGACCAGCACATAGTGTTTACATAATCTGATAATATAGAATTTTGTGTCTGTCTGTCCCTGTGGCATCTTAGTTTTTCGGTGGAAGGAGGGATTTGATGCGGTTTTTTTATTTGAAAGCTGACGTGATCGAGATGGTTATTAGCTATATTTTATGGAGATCTGTCTAGGTGTTCAAGGTACGTCAACTGATTTGTAAGCATCGGAATTTATATAAGACGCACAGTGGGTATTTATTTCTAACCTAACACGTAAACCTAACTGTTAAAACACTAATGAATGCTGGTACAACTGAGCTGGTCTTATGATTGAGCTCGATGATATTAGAATTAGCCCTGAAAAGCCTACTAGTAAGCCCTTCGAGTTTGGACTCGTTAGATTCGTCTTAACTATATCAGTTTATATTTCCTGACGACACAGACTGGATGACAAGGACTTGAAGAAAAAAGTAGGCCGTGAATGATGGATCTTCCTTTAAAAGTTACGGTGTTATGTTTCGTAATCCTTTCAGTTATCTATCACGTGTAAAAAGAGGTGTTGTAAGTTTCATGTTTGTTTGTTTGTTTGTGTGTATGTTTGTAACACCATAAATTTGGAAGGGATGAACCTTTTGAAGCTACTTCGAAATTTTAAGATTATTTCTTTTGTTCGCCTCTGTGGTCTAGCGGTTCAGTTGTTGGACTTGACTGCATGAGGTCCCAGGTTCGAATCCCGGGTCGGGCAACAAAAAGAAAATTGGGTTTTTCCAACTTTCTAATATAAAAAAATGTTGCTCGGGATAGGATATGTGTCCGGTTGGCGATAGGCTTGCCACCTATCACATTGTGGGACTTAGTATCTTCGGCTAGTCGTAGGTGCCCTGGTTTGTGTCTCTGCCTACCTCTTCGGGGATATGGGCGTGAAGAAACTTTTTTTTCTTTTGTTTGTCATTGTCAGAAGAAAAGAAAAAAACAAGTTCATAGTTAAGGAAAGACAATGTTTGTCGGCTCAGCTACTTTTAAATAATTTGAACCTGAAATCGGATATTCACTTAATGCAAATTAATTAAACTCGATTACATGAAGATGGTGACCATCCCCTACCAAAAACTAAAAAATGTACCTTAGCAATCAGACTATAGTAAGCCTATCTGTTATAGCAGATAGAGGTATGGGCTTTTGTCAACAAAACTAACTATTCAAAATAACACAACTACATAGTTCAAATATAAGTATTTCTATGACATTTTATTTTACTTTCTCTTGATTTTTACCAATTCCAAAGAAAGAATAGGTTCTTAATTTAAATTTACGTTTTTTTTTTATTTTATTTGTATATTTGTTACGCGATTGTTTGGCCACATGCCAACCGATTTTGATGGTATTTTCAGGAAAGATAATTCTGAGGCGGTGACATATTGATGTTATCATGATTCTACTAGTGGTTTCTGAGTTATACTTAATAAAGCATATTTTTTTTATTTATATCAACGACCTCAAAAAATTACTAGTAGGAGGTTAATAAAATTTATTTCGGAATCAAAAAACGAGACCATTTTGCAATCATTTTGCTATATTTTGAAAAAAAAATATATCAACAAGCGACGAGATATGTAACTCATGAATTGGTTGGAGTCGGTCATTACAGTTTTAAATTGCTTCAGTAGGTTTCCTCCACGTTGGTCCGGTCTTTTGTATCGAATAGACCGTCTGCCTCTCCATTTGACAGACTTATGTTTTAGGTAAGCCTTCGATTTCTCTAAGATTCCATCATCAGACCTTAATTTAATAAGTAAAAAAGAGTGTTTTTGAAAAGGCTATTTTCGCGCCCATAATAAAGGATAAAGGCGTAAGCACAAATAAAACCATGGCCCCTAAGATTAATCAAAGACACTTTCAGTCCCACAAAGTTATAGGCTGCAAATTTTTTTTAATAATTTCCATTAGGAAAGTAAAGAAACACAGTTTTAGTATTCAGTCCAGGAAAATCAAACCCGAAACCTCATGTAGTCGACTCTAACACCAGACTACTATACTGCATAGGCGAGAGGAAAGCAATAAATTCAGAAAAAAGTTGTTTTGCTTAATTTTCTTTTACTTATAAAGAACGGCAACGTCATAATAAAATCGAATTGAGATTTAACTTGTTGCAAATAACAATTGTTTGCCGAAAATGTAAAGAAAACTTCATCTTGTTTATTTTTAAGTGTTACGGTTATGATGTAACGGTGATATAAGAAACTTCAAAACCGTTTAACTGGTGAATTATCCTTATTGGGAAACTATGCTTTTTTGTTTGTTTTTCACGTTACAGGAGATCGATTTTTTGGCATAATGTATACTAACTTAATGAGGAAAAATGTGATTGTTTGCATTCAATAAGCTCAGAAACTTTTGGTACGATTTGACAAATTGATTGACTTCTTATAAGAAAAAAATATCCACTCTTGGGAGGACGGGTCAGGACGTTAGTTTCGGATACACATAAATAGGAGGTTGGAAAATAACAAAGGCTACTTGTAAACCCCCGACGAAAAAATAGTGTTATAAGTTTGACGTGTTTCTTTGTGTGTG
>NJDC01000803.1:104389-118366 GCA_002245475.1 Calephelis virginiensis | reverse complement strand
GGCCGGGATGTTAGGCCTCGAGCAAAAGTAAGTTTACTGGCTACCTTACCCTCCGAACCGGAACACGTCATGACGTTATGGCGGCAGGAATAGGTAAGGCAAAAAATAACATTGTACTTGGGTTATTCCATCCTCGTAACGAAAACGTTGTAAGAGCTCCTTTTGGCAACATACTGTATCATAAAATACATTATTTTGCATGTATTTGTTTATTTTCTATTTTAAATGTGACTGGAATATGTTGCAAAATAGAAACTTGATGGTTTATACTACAAGATGCTATGTAAATTATGTGGGCAAAATTTGAAAATATGAATTATTAATAGTCGGTACACATAAAAACCCGATGCTGACAACTGAGGTCAGAGAACTTTAAATCTTATAGGCGGATATTTCAACTTAAAAAAATAAAGGCATGTATATTTTTTGTAACATCTATTTAGATATCTACACCCATTTACATAGTTTGTTGATTTCTGTTTTTGTTTTTCATTTTTACGATATGTCGTTTGGTAGTTTTGGTTGTAATATGCTATATTACAATAACATACTATTATATATTTAATTCTGTTACATACAAAGTTATACAAGTACAAAGTCGTTCAGTTTTCGATTTCCTGCTTTTCCTGGTTCTCTGGTAAAGGCAGTAAGAACAAATCGATCGGACCATTGCGTTTGTATATCTATAAAAGTGAAACAAAGGAACAAACACACAAACATTATTGCGTTGCGCAGTCGTGTAAAACTGGCTTATTTGGGATTTGAAACTGAAATATAAAATCTTTTGATGCCTTATTGAAATCGAAATTGGGTTCTTGAAATTTTCCTGCCCTAAAATTATAAAAAATCAACCGACCAGGTAAACTTTAAACTGAGTATAATAAATATTAATTATAAGTTATGCAATATAAACAATTAAGCTATAATGTTCAAACATGTGTAAGGATCTGTTGTTATTTATGTTTTTGATAAGAACGCCATCTTCATTTGTCAAGGCCAACTACTTTGTTTCTAAGCATTATGAATATAGTTTGTGCGCCAATGTGTGATAATGTGTGAGAGTGATCTTTGATCGTTATCAATATTTTGGTGTGTGTCAAACATATGGTAGCAAGTGTAATGTTTTATTTATTCATTTCATGCACTTGAAAGCATTATTATTGAAAAATATTAGCATTACGCCCTCCGCCTACACTTAAGCTAGAAGTGCGCCAAATTTAGTACTCCTCCTTTCGTAAAGGCGTCCAAAGTTTTTGCTGCACGTATTAATATTATGATGTGAAAATGTATTACCTAATCAATTTGGCTTCTCGTAAAGGTGATTTCTATAATTTATATAAACTAGACGAAAAACACTTAATATTTATTTGCTAATAACGTAATTTTTATATGATTTTACATTGGAAGAAATTAAAAGATTTCTTATTACTTATCTAAGCGTATTTTAACTGAATTTAAATCTTAGTTCTACTATGTAAGGTTCATAATAAGTTAAACTACTCATAATATTTTATCTGTACAAATAAAACTAAATACGTTTACTACACATGAATCAATAAATTGATGATTATTATCTACATTAAAGGCGGCGATATTGAAGTGACGAAAGAAACATCTGTTTACGGATGTAGCTACAGGCTTTATCTACCTGTATACAAAGGCGAACCCGGAGTTAGGGTGTTGAGCCTCCCCTGGGCAAGGATCTCACCCTGAAACCACTAGAGATAAAAACTTTACTATCTTTCAAATTGGATCAATTGGAATTATTGTCTCTCATCACGTTACCGAAAAACCGCGAGGTTCTGGTTCGATTTCCGACGGAGGCAGGACTAGCGATCATTTCAACAATTTTATTGCAGGCAGTTATAATATATATAAAAAAATTATATTGTCGCTAAGGACTTGGCTAAAAAAATGATTCCTTCTGGTATTCCACTGAATTGAGACTCTTAGTATAAATTCTATAACAGACCCTTCTTCTTAATAAGTCGCTATGTTTACTATAGGAATTAAATTATCGGCAATAATAAAACATGAAAAACGTTTCTGCACGTTTAGCAGCCATTCAAATTTTTCCATTCTTTAATTCACTTAACGGAAATCAAACTCATCACCTAATGCATCTGCATCGAACAACAAAAAAAGTCTTCCACACTGAATCACAACAACTTTCTATTTTGTTATCCAACATGTAACATACAAAATATAAATTGCAAGAGCCACGTAGCGGCTCGTTGGTCTAGGGGTATGATTCTCGCTTTGGGTGCGAGAGGTCCCGGGTTCAAATCCCGGACGAGCCCTGCTTTTTTTTTATTTATTTATAATCTGTGCAGCAATTTGACCGGGGAATCAGAGATCCACCACCTTTCGAACTCTTGCTGCCATATTTACAATGTTTGGAATTACTGTAATCCTTTGTGAAGGGTAGGGCAGCTGGTCCTCTTGCACATTAGGTCTAACTCCCCGACCATAGGATAGCGCGACGCAACAGCTGACCTCTATCTCTTACCAGCAGGAGAGCCTTAGTTTGTTCGTTGTCATACCACATATTTTTTTTATAGGTTTTGTAATATCAACTTATTTGTGAATTATTTTATAATACTAATAGTTTAGTAAACGCCTGTTAGGTATGTTCTAAAATGATAATTAATATGTAATAGATATTTGATAAAAAATGTTAGTATTTACAATTTAAGATATCCAGAAATTAGTAACAGTTTACACAGCTGAATTTAATAACAGTTGCTATTTATAGATATCTTAAATTGTAAATACTAACATTTTCTATCAAATATATATCTATTAAACTTTTTACTTTAATAGATAATTGATAGAAAATGTTAGTATTTACAATTTAAGATATCCAGAAATTTAATAATAGTTTACACAGCTGAATTTAAGAACAGTTGCTATTTTTGGATATCTTAAATTGTAATTACTAAAATTTTCTATCAAATATCTATTAAACTTTTTACTTTAATTATTAAATTCAGCTAAGCAGTTCTAAATTTGATAGCAAAACAAGTCTACAAAAACTGATAGCCATCCCACCTCGATTAATATAACCGCTTTATTAATTCATGCCTCCGTAATCTCAGTGCTCGCTGTTGACATTCCAGTTTGTAATTATTTACAAATTAGTTTTTAATAAACGGGATCGAGCAATAGTAAAAAATGCTTATTTTTAGTTTTTTTGTACGAACTAAGTTGCCCGGGATTGGATATATATCCAGTTTGCGACTGTATTGCCACCTATTACGTTGTAGGACTTAAAGTCTTGAGCTAGTTGTGTGTGCCCTGGTTGCGTTTCTACTTACGTCTTCTTATAAATGTTCGTGAAGACACTTTTATTACAAAAACAATATTTTTGAGGCAACCTTTTATTTTTGTGGGATATTGCCATAAGTACACTTGAGAAGTATTATTCAAGATATATCAAATAAGCGTAAAGGATAATTATTGTGGAAATTTTAAGAGTTCCCACGACCACCATTCGCCTCCACCGTCATATCAGCTTTATTTTAATATAACATTTAATTATAATTAAACGTAAGTGCGTATTCCAAAACCCAGCACAATCGGTTGAGAACAGCTGCTTTAAAGTTGAGTTGCAAAAAATTCCACTTGCACAAACATACATTGCAAGTTAAATGAAAGCCTGTAAAAGGCTGTATATCTTAGTCTCTGGTTGACAATGTTGGTAAAATCAGGAGTCGTGTATTTACTGTTGTCAGCAATTCTGTATCTTTGTGTACCTACCCTAATTATATAAAAAGATCTTGCCTTGAAAATAAATTTAAGTAAAATCGTCTATTTCGTGACTTAGATCTTGTATAGAAAGAACTAAAGCCAGGCCTGTCAGCGCACCGATATTATTGACCCTGCACAATGTTAGTTACTTGCTTAGAGCATTTTTACGTGGCAGCGAACGAGAACATGACTCTCATGATGGTAAGGGACACCCATGATCTATAGACAACATAGATGTATAAATGCGTCTCATGTGGCCAGGACGTTTCACCTAATACGACGTATGTTCAACGACTAATCTATCCTCCGGACCGGAACACATCAGGACCAAATTCTGTCAGTATGGCGGCAGGGTTAGCTTAATACGGGGCCAGCTGCCAAAATGAGCACTGTTGGTAGACCACCTTATCTACTCCTGCTGCTGTAATGACATTGTGTACAGAGTGTAAATGAAAGGTCCGAAGATCTGGTGCACTTTGGCCTCAAGACAGCGACGCTCCTATAACATCCATTGTCTTTTACCATTAGGAGACCAGTTTGCTAATGCGGTAGTACCAATCGGAGTTAGTGACGGTAAGCCTATGCTCGCCTTTTACGAGCTGCCTGGCAGGAAGACAGTTGGTCTATTCTGCAAAGGAGCCCGAACCAACACGGGGAATACACTGCCTTAATTGTACAACATTAAAAAATGTATTAGTAGAATAAAACACAATCTTAATTCGAAATGTTTATTCATACGCTCAGGTACAAAATACTTTATAATGAGATGGTAATTATTTACAAACATAAAATATTTATTGACAATAAGTTTACTGCATCGAATAACAAAGATCGTTTCACTTGGTAAGAGAGAAATTCCAATAAAATATCCAGATTGGTAAAAGTTGTTAAACAACAAATTTTTATTACATTTTAAACTTCTCTCCATTTACGTAATAAATTTATTTATCTATGTATAAATAAAATAACTTTTGCAATGATATATTTATGGTCGATAAAATCGAATTTAGAGATAAAAATATATCTATCCTAGAGATGGTCAGTTAATGAATTTAATTTATCGATAACAATGCAATACTTTTTGTACTTATTTGAAAATAGCTGACAAACTTTCTATACCTGCATATCCTAGCCTGGCGTTTTGCAACTTGATATTTCTTATAGTAATGATTCCTTAAATATAGTTCATTAATAGGTCAATTTCGTGGATTCGACTTCGTTTTCAAGATATTCCGTTGATTATGACATTTACATAGCTTATAATATTTTATCAGTCTTTGTCTCTCTATGTATACTACTGTTAGATTGGTAATGATAATTATGTGTGTCTGATCCGATTTTAGTCGCTGATTTTCATATACGTGACAGTAAAGAAGTGTATTAGAGTTACGTAACGAAAACCTTTACTCTCCCGTAATGTGTTATCACTTCAATATTAACTTGAATGTCATGAAATAATATAGTAATTAACTAATAATCAATTATATTATGTTATAGAGGCATAATGGTTCGTTTTGATTGGTATACTTCCATTCCTTTTTACTTTTGTGGCCGCCATTATCGTATTTCAGTTTTGGAGCGTAACTGTCAAAATGACTCAAGGGCGAGGCTCAAACAACTAGTTTTCGGTTGACAAAGCAACTTTAGTGGTTATGTGTGGCAAGTATTCTTATCAATCAAGTTAAAAGTTTGTTTCGCTTAATCGAAAGACTCAATAAAATAAAAATAATTGTTTATGCCAGTATTCCGTTGCATCATCAGCGTTATAAGGTTGTTAAGCTCTCCTGAGGGCACCGCTTAAAACATCGGGATAAAAAATATTCTATCTATTTTTTAATGGTCCAGACCATATGTCGAAATTGTAAATAAATCCGACTAATGTTTTACATTTTTGTTTTAAATTTTATATCAGTAGTTATGATTACAACTTTACTTATTGTTGTTTATTTTATTTATATGTAGAAAGAATGTTTAAAGTTAAAAAAATATTTTAAACAGCATTGTAAAACATAGATAGAATATATACAAATGAAGGTGAAAATAATACGCTCTGTATTTAAGTTATTTATTGTTTTATTGCTTTGTTATCGATATTCTTTAATTCGAGAAAATGTCACATCTCTAAACCACTCTATTTTATATTTATACTTGTCGACACCTAGTGAAATTGAATCATTAACATTTGGCTACTAGTTTCGCTATATTTAAAATACTCTTACTTTTTACAGTCAATTTAAAAGTTGATTGTGAAAAGTATATGATTAGATCTATGTGTATATTGATTGCAGTAATTTAAATCACAAAATTTCAAGAAAATAGACTGCTATTTTTTCCTCTAAACTGTTGAAAGACAGTGATTAAAGTTATTGAATGGTGTAATTTCACTAAATGCCAACAATGAAAAGTATAAAACATGCAAACGGTCATATTATACAAGGATAGGTGTAAATAAATATTTCATAAATTTAAAAAAATTAAAATATGTTTTCTCCTTCGTTAACAATTTAACATTCCCCCTGCTATCTCCGGATTACTCTACTTAGAGTATGTATGCTTATGCTTTATTCCTTGTCTGTGTTTCTGTCAGTGAATTTGAGCGTTTGTCTTCTTCAACACTGTCCTTGCTTTCGATGCTCACTTGGTTTGCCTTTTGTTCAGGATTGATAGACACTTCTGAAACATATGCCACATTTTAGTGTTCATAACAACTATTGCACATATTTTTCCTTCCAAATAATACAATATATTTGAACTGCTCCACAAATGTATAACAAAATCATTATAGTAGTAGTTGTGAAAATACAAATAAATTTATTAGATATTAGATATATTTATATTTTTTTCGCCTCTGTGGTCTCGCGGTTCAGTTGTTAGACTTGACTGCATTAAGTCCCGGTTTCGAATCCCAGGTCAGCCAACAAAAAGAAAATTGGGTTTTTCCAATTTTCTTATAAAAAAATGTTGCTCGGGACTGAAAATGTGCCCGGTTGGCGATAGGTTTGCCACCTATCGCATTGTGGGACTTAGTATTTTCAGCTAGTCGTGGGTGCTCTGGTTGTGCCCCTGCCTACCACTTCGGGGATATAAGCGTGAATATACTTTTTTTAATTAAATAAACATTCAATGGAATTTAAATAGTAGTTTAAGTCAACGAGATCACTCGTAGTTTTCAGGCCCTTGACTCTACATATTTAAGACATTTTACCAGATACTGTCGTGTTCCGGTGCGGAGTTCTTGTCTTAGCTGCAGGGCTAAGAAGTTTGCAGCGACATTTTTCTGGCGCGAAAATAGTCTAGTTGTTCTAGCACGCGCTCCACGCACCATTCACTTCAAACCGTTTCAGAATATAGACTCAGTCAATCAGTGACTGACTCAATAGAGACTTAGTCTCTTGTTAAAAAAATCAACTGATTTTACTACTGTTTACTACTAAACTAAACAATCTGCTAAAAAAAGGTATGTAAGTACAGATGGTTTTTCTAATGATAAGAAATACACACTAACCGTAGACACTAACGACAGTATTAGTGTGTTGCCACCCTCAAGTTTTTTTTTATATGGGCGATCACCGAACAAGTACACGGGTCTTTTGATGGTCTTTAGACATCATATACCTATGTTACATGTACCTCTCTAACAAAGTAGGATGTTAGGCCAATTGTTCAAGTCTACTGATTACCCTACCCTCAGGACCAGAACATGAATCTATACTTGTTATCATCGGCACTTGGTGGAATTCCATTGTATACACACTTTCTTGTAGTAAACACTTGTACTTATCCATTTGCACTTTTCGATCTAACTGTAATCCCTATTTTTGGGAAAAACACTTGCTGTGGTATAACTTTGTTGTGGTTTGTTTACAATTAACATTTTTATATGTGGATACCGTCAGTAACATCCAACCAAATAATTACTGAACGTTAAATTAAAAAAAGTATCCTCACGCCCATATCCCCGAAAAGGAAGGCAGAGGCACAACCAGGGTACCCACGACTAGCCGAAGATACTAAGTCTCACAATGTGATAGGTGGCAAGCCTATCGCCAACCGGGCACATATCCAATCCCGAGCAACATATTTTATTAGAAAATTGGAAAAACCCAATTTTCTTTTTGTTCCCCGATCCAGGATTCGAACCCGGGACCTCACGCAGTCAAGTCCGACAACTGAACCGCTAGACCAAAGAGGCGACACTGAACGTTAAACTAAAACAGTCTTTTTATCTTCAGTTTCAAAGACCTGATTATGCTGTAAAAAGTGAAACCGGTTGGTTATAGAGTAACGAAAAGTAATAAATTAGTGAATAAGTACAAGTGTTTACTACAAGAAAGTGTATACCAGAACATGAGATGAGTCATTATGGCAGCAGGAATAGGTTAGATGAATCCCTACCCAGGCAAATTGCTGCTCAACACTCTACCAACATTAGTCTTGTTGGAAATGACTTACTTAACCTAGGTATGCTCGCCTCTTACGATCTGCCAAGCAGAGATGGTGTGCAAGTGTGTTTAAATGAGAATCATTACAACGATATAATAAGAAATTGGGTACAGGGAAATGAGATGTTAGTCTTTTTAGCAAGCGTATTTAAATGAGAATCATTACCTATAACGATATAATCAGAAACTGGGAACAGGAAAATGAGATGTTAGTCTTTTAAGCAAGTGTATTTAAATGGGAATAATTATAACGATATGTATGTCTGCTGACGATAATTAATTATAATTATATAAAACGACTTACGATTATTTGGAGCTGCTTGTTGAGGTTGGGGTACTATTTGAACTGGTACTGAAGCTAAGAATGGAGCTTGAGATTGCAGTGCTCTGAAAATATGACACAACTATTCATGGTCTGATTTTGATAATTCGATAATGACTATGTCCACACATGTGCGGTTTCATCTTCATTCTACATGTAAATTTTTAGTTTGGACTCGGCAAATGCTATGCTTTAAGGCGCATGCAGCGTTTTGTCCACTGCATCTTGAATATAGCTAAATAAACTATTATTTAAAAAATACTCGAAAGTCTGAATCCACTTTTCGAAATTTTGATTTTTTATTCATCCACTTTATATTTTTGCTTATAATCTAACAATAATTGAGTTTCGATAATTTTCATTGAATTTTGTTTATAAAGCGCATGAAATATTGCACGCGTACCCACCGGCCGGCGATGGATCAGCATTCAGTGATTCGAAAGTGTAGACATACCCGGTAAAATAACGGGGTTAAATAATTGTGTTAGAATAACACCGATCATAACTAAATGTAATTTACGATCGACGGGTCTTTCATGATTGATTATGGTTTCAACCGTAACCAAAAACTGTTATAAATTTGAAAGTTTTGTGAAGGGAATTGTGTTAAAATGTTCAAAAAGTATAAATTTTAAGGTTGACATAAAAGTAAAATAGGTTTTCCATTTTAGCTTCATTGCGACTATATTATACCATACCATATTGTGGGTAGAATTCTCAAACGTTTTTTCGATGTTTTCTTTAGTAAATTTTTGAACTACTGTTTAATTTCTCTGAAGTTTCATATAAATATCAATATAATGCAATACAAATCAATATCATACAATATACATACAAATAATAATATACATGCAAATAGTAAAATCTGCGATTAAAAATGTGTTATAATTTACGTTCACACATTTACTGGTAAAACTTACTGGTAGGCGAATGGGTTTGAGTAGACCGCTGGGTTGTAAAACCCGTTGTGTGCGGGAGCGCCGGCCAACAGCAGCGAGGGACGGTACCCGAGTGCTAGCGCCGGGGACGCCGCTGACTGCCCCGTCGGGTCCAATAATACTCCGTTTTGGAAACCTGCAAATTTATTATTAGCTGCCTGTTGCTTTCAATCGCATTTTCAGTAATAATGTCTTTTATATTGCCTCCAAGAAACAAACAGAGAAAAATTGTTATATATTGTTTCATGGAAATATAGTTAAAAGTTTTATTAATAATGTGATATAAATTTTCCGCATTACCAAAAAAAAATACGGAGACTGTTTAAATAAACACTGTCTAAAATAATTGACATCCGATCAATAAAATGTCACACATGGATGACTTGCAAATTATAGGTTGAGAATCCGCAGTGTTTATTAAAACAGGTAAAACATAGTAAAACAAAATAATAAAAAAAGGGCTCGTCCGGGATTTGAACCCGGGACCTCTCGCACCCAAAGCGAGAATCATACCCCTAGACCAACGAGCCACATTCTGTAATGTCTAAAAACTGAAACTACTGAATAATTAGCCGTACACGTATGTTGTGGTTTTATTATATTGGTTCACTACAGGCCGCTTGCACGTTGCTTGTTTAAATATTAAGCTGACTTCAAATGTCTGTTATTACAGTAAAATGTTAAACATTATAATAACTCACTATTAAATTTAACTATGAAATCCATACTTATTTAGTACTCCTGCGTTGTTATTTATGTCCTAATATATGTTTGCATAAATTAAATTTAGAAAAAAATCGCCTCTGTAGTCTAGCGGTCCAGGTTTTGGACTTTACTTCATGAGGTCCCGGGTCCGATTTCCTGTTCGGGCAATAAAAACAAAATGTGGTTTTTCCAATTTTCAAATAAAAAAAATGTTACTCAGTATTGGATATGAGCCCGGTTGGCGATAGGATTACCACCTATCACATTGTGGGACTTAGTGTCTTCGGCTAGTCGTGGGTGCCCTGGTTGTGCCTCTGCTGACCCCTTCGGGAATATGGCCTTCAAAATACTTACTCACTTTTTAAATAAAAAAATAATTATACATATAGCTATAACTTAACACATCAAGAGAGTTATCAGAGACTTCAACTGGCATTTGGTGATAAAGCACCATCTCCGAGCTCTGTGTATTCGAGGTTCAGAGCATTTAGACGTGAACGAAATCATCTTTGTAACGATAAATGTTAAGATGAAGGTCGGCCTGCGATTGTGGTTACTGAATCGATACGATAACTGATTTTGACTGACAAAAAAATTACTTCTTTGTAAATTCGTACTGAAGCTCGTCATCAACTGAAGGTTCGAAAGGTTTGCACTGGGTGGATACTGCGTGATTTACCGGAAGACCAAAAACAACTGAGTGTAGAGTGGTGTTAATAATTTGTGGTGTAAATTATAGCCGAGGAGAGTCATTGGCTGTTTATAACATTCAGAATTTACAAATGGAGGAAAAACATTTTGTTTGCTCAAGTGTTAAACATTTAATAGGTAATAACGAATCACTTGGCTATTTAATAAAACATATTTTAGTATTAACACAAGTTACAAAATAGAAACATGGTTTTTAACTAACTCTTTTATGTAGTCGGCAACTCTAATGTTACTGCGTCTTGTAGCCCGGTGAAGTTGTAAAAACCTCGCGGTTAGCAACCAATTAGTCTTTAAAAAAAATACTACGTCTCATATAAATAAATAAATAAATAGAGACAAAAAGCTTAAAGGGAGCGAAGTAATGTTTTTTTAAAGAGGAGAAGGAACTCTATGTGAGTTACCTTAAACTTAGTTTAAACACACACAAAATACATCGCCTTACGACAAACAATTTCAACATTATTTGAACACATGTTTTACTAAACAATTATCATTGTAATTGAATTCAATAATTGAATTCTCAAGCTATCAAATGCAGCTAAGTTATCAACGTGAAGCATGTTATTAGTTGGATGTCAATTTTAAACAGTGATTAGTTACACAGGCGTCTAATTTTTTTATGGTAAGGCGATTGAGAATCGAACCCGAGCTTCGTGACTGTTCGGAGTTAGGTGTCTATGCTTATCCCTCGTCGAACTTGGCGGTCAAATTTTTTTACGTAATTAAAAAGAATGAATTATAATCTGTTTTATATAACCCGAAATTGATAGACCTAATAATAGTAGTAGTAGTAACTGAAGAAATCGAATGACTTTTTTTGTTCAACAGCAAAAAAATAAAAAAATACTTTGTTTAGTGGTTTCGCAAGGCATTTTTATAAATATACTAGCCGTCTCGGCGAACTTCGTACAAGACCACGTGGGCAAAGTTTTCTGCTTAGTCTAGTATCCAAATTGATTTTTATAAATTTCGTACCATGAATGAATAATGTAGTATTTAAAGTCCATCAACTTGAAGTCAAGAGTATTTAAGCTGTGTGTTTAGGTATTAAATCATGTTATCTGTTACTCTCTGCCTACCGCGTAAGCGACTTGGCCTGGAGATATGTATATATCATGTTATCTAGCGTTAAAATTTGTTACTAAAAAAGACTTAGGATTATATGACGTACCTTGACTAGTTCCTAAAATACATCTTGCAGCGTGGGCATGCATGTGTTAATGTACTATGAAAGGATAGACAAATAAAAGGTTACAAACCGTTTCCAGGGTATCCCGCATTTCCCTGAGGAGCAGCGCCCACGATGTAAACTGGTTGATATCCACCGACAGTGCCGGGTCTACAATATTATTTAAAGTGAAGACAGAAAGATAACATTTATTGGTAGACTAATTCACCACACATGGCAAAATTTCCCATTGTTGGTCCGGGCCTCCAATATAATAGGCTATCTGCCCTTCTACCAGGAAGCTTATTAGAAGCAAGCATATGTTAAATCGGTTAACTAACAAGACTACTAGTCGTAGAATATTGTTCTACAACTGGTTCGGGTAGTGATCGACTGTCATACCTATTACTGCCGCCATAATGACCATGTCAGGTTCTGGTCCGGAGGGTAGGGTACCCAGTAGACTTGCACAATTTGCTTTAAACCACGTGCACAAAACAGCAACGCACCTACAAAATTTATGGTGTCATCTCTTACCACCAGGAAAGCCTATAAGCCTAAGTACTTGTTCGCTATCTGGTGCCTTAATAACCTATGTTTAATATGTTAACCATTCTGGAATATTATGCTCATGATTACATGTTTTTCAGGAAACATTTTTTTTAAAAATACAGATCGCTAATCTTATGCCAATTCCAACGTTATTACATGGAAACGAGAGTTGGGTATATCAGAAAAAGTATAAAAGTAGGATAAATGCGGTCGAAATGAGAGCGCTACGGAAAATATGTGGTGTAACGCTCGCTGACCGCATTCGTAACAGTGAGATCCGAAAAAGAGTGTGATTGAAAGAAAGTATTGGTTTTAAAACGCAAAAGGGCATGCTTCGCTGGTTCGATCATGTAGAAAGAATGACAGATGAAAGATTGACAAAGCAGATATACAATACAATGTACCCGAGGAGACCAAGGTTTACATTCCACAATCAGATCACTCGGATATTATCCGAGAGTGGTGTCAAAAGTCTCCGAAACCGGCGTGTTTGTATGAAAAGGGTAATGAATGTGGAGGAAGCCAGACAGGTTTGTCAGGATAGTAAGGTGTTGCACTCGATACTCTCAGCCTACCCCGAAAGGGACTTGGCGTGAAGATATGTATGTATGTGTATTATTATTTTTTTAGTTTTATTTTAGCTTTTCCACGTGTTGGTCCGGGCTCCTTTGTAGAATAGACCATCTGCCATCCTGCCAGGCAGCTCGTAAAAGGCGAGCATAGGCTTAACTACACTAACACCGTGACATCCTACTAGGTGATAGAGTTTCGCAGAAACTTGCCCGGATTGGTACTACTACTGCCTTACCTATTCCGGCCGCCATAATGTCAATGCTTGGCGTTGACGTGATACGGTTCGGAGAGTAAGGTAGCCGGTAAACTTACTTTTGCTCGAGGTCTAACATCCCGGCCTCAGGTAGGCAACGCACCATTGGTGGCTCTAGGCGGCGTGTATTGCTTACCATCAGGAAATCCGTCTGTTTGTTTGCTTTCCCATAACACAAAAAATAAAAAATATAGTTTTTTCTTAGATCGAGAGTTTGAGAAACGCTCAAACATTGGCTGCTGCTTTGGATTCAACCTTGTATATGTTTAATTAAATCTTACATCAATTTAAAAATAAATTCTACCATTGCAAGTGCCAACTGATATGGCTAATACTACTTCCAAATTAAAACGAAGCTAAACCAAAAAAAAATTGTACGTACCTAAGTCCTGGAACCGGCATGTGGACTATGAATACTCGTTGTCCAGGAATCAAACCCGGAACACTTGGAACAAGGGGAGTCTGGAATAATGGAACAATAAATCTACACATAATATATTATAACAGAGAGAAAAAGAATAATACTAAAATTAAAAATTTTCAACAACCACCAGCAAAACCGA
>NJDC01000803.1:70594-91003 GCA_002245475.1 Calephelis virginiensis | reverse complement strand
GGCGTCTTACGAATTTTCGATCAGGTCACGTGTCCTGACGCGAGTTTAGAAGTTTTAACCCATTCCAAAAAAGAGCGCAACGCCGCTAAAGAAGTTTTCACTTCAAAAATATGGCAGATGAATATTTAGTATTTCCATACACTGCGGAAGCTTCACTGTTCGCAAAAACTCTTAGAGGATTCAAAATATATTTAGATCTATACAAAGATTCTTGTGACGCGTCTATATAACTTTAAAAACTACCACCGGATCGGAACGCGGCCACTCACTAAGAAGATCCGGCCAAAGAAACTCAGCAGGTTTTTCTTTTTTCTTTTTAATCTAATTTACAAAAGTATATTACATATATAATTAATTTGTAGAGATTGTATGAGGAGCAATTAATCCCAAGCATTTTTTTCTTCTAAATATTCTGAAATATTTTAGTAACCCTTACTTAAAATAAATTTAATACATTTTTTAAACTTATTAAATGGTAAACCTTTGTTGTAAATTGTTAAAACGTATACATTGGTCCATGTAAGAATAATTACTTATTCTGTGGAGACGAGACTTATGCACAACAAGATTGTTTTTATTTCTCGTGTTTACAGCATTGTAGATCAAAAACGGTTGTAAAAAAGGATTCACTTTCTAAAGAGAACATCGTTTTGATATATTTGGGGTCGACAGAAGGTGTTAACATCTCCATCATAAAGTATCTTCACGCCCATATCCCCGAAGAAGTGGGCAGAGGCACATCCAGGGTACAGGGCACTAAGTTGAAGAGACTAAGTATCATTAGACGTGGCATTTTTTTTAAATAGCAAAAACATGTTATCTTTTATTGAATAAAACGTGGGTCAATTGAAAAATATCTCTTGCGAATAAACATAACTGTCCTTTTAGTATGCTGATAAATTTAGTTCGTTAATAGTGGATTTGTTTGAAATTGCTGATCCGATTCTACAAAAGAACCTTTTTTTAAATCAGAAGTATGTTTTCTTTATTTTTTTACGTTGGTAAAGCGGTTGCTCGGCTAATAACCAACAATTTTGATGATTCTTTTTTAAAAGTAGGTCATAATTTCGAGTGGCTTTCAAGATACAGTTTATAACACGTACTTTTAAAATCAAAAACAAAAATGTGTGCATTATGAAGTATAACTCAAAACTACTAGTATGCTGATAAAATTTATGAGGAACCATTTTAGAATCTTCAGCTATCTTTAAAAAAATCGCAACGTTGCAATGAAGTTATTGAATACCTAAGTTTTTTTGCAGTTTCAGTGCGCTCGCATTAGCTATTGATAATAAATTTCGGAGTGTCATTGATTAGTAATTAATCAATTACCATTGGCATGCGATCGTCATCCCATTCAGGACAGAATACATTACCAATCATTAATGGTAATTTTGTTTGTTACGAGAGGTTACAACTAATCGCTATAAATATAGCTGCGAGGAACTGGTGTTATGTTTTAATCGACGTTTAAAAGCGGACGTTCGATTGTATGTTTTTTTTTGTATATCTGCTACTCGATATATAACGAACAAATTGATACTATTTTTTCGAAAAGTAGGTCATGATTCTTCATAAAATTTATATGGGAAAAATAAATTTTATCAACATCCGACAAGCATCTGTGCACTGGTGGACGATGTAGTCGTGATAATATAACTCAAAATATATTTGGTGGATCGTGATATAAGGAATCTTGGAATCATAAATTTTCGAAAATAATTATTAAATCGCGGATTAACAACTAAATTTTAGTCGTTTTTTTGCAGTTTTATTGTGCTTAACTTTATTAAAGACAATAATCAATGGAATCTTGGAATTATAATTTTTCGAAAATAATTATCAAATTGCGGATTAGCAACTAAATTTTAGTCGCCTTTTTGCAGTTTTATTGCAATTAAGTTTACTTAAGACAATAACCAATGCGTAAACAAATCCCGTGATAGTATCTGCAAACAAGCACACGGTCTCCTGTTGGTAAGAAACTACTGTGGCCCATAAAATATATCATAGATGTTACAAGTGCATCGCTGTCCTGCGCCTGGGATAGTCATTATGGCAGCAATTGGTAAGGTTTTTATTTTAACTACTCACCTCTTACGAGCTGTCTTAGATAATATATGTTTATTTGCAGTTGCTTTCTAACTTATCAAGACTAAGATTGACAGAAAACAATCGTATTAATCTTCAAAACTCAGTATAAATAAGTAATTTTTTTTTAATTGGAAGCTCATTTTTTATACTAAAATCGCATTGGCGGAACAGGCAAGATGAGGATAAATAAGCAAGCACAGTAGGCTACATACATATCTGATCCCATAAAAAACTTCAAAGTGTTGTAAAGATATCAAACACCTTGTTTTGCCGTTTCTTCTCTTGACTAGCTAGGTTTGGTAACGGTGGTAGCATATGGTAGTTAGGGTTAAACCTTATCACATTTTAAATTTTATTGAAATATTAAAATGTAATATGTTATAATTTTAATTAATAAATTTGTTTAAATTTAAAAATATTTGCACACCACAATGTGATAAGTGAATATGTTAGTATAAACAAATATTTTTGTAACAACTTCTAACACACATATTCAGCAAATAAAAAAATTTCATTACATTTCAACCTAGGTTGGTGGTATTACTGTGTAACTTATGCTTACTGTACATACACTTACACCCGTTTTCAAGAAGCTTACTTGGCTAAGTAATGAAAAAATATGCGGAAAATACGATATTCATCTATACGTTTCTTATGTCAAGCCATCCAATTCATCCATTAAACTTGTTGGTTGCATTGGTCATACCATACGAAACACAGGAAAAGCAAAAGCATAACCAACACAGGATACCTATTAAGAAAATTGTATGAAATTGTACGTGGTTCCGGATATCTTTATTCATATTATTATTTGTTCCGCGGAAGCCGCAAGTGGATAGCTGATTAACATGTACAGCTTGAGAAAGCCTTCACCTACATACAGACCGACTGTGACATAATAGGAGACGTGTTTTTGATGATTAAAACGACCTGCTTTTGTTTTGTTCAACAAATAATTACTTTATGTTGGGCAAGTATGGTATAAACACACCTCGCCAATACCGTAGAAGTAGGATTCAGTGGTCGATGACGAAAAACCATTCAATCCCTAAAAAAATTGTGTGGCCTTGCATATAATTTAGCTAATATATTATTGATTAATCGTTTTTTTGGCAAATTGCAATATCAACTAATCATTTCAATCAAATAGTAGTAGCATTATCATCTCTGTGGTGTAGCGGCCCGGCGTCGGACTTAACTCCTCGCGGTCCCGTGCTCGATCCTCGGGTCGGGCCCAAAAAATAAAAAATGTGTATTTTCAATTTTCTAACAAAAATAACCGTGCCCGAAATTGCTTGCCATCTGTCTGTCTGCTTGACTAGCCAAATACACTAAGTCCCACAATGTGGCAATTGTTAAGCCTAACAGGTAGATATTGGATCCCAGGCAACGTAGTATTTATTGAAAAATAGAAAAAAAACAAATTTTTCTTTTGTCGGGGGGTCGGACACGCGACCTAGTCCTACGCCGGACCGCTAGACCACTGAGGCGATTCCACAATAGCTTGTAAACTAGCAAGTTTAGTCGCCTCTGTGGTCTAGTGGTCCAGTATTGGTGTGGACTACACGAGATCCAAGTTTCGATTCCCGGGTTAGGTAGTGCAAAAATATGTTCTTTTCAATATTCTAATAATAACAATGTCGTCCGGTTTGCGATAGGTTTGCCACCTGTCATACATACGTAATTTGCTCGTTAATCGTGGTCATATCTTATCCCATTTATATTTTTATATACACTGAGTGGTCACTGGTAATTTTAACCACTTGTACGTTCACAGCGGTAAAGTGGTTAAAATAATACACCTGCACTTCCCGTAATTCATTAATCAGATAAGGAATTGTCACATCACAGGGACGTTGAACTGCGATTTTATCTTTTATCCGTTATGCGGTATGTGTATTGTTTCAAGTTTTGCTTCACGCGTTAAAGTATTAAGTAAGGAAACCATTTGCAGCCTTCTACGGAAATTCTTTGTCGCAATTTGTTTGTATATATATAAAAATAATAGAGGGGCCGGTTATTTCAAACATATGAACAAATCACGGTAAGGAAACGATATCCATCTTGTTTCATATAAATTTTACTTACTAGTTGATCCGTCAGACGTTGGCTTACGCTAACTATGAAGATCGACTTTTTTTTATAAGCCTTTTCCTGTCAATAACTAAAACAACAAAAAATAACACTAAAATTAACAATTTTCAATGACCCGAATAAAACATACTTTAAATATAGCTAAAAATAATCTCGATCACTTTAGCTTTCAAACCATAAATCCGCATCGGAATCGATCTAATGATCGGGTCTTTCGAAAGTTATGATGTTACGGGAAGTGCGTATTAATTTTTATTTATAAGATAATACTACAATTTTGCTAACTAGTGACGAAGGTTTGGTTATATTTGAACATTTGATAGTTAAAAGTTTTATTTTTTAACAATATTGGTTTAAACAATATTGGTGTTACGGGCAAAACCGCCTTAACAAATATTATTATTAAAAAATATTGTGTCATATTCTTACAAATAACATAACTAGTTCACCTCTACATTAACGACTCTACAATTATAATAATAGGCAGTTAAATGGTTTCCGGATAGTTTTTATATATAACACCGCCTTGCCAAACTGTCGATTGGTGTTTTTTTTTCAGTCTTCCATAAGGTAAAATTTTAACAGGAGCACCACTTGTTAAACATTCGTAGGGTTGATATTTCCATGCCACTAAATATCTTACATACGAGAAGATATAAAATCTAATCATGAAGTTGTGATAACTTGTACGTTCATTTAAACTTTTACAAACTGTCAATTAATGGAATTCAAAGTTAGTCTTTTTTTTCTTTTCTTATTCTTATATTTAGTCTTATTTGTCTTATTTTTCGTTGGTTCTTTGCCAGACAGTTTTCGGATAAAAATCATAAAACAAAAGTTAATTATCTACTTGCTATGTTCTTTACACAAATGTTCGCCCTTGTTAGGTATCAAACTAAATTTTGACGAAGATGCATTTTACATCGATGCTAACCAGTTGACTACCGAGGCGGACAACATGCAGTTAGTATTGTGCAATAGAAGATTGGGTATTGTAGTAACGGGTGCAGCAGTGCGCGTCCTGTATCACCACTAATAACACAGCTGCGATTGCGGATAGGCAACATGATGCAACGACCGCACGCCAATGTGTGACAGTTTATGGGTGGATGACCCTACTTCTTGATAGCGAAATACCTCTTTGCACAACTAACCGCTTGTGCCTCGTTCACACATGCGACTCTGACACTAGGATTATTAAGTTTATCTAAACAAATTTGGCTTTACAAGACAAGACCAATTGCTACCAAGCATTTTTACAAAATGAACGAGAATAAAGAAGTGGTGAAATGAGAGCTGAAATCCATAATAATAACATACATACATATCTTCACGACAAGTCCCTTACGGGGTAGGCAGAGAGTATCAAGAGCCAGACCTCACGATCCTGACAAACCTGTCTTGCTTCCTTCACATTCATATCCCTTTTCATACAAACACGCCGGTTTCGGAGACTCTTGACACCACCCTCGAATAATATCCGATTGATCTGATCGTGAAATGTCAGCCTTGGTCTCCCCGGGTACCTACATCCATCCACATTCGCATTGTATATCTGCTTTGTCAATCTTTCATCTGTCATTCTTTCCACATGACCGAACCAGCGGAGCATGCCCTTTCGCATTTTAACACCAACACTTTCTTTCAATCCCACTCTTTCTCTCTTACTTTAGTAACAATCTAAGTAATAAACTTAGATTAGGTATATCAATGAAATGAAATAAAATTGTTTTGTTTAATATTGCACACACTATGATGCAAACTCTACAGAATGTAGCAAAAAAAATAAAGAATTAAAATTAATAAATACGAAAATAGGAGAATATTAGACAGAAAAATTAAGAACAATAAATATTAGGAGAATATAGAAAAGTACATAAAGAACAATTTATAAAATACATGTTATTTGATCAACAAAGGTTTTTCTTATTATAAAAATAATAAGAACCAAGTGTTACAACATTTAAGGGTAAGCGCTTTCCTACTTACAAATATATGAATTAAGTTACACCTACCAATGAAATCAAATAATTTAAAAGTAAAATTACGAAAAAAATAAATAATTGACATACATAAAAAATATGGAAGTAGCACATTCTACATAACCTCCTTCCTAAATTTAAAGTCGCTTAAAAACTTAAAATAGATATTTACCACAAGAATCCCGCTAAAAGCTAACGGTTTCACGTATTTCGGAATATTTACTGTATAGAAGAAATAAAATTGAACATACAGAAATAGCTTTTTTATAGTTAATATCGTAAATAGGAAAACTGATCATTTTAGTGCGGCTTCCAAAATACTTAGATCATTTGTTTTCGAACAAAAAGAGGTTCCAATCACTACATAGTATAAAACAAAGTCGCTTTCTCTGTTCCTATGTCCCTTTGTATGCTTAAATCTTTAAAACTACGCAACGGATTCTGATGCGGTTTTTTTAATAGATAAAGTGATTGAAGAGGAGGGTTTATATGTATATTTAATAGGCTTCCGAAGCCGGAGCGGGCCGTTAGTTAATAGTATCAAATCACTCAAGTATATACTCAATAAAATGAGCGAGCTATATGGAACACAAATTAAATTGTGCACTGTCTATCGATATCCTACTAATATTATAAATGCAAAAGATTGTAAAAATTGATGGATGTTTGTTACTCTTTGACGCACAAACTACTGAACGGATTTATATGACATTTTACAGAAACATAAACTATGTTAATCAATTGTAAAATTTATTTCCCTTGGTCATTGCATCACAACTTAACGGTGGGCCAATTTTACTAATACTTTTTTTGCTGTGTTGTGGACGGGAGAAAGATCATATGAAAAAAATCAGATCCATCCATCAATCAAAAAAATCCATCCATTCTCACAAACTTTCGCATTTATAATATTTCCCCCGTGTTGGTCCGGGCTACTTTGCAGAGCTCCTTTAGGTGGTTTCGCAGCGACTCACCCGGATAGGTACCACCGCCTTACCTATTCCTGCCGCCATAACGTCATGACGAGTTCCGGTTTGGATGGTATGGTAGCCGGTAATCTTAGTTTTGCTCGAGACCTAACATCCCGGCCTCAGGTTGGCAACGCACCATTACCATCTTTGGTGTCTCTAGGCGGCGTGAGTTTCTTACGATCAGAAAATACGTCTGCTTGTTTGCCTTCCATTATCATAAAAAAAATTAGTACGGTAGACTTCTTGATATTTACTTATCTTGTTCTAAAAAGAAGTTGGTGATCGGGAGTTATTTTAAACCCCTTATTTTTACTACTTAAAACTACAACTGATTTTTTGTGCAACGCTACTTTATAAGGTATTTAATTATGTCTCAAAGAATGCGCTAAATATAATTATAATTAGCTACCTAAGCATTATAATTATAAAATGATGTGTTTATATGTTGGTCAGGGTAGGGTCAAGTACTAAATTACGTCACTAAGATGCTTGGACTAATTGACTGATCCCATGGGACCAAAGCCTGCGACGAATTTCTTAATAGCAGTTATTACAATAAAGTTAAAAAAAATAAGTAAAAATGAATCATAGAAATTTATGTTCGAGTTAACTTCATAACGATTGTCCCAAATTGGGAATTCTTTTGTTTTCGTATTCATTATTGAAATGTTTGAATTAATAAAAATAACTACGTGAATTTTTATTATTTACTTCAAACTGAAATGTAAAAAAAATAATAAAGATTTAATATTAATTATTTATTATATACTACCTATTATTTATATGTGCCATTTATTAATAGGTTTGAAATCAGTGCCAAGCCGATTTAATACTTACTTGCAACATAATTATTAGTTTAAGGTTTGTCACCGACTATATTATTTTTTACATTTTAGTTTTTAAGTCTTTTTTTTTATGAATGTACTTATTTTTATTTAACACTTTTTGGTTTATTGCTGATATGATTTATTTTAATAAAAATAAATATCGGGATAGGTGAAAGAAGATAAAATGTGCTCATAAAATAAAAACTAATGGAGCTACCTGAATTAAATTTTTATGGTACCAATCGAAGCGATTCCGCATCAAACAAAAAAAGAATTACGTAGGTAAATCGGTTCAGAAACCTCGGAGAAATCGGTGTAGGTACATACATAAAATATACCGGCCGAATTAAGAACCTCCTCGTTTTAATGAACTCATTTAAAAACATGTTTTTATGTAAAAAAAAGTCTTTCATGTGTGTATTTAAGTGGTGTTTACAGCTCGAGGAATGTTAGAACAACTTTAAACTTAAATGTTTTACAAACTTTTATGTAACTTGCGACGTATAATATTTTAAGTTGAATTTCAATGACATCTCGTTATCAGACTGTGCTTAAATTCTGCATTCATGTGTAAATTGGATTGAAAATACAAAATTGTTATAACTTGGAGCTGATCTGGTGATATAACCGGAAGATGACCATACGAACTCCTAAAATTTCCAACAATAACCAATCTTGGTTGGGCTCATTTAATAGTATTTTAATAGTTATTGAATACTAATTCTCAAGTTGTCTGCTGAAAAAAAACCCTTAAAAATAAAAGCTTGTCACAAAAACATATTTTTAATTAAATGTTATTTTGATTTTGCCTAAAGTTTGAACGGCAAATTAACTTTTCAAACATTTGATAAATTTAGATGACAAATATCACGTGACGGAGATACGAAGTTCGCTGAGACAGAGCTTGTATATTACGAATACTCATACTCATATAAGTCAGATAACACCTTTTTTGATAACACTCAAATGCTTTTGTGGTGGATGCAGAACCAAAAATAAAGAACCTATGATATGTTTTTTAAGGAAAATGTCACTTTTTATGGTTAACATTTCTCTTCTGTGTAGAACAGACCGTCTTTTTTCCTGCCAGGCAGTTCGTAAGAGACGAACATATGTTACATATTAATGTGATAACTAATACCGTGTAACAAATTTCCCGGGATCCACTGCTGTTACTATTCCTGCCACCATAATGACAACGTCATGTTTCGGTGCGGAGGCAGTTTAGCAGGTAAACTTCCGCAAATCGCCTAACATACCAGCTATTTGACAGCAACGCATCTGTAGAATCTATAGGGTCTAATAAGCCATGGTTATCTCTTACCGTCAGAGAACCATGTTTATTTATTGTCTAATGCCACCAAAAAGGCGGCAGTAAAAGGCTAAACTATTTTTTCGATTGCCGTAAAACTATTATTAAATACCTCCTAGCTGTTAACCACGACACAGAGCAGCTCGTACGGTTTGGTACCACCGTTAACGTTTGTTATGTTCCACACTAGAGTCTAGAGTGATCGGTAGATATGTACACTTGGCCTAAGACTCCAATCGTGAGATAGCAACGCGTCATACCAATAGACACCATCGCCAGGAAAACCACCAGTTTGTTCGGAAACTTATGAAATATAAAATGATTAAAAAAATGCATACGGGTATAACCTAGATCTAGCTGAAATACCTATAATTAAATACATTATATTTATTTTCCAACAGCAAGTTAGTATTACATAAGCACCGTGTACTTGATTTAACTAAGCATTGGTATGATAAACAAACATATATGAATCACGCTCGTATTAACTTAGCTTTTATAAATAAAATACGAGATCATATATTGGTTTTATATTCATGTTAAATACAAAAAATACTTACAGATTACAAAAATATCTGTTGAGTTGAGCGCTCTTTTTGTACTAAAAAATAAAACCACCCTATGAGTAAAATATTCATAAGAGGAAAGATTACGAGCTATGTTATTTAATAAGGATATAGTGAAGGATAATATATTCGAAATAATAAAGTGATTGTAATAGGTATTTAAGGCAAAAAGCAGATGGATTTTGTGATGTTATGAAATACACGTCGCCTATGAGTGGCTGAAATGTCTGAGACTAAGTTACTCTTCAGATCGAACGAATGCAGTCACAAGAACTTATAATCCGAGAGAGTGCCGGGAAACCCTTTCACCTTTTAAAAAAGCTGTGCATAACATTAATGTGATACTTGCATGTACATATGTTACCGTAATATTAGTCATTGATATAAATACCTATGTGTTTTAGGTGTAACAATAATTCGAAAGTATCTTCACGTCAGTGTCATCTAAGAGGTAGACAGAGGCAAAATCAGGCCTCGCAAGACTAGCCGAAGACACTGAATTGCACAATGTGATAAGTGGCAAGTATATCGCCTACCAGGTACAGGATTGTTTTTGTTGAAAAATTAAAAAAAAAACGCTTTTCCTTTTGTTGTCATATCCAACACCGAACCACTAGATCACAGAGACGATCTTTTTATAGTTTTATCAATTCAATCTATCAATTTATGACAATATATATTCACACAATATTTATAACACTGAAATTAACATTTTTAAATAATTTCCGAATATCACTTGTAAAGATTTCTTAGATTTTTTAGCTATTCAGTGATCTTATTTTTAGTAGAGTTGATAGCTTAATTCAACGACAAACAGTATATCCCCGACTTGGTTATAGTTTTTTTTTAATTCCCACTATTGATACAATTTTGAAGACGTGTTCACTTCATGCTAACAAAAAAAATATATTTATATTAGTGTCCATAAAAAAGTGTCAAAAACCACATGTGAATTTTTGAAATAATAGTAGGAAATCAGAACTTCCGTCGATCTACACCCATCTGATAATAGAATGAAACATATTTTAAAATATTGTCTTACATTACAAAAATATTAAAATTTGTTGCCTAAAAAATCCTGGAATACATCAGCCCCTATGTAGATACATTTTTTTCCTTTATCTAATCAAGTGAAAATAACTGGCATCGATTTCATTTTTATACCCAACCGCGGTAAGTAATGGGCAACCCAACTTTTGCATATTTTATACATCTCATACTTTAAGACAGGAAAACAATTTCTTACTATCTTAATATTGCAAAATTTGAAGAAAAACATAGGATTTTTTCAGCAAACCATTTTTAATACGATCCATTTCTAACATACTGAATTTATTGAAAAATATGTTTCATTCTGTCATCAGCTCGATGTAGGTCGATGTTCGGATTTTAAACCATAATATGAAATGCAGTATGATTTTTTATATTTTAATAATATTCATATAAGTTTACAAATTACATATAATTAACCTGTAAATCAAAAAACCAACTGTTAAATTTAGACTTTAAATCTACTTGAACTAAATAAAAGTCTTGAAAAACTTGAAAATATCACCAAATAAAAGGTAAGCTTTCGAAGTAAGTAGTTTTGAGTAGTTACCTAATTCAATAAATTATCAAAACATTATAGTAATGCCCATATTTTTTTGATTTATGTGTTTGTTTAATATATTAGAATATTATTTAGTTTTCTACATTTTTAATACCTAATTATTTTGTTTTTCGAATATAAAAAAAAAACTCACAATTGCCGCCATTTCTTGACACAACACTAAGGAAAATGAACCACCAATGTCGTCTATGTAATGCGGTGATTCTTCTCGCAGTGGCTTTATATGAAGCCGACTGTGGTACACACTTTCTGACTAACTTATCACTTTTTCCTGGTCCGCCCCCTTTGACACATTTTGCAAGGTAAATAATTAATAAGCATAACAACATTTTTCCACACAGTCATGCTGATAGTTAAGGTACCTATGAAAAAAATAAAACAAATTTGGCGCGTGTGTCACTTTTTTATTGAAGTTCTATTAGAAATTTGAATTTCGAATTCATTCTTTTCTGATTTTTTGAAGTTCATTCGTCCCTTTCTGGGATCAGCTAAGATCTTTAGGCCATACTGCCATGAAATATTCTTTTTTGAATATTAAGATTACATAATGTTATTTTTAAGTTTATGGAGTAGGCATTAGCATCTGCCAGAAGTCAAGTTTAAATTTTCACCAAATTACTCGGTTCTCCAAAACTTATCTTAAGTTGTCGAAAATTAGTCATAAGTTGTCATATAAAGTCGTGTCAGGTTCTTTGGTAAATAGGTGACCTTCCTACTCAAGCTCATTTAACGATATTTGGCAGCAACAAGGATACACTCTGTACACTAATTTCTTCATGAATACTTCACAAGAATGCAACCAAAATTGACTATTTTTACTCAAAATGTACACGAAATTCAAAAATTACAAAAACTTGACGTTTACATGAAATTTCCACCTAGTCTATTATTAGGAAAATGTCACGATTTGACATTTAACTTGTTAACAATGTAAACATTTAAAATGTTTCATCTCTTTTCTTTTTGTTGTCATTGAAAAAAGATAGCATACACTTGAAATAAGTTTATTTAGTGCTAAACAGAATTACCACATTGTGTAGGTAAAAAACTCATTAATAATTATTACTGAAAAACTACTTGCCGCATCTTAATAAAATGTCTATGACACCACCTTAGTCGTAATTTATTCTACAAAAGGGAAACCAAACAGACCAATAAGGTACTTATTGAGAACCTACTTATCTTTGGAGTCAGTGTAATATTATTGTATTGGTAATCCGGAAGAATAGGCGCCTCTGCTAGATATTTGGCACTTGTCCAAGTTATTGTCTATAAACAATAGGATAAATCACAATGTTGAGCTTAATGACTATATTTATTACTTTGTTGACAAGTGTTTATCTTTGGTAAGTAAAAAATAGTTGGCACCCTTTATCTAGCCGAAGACACAAAGTTCCACGTGATTAGTGGCCATCGCCAACCGAGCAAATATCCAATCCCGATCAACGTTGTTTTTTTTTATATTAAAAAAAATATATTTGCTGCCCGATCCGCTATACTTCACGAAATCAAGTCCAACATGGGACCGCTAGAACCTGTCGTCCCGTGGCACGACCATTTTTAACCAATTGTAAAACGAGGCGTAATAATTAAATTATAATATTTCTTGTAGAATAATCCATCTGCCTCCCTACCAAGCAACAAGAAGCGAAACCAATAGGATCACTGGGACCCAGTTAGTTAGTAAAATTAATAAATGATTTTATCGGATTCGATATTTTCAATTGTTGGCACTAGATAAAAGTTTCAAACATTCATATTTTTAAATGAAGAAAACACTTGTACTATTTAACGTATCACTTATAATTAATATTTTTTTAAATATTATATCGGTTTCGCATATAACAGCATCATTAGAGCTAAAACTTGGACTGCTAAATTTAGTAGGTAGTAGAAGATACTTTTTTTATTAGGTAGTAGTTTAAGTTAGTGATACAAACAGTACAAGTGTTTTCTTCATTTAAAATTTTTATTATCGAACTCTGATTTTTTTTTAAATTAAATATTAACAATCCGCTAGTAAGTACAGTGTTCAAGTGTACCTAAAAATTCGAAAATATGCCATTCCAATTTCGTTTTTGGAATTTTCTTATAAAAACAACGTTGCCTGAGAATCGATAAGAACCCCGATAGCGATAGGTTTGCCAACTTTAAACTACAACTAAGTACTTCCGGCTAATGGCTGGTGTACTGTCTACCTTTTTTTTTAGTGATACATGCGTTACGTTACTTATATAGTAGAATCTTGTGAGGAATGGCTCGGATGAATGAATATTATATCTTATGACTAATATTCTTTAATTTTTTTATGCTCAAAGGTACAAAGGTTAAGGTAAAGGTAAGCAAATAAGCAGATTTGAGGTCTTTGCAGAAAGAGGCCATCCATCACCATGATAGCTAAGATCTTATATCACGTGAGCAAGTCTTCTAGTTATTTTACCCTCCTACAAGGACCACGGCAATGACAAGAACTGACGATTCGGCGCTGGAAGTAGAAATAGGAAACATGGTGGTCCGATCTAGCGGCTGCACAGCACTCTACTATCTAGTTAAGATTTACTGCACTAGTGGAAAAATGTAGTACAATTACGGGCGATGGGGTCGTCACATCTCGATGCTGAAATAATACTGTCGATAAAATAGATTTTTTTTATGATATTGGAAGGCAAACAAGCAGGCGGATTTCCTGATGGTAAGAAATTCACGCTGTCTAGAGACACCAAAGTTGGCAATGGTGCGTTGCCAACCTGAGGCCGGGATGTTAGGCCTCGAGCAAAAGTAAGATTACCGGCTAACCGGAACACATCATAACGTTATGGCGGCAGGAATAGACAAGGCGGTGGTACCAATTCGGGCGAGTCGCTGATAAACTCTACCACCTAGCCAGATGTCACGGTGTTAGTGACGGTAGGCCTATGCTCGCCTTTTACGAGCTGCCTGGCAGGAAGGCAGATGGTCTATTCTGCAAAGGAGTCCGGACCAACACGGGGAAACTATTCAGTATAACGGTTCAGTTCTTGGACTTGACTGCATGAGGTCCCGGGTTCGAATCCCGGGTCGGGCAACAAAAAGAAAATAGGGTTTTTCGAATTTTATAAAAAAAAAATTGCTCGGGATAGGATATGTGCCCGGTTGGCGATATGCTTGCCACCTATCACATTGTGGGACTTAGTATCTTCGGCTAGTCGTGGGTGCCCTGGTTGTGCCTCTGCCTACCTCATCGGGGATATGGGCGTTAAGAAAAATAATATATATATAAAAAGAATCGGGCATTTTTCCCGTGTTAAAAGGAAAGTTATATATTCGATTCCTACATTTTTGTAAAATTTAATCGATTTATCCGTCATTACATAATTTGGGTTTTGAAGTAAAATGGTAAAAGCTGAAAGATGTAGCTTTGTATTGTAATATATTTGTCATAAATAACATTTAGACTTAATATATTCTTTATGAGGAACATTTATCAATCATGAAGTGGTATATTTTATCGATAAAAAATTTAACTGCGTTTTAACGAATACACAAACATGAATTTGCAATAAAAATAGCGCATTTCACACAAATGTGTATTATAATGTAAATTCCAGACACGTGGCATCATAATTAATAAACAAATAAGGACAAACTACGCACTTGCAACTATGTTAATAAATAAATAAATAAATAAATGTGTCATTATTTAGGATATTTTATGTTTATTAATTAACATTTGAATATTATCGTGGCATGTTGATTCGTTGAATTGAATGAAATGAATGATGAATCATACAGTTTTGTTTTTGATATTGGCGTTAGCATCTGCCACTAGACAAGTTTTAGTTTGCATAAAAAAGTGTCTTTACGCCCATATCCATGAAGAGGTAGGCAGAGGTACAACCAAGCCACTCACAATTAATTATCCGAAGACACATCAAGCCTATAGCCAATGGGGCAGATTTTCAATCCCGGGCAACGTTATTTTTATTAGAATATTGAAGAGACATAGTTTCTATTCTAAGTTTGCATCAAGTTACCCGATTTCGCAAAAACGGGTTTAAATTACTCAAAATAAGTTATAGACAGTCATGTCATGGTCTTAATTAAAAGTGGTGACTTCCTTGCTCAACACATTAATGCCCGGTTCCTATATTCAAGATTCTAGTCGTCTCTGATTACGAACGGTAGTTTTTTTAAGGATAGTAAAACATCTAACGTCTAAACTTTATCTTACTCTACGGTCGTTCGTTATTGACTGTTAACTTGAAATAATTTGTGTAACTATGAGCAACGCTTTATCACTTTTAGGCAAACTACCAATGGTTATACCTTGTAACGGTATACGGTTCGTTAATTACAGAATTCGGGCTTTAGTGGAATTTCACAGCAACGAGGAAATACATGATCCTCTAATTTCTTCATGAATACCTACTTTACTTGTGCACTATGAATAAATGCATTTGTATAAAATGATACCAGAATTGACTTATTTAATTACTACGTGCAAAAAATTCAATAACTAAGAAAAAATGCGAGCAACTACACTCTCGGTGATGCCAAAATCACATGTTACTGTGTAATGCTAATGGCGTCGATCGAGGAATGGATTCAATTCTTAACAGTAAATGGCATTTGTTTTTTTTATTTATGTAGGTACTTAAGTTTTTCTAGTGTTTATGCATGACAATCAAATAAATCGCTTACTTTGTGATATGATCAGTTTGTGTAATTTGTCATGTTAATTTCTTTCAGTATTCTTTTTTAATTAAATATCCTCTGTCTGCTTTGCCTTCGCGTAAAGAAGTGAATTAACTCCGGAAGAGAGGCGAGGCGGTCAGATCTTACGCTGAACTGGTGAAAAGGTATAAACTAAATTTAGTTATAAATTGAAAAATTATCGATGGTGAAGCTGTAATGAAGATTACTAAAACTTTTTTAATTTTTTGACAGCTGTTTTGTTTTAAAGACAACTATTTATTTACGCCCCGTTGGCTTTACTTTAGGTGAGTACTTATTAATAAATACTTCTAGTCGGATTATGGTAACCCATGTAAATTCTGTTTTTTCAGTTGCGATTGCAAGGCTACTGGACCGATTTTAATGAAATTTAATGTGAATCTCTGTGGTCTAGCGGTTCAGTTGTTGGACTTGACTGCATGAGGTCCCGGGTTCTTTTAATTTTCTAATAAAAAAAATGTTGCTCGGGATAGAATATGTGCCCGGTTGGCGATAGGCTTGCCACCTATCACATTGTGGGACTTAGTATCTTCGGCTAGTCGTGGCTGCCCTGGTTGTGCCTCTGCCTACTTCTTCTGGGATATGGGCGTGAAGATACTTTACTTTAATGTGAATACAGTTCTACAGTTCAAATACATGTATCTTTTTTAAAAAATAGCCCCCAAAGTACTATATTTGGGGATGAAAATGCATAGTTATCTCTATACTAAAATTATGAATGCGAAAGCCTGTCTGTCTGTATGTAATGCCTTTATGGAAAAAACTGCATGGCCATATAAATAAATAAATAACAAATATCCCTGGACAAATAACGCAAATTGAATCTAACCATAAAGTAAGCAAATTATATGCTTGTGTTAGGGGTGTTATTGGACGATTTCTAATACATAGAAATACTTAAATACATATGCATCAAAATAAATCTGTTAAATACCTTGACCCGGAAGTGCAGACATCTTAATATTCATCACACAAATGCCTGCTCCTCTCGGGAATCGAACCCGAGCCTCGCGGTTGGTTGATATAGTTAAGTGTGTGTGCTAGCTACTTATTTCTAAAATCAACACCCGAAGTATTATAATGGAAGATGATATTTTGTATGAAAATGTTTTTAACGCTGACTGAATCGCGGGTAAATAGCTACTGTTTTATATAATTTTTGCTGGTGCCACTAGCACGGTCTTTGGTTAAATATTTAACTCTCAGTTAACTTCTAACTAGGGTTGATTTATGTTTGACAGTTTAACGCTTTATAAAATTTATCTCAGGAAAATGCAAGTGACCCTTATGTACAAAGCACATAGCGTTTATGTGCTTCCGCAAAGTAAAGTTTAGCACGATATAGGGCCCGCTTGTGCAATACTACCCAAAGCAAGCTACGCGTATTAAAGTAAAACTTTTATCAATGTTGGATTTTAACCAATTAAAAAAAGGAGGTTATCAATTTAACAGCAAGTTCTTTTTGTGTGTTTGGCGATTACACGTCCAATAATGAACTACTGATGATAGTTCTTTTTTGGAAAGGTTTTTTTGTGTACTCAAGCTGGTCTCATATTAATTTTTGCATAATCCGACTAATGGTTTTTGAGTTATTAGTAATGCACAAATTTTCATCTATCTCGACAACGTCATTATTATTAATGACTAGCTTCCGCCCGCGACTCCGTCCGCGCGGATGTCGGTCTTCGCGTGATAAAACTGAAAAATTAATATTTTTTTTCTACGTATTTTTCCAGGACAAAAAGTATCCCATTTTATGTCCAGAATAATAAGGTATAATTATACCTAGTTTCATCGAAATCGAAACTTTAGTTTTCACGTGATGCCTGAACATACAGACAGTCAGACAGACAGACAAAAATTTTTTAATCACATATTTGGGTTTGGTATCGATCCAGTAACACCCCCTGCTATTATTTTTTCAATATTTTCAATGTACAGAATTGACCCTTCTACTGATTTATTATATTTATAGATTCTGAGTAAACGAACAGTATCACCTAAATGCTTTAGAATAACATTCTGTGCTCTATCTGAATCACTGAACCACCACCTGAATAATCGTTTCAGGGCACTGAGCTCTTACCTTGAGTTTACATCACTATACTCGCTAGCATGAAAACTTTGAACAGCGCTTTTATTGGTAACTTAGAGAACCATATTTTTAAATCAAAGGCGCTATAGCGCTAACCAAGCGCTAACGTAAATTAGCGAGCTCTATAGAAACTCATAGAAAATGCTCTACGAGTACTTCACATCGTAATTAATTACATTTCTGACACATACAGATTAATGAACTGATGTGACCCCACTTTATTATTGATAATTTGTTTTCTAAGTGGGTGTTCTGGCTAAATTAGATTTTACTTTTAAATTTATTCAACTTTCAAAGGTCAGCTGAAACTACTTTTTTTTGCTAGGTCGCTACTTAACTTCCCAATGCATGTATATACTTTATGGTAGTAGGAACTCGGAGAGTAAATTGACATTCCATGACGAAATCGTTCGTATATTATCCGAGGGTGGTGTTCATCTTAAGAATCTCCGAAATAAGTGTGTATGAAGAGAGCAATAAATATATCGGAAGTTAGGCTAGTCTGTAGAATTCGTGATACTTGCCAGTAAATACTTTCTGCCAACTAGTCCCTCCCACAAGAATTGGTGTTACGATATTATGTGAATATGTACATTTTAAAATATAAGAGTGTGCCAGTTTCATTATTAACAACAACTTTCTTTCTGTTAAGCCCGAAGACCCTCATCTAAAAGAACAAACTTCCAATTGCTACCAAGTCTGGATCGGATGATGCAGTCTCAGGGAAATCAAGGAAAACACGATTTTTTGAGTATTTAAACGACGTAATACTAATATTGATTTCAGCATTAGCAGTTTTAATTAAGCATAAGCATTTAAATTGTGTAGGATTATGTGAGTTTTTTATGTTATTGGAATGCAAACAAACGGATTTCTTTATGGTAAGAAATTCCCGCCGCCTAGAGACACCAAAAGTGGTAAAGGTGCATTGCCAACCTAAGGCCGGAACAAGTCAACGGCGAGCACTGCCGCTATGGTGGTAGGAATAGGTAAGGCGGTGGTACCAATCCGGGCGAGTGGCTGCGAAACTCTACTACCCAGTCAAATGTCACGGTGCTAGTGACGGTAAGCCTATGCTCGCCTACATAATAATAATTTGAAAATTAACATAGATAAAACTAAATTATTACAATTCTGTAACATAAATATGAAAAATATTCCTTTGACAATAAAATATAATAATAATGCAATTGAAGAAATAGATAGTATAAAATTTTTAGGTGTATGTATGATAAATATTGTAATTGGAAGTCACACGTGAGTATGGTTTGTGCTAAGCTAGAAAGATTCATATACGCTATTAGGCGGTTACGACAAATAGCATCAAAGGAAACAGCCATTAGTGCATACCATGGTTACGTATCATCTGTTCTCTCGTATGGCTTAATAATATGGGGTAATTTGGTAGACATGAATAAGGCTTTTAAAATACAAAAAAAAATTATTAGATCAATATGTAAAGCGAAGCCTCTGGATAGCTGTAAGCCATTATTTAAAGAAAATAATATCCTAACACTACCAAGTTTATATATAAGGGATATATCTGTGATTGTTAAAAAGCATCCTCACCTTTTCAAATTGAATGCAGAAGTTGCACAAAGGTCTAATCGACACGTTAGAAAATTATTCATACCTTAAGGTAATATTAAACTATTTCAAAAAAATGTACATTATATGGCAGTGAAAATTTATAACCAATTACCCGACAACATTAAAAACCTGCCACTTATTAAATTCAAGACAAAACTGTCACAGTGGCTCAATGAAAAATGTTTTTACGATATTAAAGATTTGTTTTCCAAATAAAATGTTATTTATAGCTTTAGTATTTGTGTTGTAGGTAGGGATGATTTATTTTTATAAGTATTTATTTATTTTTTATTTCTAAAATGTGTATGAACTTAATTTATTTGACCAATTAATTAAGCATAATTTTATAAAAAAATTTAATTCAACATAATTACGATACAATAGATTTTTATTATATACGAATTTACAAATCATAATTTGCATGCTACATCATAGCAAAATAGATATAGATCTGTATTTAACTAATAAGACCTGAATTGTCACCCTATTATATGCAAATAAAGAATTATTATTATTATTATCATTTATTTTTAATGCTTCTTATTTTCTACGT
>NJDC01000803.1:49939-70008 GCA_002245475.1 Calephelis virginiensis | reverse complement strand
GATTTAAAGCCAGACAAAACCACAATGGACTCAAACTGTTACCCTGGAAGATGGCCCGCTCAATCCTTATGGGTTCGGAAGTGTAAAGACTCCTTCCACCTCCTGGAAGACAAAGAGCCGTGGTCCACTGCCGCATACATGAAACCAGAAACGAGCTTAGAACTGCATCAACTTTGTACAGTTCCAACACTCGTTGCAACCATGTATGCGGTACCGAATCGTAGGCCTTTTTATAGTCAATCCAGGCGGTGGAAAGGCCCTTACGGTTTTTGCGAACCTATTGGTTAACAGCCATGTCAATGAGGAGTAGCTCCTTAGTACCACGAGACCCAACCCTACATCCATTTTGAGCAGGATCTAAAACATTATTTACATAAACGTGCATATTTAATTTTGCGGTCAAAATGGATGTAAGTAATTTATACAGTGTAGGTAGGCATGTAATGGGTCTAAAGTTTTTAGGATCCGTGGTACTACCTGATTTATGTAGCAAAAAGGTGATTCCTGTAGTAATAAAATATGGGAGAGATCGAGATTTGATGGCGTCTTGGAATTGAGCAGCTAAGCGTGCGTGTGAAGAACGCAACAATTTTAGCCAAAAATTATGCAGTCCGTCTGGTCCCGGACTTTTTCAATTATGCGTCCGACGGACTGCATCGGTTATGTCATCAATTTCAATAGTCACAGCTGTCATTGGTTGCAATAATTCACACGAGCGCTCAACAATGCTCATCCACTCACCACTAATATGAGTAACGGGCACGGACCAAATACTTTTCCAAAACGTAGACATTTCGTAATATTCGGTACCTGCCCATCACAAACACCAGTAGTGGATTCCTCCCAACTCCTATATACCTTTTTTTGGTCACTTTGAAATAGACGATTCTGGTGATACCTGTTTACACGCTCTTTATAACGGCGTTATTATTATTATTATTACATTAGCTAAGTGGCAAGAAGGCAGATGTTATAGTCTGCATTTGCAGCCCGGAGCAACACACGAATATGAATGGATGAAACTGAGGATGTATACTCCCGGGTCTTTAAGACGACTCGTAAATCTCATACGTTTTCACACAGCAATAATATCCCACATAATACTTACGCATGACAATAAGTATGGCCATCACGTCTCTGATAGAGCAATTGCCAAATACGTCTATCTATCTTCGCTTCTAGCATCACAATAACAGCGGCTCGATGTTAGGAATATAGTTGTGTGCCATACAATTGTAATATTAACTATAGTAGTAAACGTCACCTACGGAAATCAATAATTAAACAAAAAGGAAGTAATTTGCAACTCTACCCTTAAAAATGGATAAAGCTTACTCTAATAAAAGTTCAAGTCAAAACCCCAAATATATAGATCTAAACAAACATACACCTTCCATATACTTTCAGTAGCACCAACAATATGCACTATACACCTACTCGTATACATTTAATAATAACAAAAATCTCAACATAGGTACACTTCGCTTCGTAACTAAGGGTGCAAATAAGATCTTTAAAAATCGGGACACCTGGCACTGGATACTTTCTGTCTTTCTTCGTCTGTTGAATTGAGAACGATTTACATTTACCACTTATTGCTTTTTACCATGACTTTTCCAATACAAACTACTTACCTCATTAGTTATATTTATTTTTTGGTGTCGGCAAGGCGTAGTCAAGATTGTGTACAGAGGTAAGGCATGAAAATCCTAGACTAAATGGTTTAAACATGGTTCTTATCATATGAGTATCTCACGTAAGTACCTATTATGGGTGAGGTAAGAATTTAAGCTAAAATATAATAACCAGAAACAGACATTATCTGACAAATATTCTTCACGGGTTTTCAAATGTTTTTTTAAAAAGTATCTTCGTGCCCGTATTGTTTTAATTTTCTCTTTTTACCTGTTGCATTTTTTGTACCTTGTCCACCCTTAAAATACATGTATGCTATGTACTTATTTAAAACACATGAATAATGAATAAACACGTAGCTCATTTTAACGCTTTTCGATCATTTAGTACTATGTGAACGTTCTTCTAGGGGAGGTGCAGCTGCCCCCTATGGCACCTTGTAGACTATGGCTGTCGGTACTTTATTTTACCTGTCACTGGAGTCCGTGCAGATAATAGCTCTTGCTTAAACATCTACCTTCTACTAGTACTAGAGGCTCATTTGACAGAATTACAGAAGACTGATGCTGTATGTACGGGAGTCAATAATATCGGTGTTTAAAATATGGTCAGTTTTTGCCGACATATTAATTTTATGTAATAACACCTAACACCCTGATACATGAACTAGTATTGCGACACATCTACAATAGCGATATATCAATAGACCATAGGCTTAGTTTGTAAATACCTAATCCAAAAAATTACCAGCTAAAATTCCAGTCCAGTTCCTAAAATTAATAATTCCTAGTACCTTTGCTTAAAGACTAATTCTTGGAATGGCCAATTCTCCTATTAACTTGTATTAATTACACTCGCCTACAAAAATAAATTTTTGGTTTGGTGCAGCTCTGTTCATAGCCATCTCTGTTCACATCTGTAGTCGATAAAGTAGGTATTATGAATTACATTGTTGCTACTAGATGTCAGCTGACAGCACTAGTTTGCCTTAAATTTTCATTTTAACTTTTTTCTAGTTTTATTCGAAATCATTCTGTATTACAATTACTTTTATGACATTAATTGTATAAACATAACACAAACATATATGGCAATCTCACTCAAAAAAAATTCTTTATGTATAATTTCCAAATACATATATTTATACTTTCTCTAAAATATGTATTTCTTTTCAATTTTATGAAAAAGAGCTGATATGAAAAAAGTAGTGTAGTCAACATTTCTCGTATCAGCTCACCAAGTATACCTACCCAAAATGAGGTATAAAATCTTAGGCACCAAAATGAGTATAGGCCAGTATTAATTAATATTAATATGCGAATGTCAAACATTTTATAAGATTCCTTTCTACTGATTAATATAATATGCACCAAACAAAGAAAACGGTGCCAAAAAAAGAAGAACATTTTAGTCATGCACAAATTAAGTGGTGTATAGTGAACATTAGACGACACAAAGAAGAAAATCCAGCTTGATCCCGATGAAGAAAAAACTTCCAGTATTTTTAGGAATCCCTTGAGAACTGACCTTTTTAAGAATTGGTTCGTTTAAGAATTGGCCCTTTTAAGAATTGATCTTTTTGAGAATTATTACTTTATGTTACATTTATTCAGAACTAAGTAGGTATTCAATGAATAAGGTGTTTTCAACCTTTAAGAATTAAGCATTTATAGACTAACCAGGCCACAGTTTTCTATTACCATCAGAAGAGCCGTACGCTTGTCAATTGTCAGCCATGAAAAAAGATAATTAAATGTAAAAGTCTGGACTAAATAAAACTAATTTATTTATAGCTAGAATTAGGAGATCGTTTTTGTTGATTGATGTCAAATTTGATGCCGAGGAGTGTAGGGTCGATGCCAGCGATTGCGGTGCCTACAGGTCTAGCAATCGCCACCCCTGACGCCGCCACCGCGGTCGCCATCGGTCGGGACGCTGCCAGCCCGTACTCACCAACTACGGCTAGACCTGGAATCAGAGTTTAAAATATTAGTGGTATGATCTTACTTAAAGGTCTTTTAAAACGTTCTTTACTACTTTACTTATTCTTGTCACTTCAGCGTCTGTGATTTCCATAATCTTTGGTTTGGAAGGTAGTCAAAAAGTTATGGAAGAGTTGATTCAGAGCCTTTACCATGCGTTGGTATAGATTACGTTCGGTAAGTTTCGTGTCGAAATCTATGACATTTTTGGTCTAAAAATGTGTTTCCCTTAGTTACCAATAGAGGCGCTGTTTAAAGTTTTCATAGAAATAATTGACAAAGACGTTAGTGAGTAAAGTAAACTTGACAAGCAGTAAACTCATGGTAAGGGCCCAGGTTGCCAACATAGTAACGCGAATGTGTCAACGGCTCCGTGTTACGCTCAGTTAGTAGTTAAGGTAAATAGGTCCAGAGCCCTTACCCAGGTTTGTCAACTTTATTATACTCGCGACCGTCTCTGTAAATTATTTGTATGACAACTTTGAACACCGCCTCTATTGGTAACTAAGAGAAACATTTTTAGACCAAAGTGTCATAGATTTCGATACGCCATTTACCGAACGTAATCTACCTATACCAACTCATGGTTGGCCGCCTCGTTGGTCGAGTGGCTAGCGTACACGCCTAACTACGCCTACCAACCGCGAGGCTCGGATTCGATTCCCGACGGGGCAGGCATTTGTGTGATGAACTTTTAGATGTCTGCATTTCCGGGTCTAAGTGTTTATTAAATTTATTCTTGTATCTATTTGAGTATTTGTATGTATTAGAATCGTTGACTAACACCCATAACACAAGCATATAATTTGCTTACTGTGGGGTTAGATTCAATTTGTGTAACTTGTCCAGAGATATTTCTTATCATTATTTATTATATGGTAAAGGCTCTGGTTGCCAGGAAGTTTGTTTAGACGTTTCTTTTCCTGATTGGTTAGGTTTGGAAACGGTGGCAGTTTGTGGTAGATAGGGCAAAACTTGTAAAAATAAAATCTGTTTTAATCGCCTCTGTGATCTAGCGGTTCAGGTGTTGGACTTGACTGCATGAGGTCCCGGGTTTGAATCCCGGGTCAAGCAACAAAAAGAAAATGAGGTTTTTCCAATTTTCTAATAAAAAAAGATGTTGTTCGGGATTGGAAATCTGCCTCATTGGCTATAGGCTGGACTTAGTGTCTTAGGCTAATCGTGAGTGCGCTGGTTGTGCCTCTGCCTACCTATTCGGGGATATGGGCGTGAAGATACTTCTGTTTTAATAAACAGTTGGGATAGGTAACAGTCAATATTTTAATTGACACTAATTTTATCTCTTTACAAGATACCAGAATAATAATTGAGAAAATTTTAACATTGAAACATGTGTATTGTAACACCTTTGTGTGATGAACATGTCTCTATTTCCGGACCAGATTGCTTATTAAATTTATTCTCGTATCTATTTAAGTATTTCTACTATGTTAAAGTATCGCTGACTAATACCTATTAAAGAAGCATATAATTTGCTTACTTTTTATTAACTTATTTGTTACAGCACTTTTATCTCCAAAAATTAATAGAATAATGAAAATACCTATTGTTTTTGGATTAGTATCAACCCCAGCATAGCAGTTTAACAATTATTTCAAAAAATAGTAAGACTTGGTGTGGGCGGCACGAATTTTGACGGGATACATAGTGAATAAAAAAAATTAAGTACAAACCAACAGGCTTAGCTTCTGCAATTATATTGCCTCCAGTCGCGTTTTCATCAGAAGGACTCTCTATAGCGATGCCTTCTTCTACGACCTGAAATTTAAAACGGATAGATGTTAAAATAAAAAATAATTTAAGTAAGGAAATCTATAAAAATAAACTCCGTTTTAATATCAAAATTAAATATATTTTAACTTAATGTACAAATATTAAAGTAAAACAATTTAGTTATGTTTAATACAAAAAAGTTATCTTTCGGATTTTTGTTTTGATAATCTATATGATTTTTATCAATTCATATAAATTATCATTACTTTATTCAATAAATTATCTAAATAAAATAGCAGTAAACAGGTTAGATGTGCGTTTTTTACACATATGGAGACTGACTATAACATTAAACACGTTGGTATATCTAATATATATATAAATCTCGTGTCACAATGTTTGTCCTCAATGGACTCCTAAACCACTTAACCGATTATAATAAAATTCGCACACCATGTGCAGTTCGATCCAACTGGAGAGATAGGATAGCTTACGTCTCAATTTATCGCGGGCGAAGCCGCGGGTAGCAGCTAGTAGTATTATATAGACGCGTCACAAGTGCCTCTTGTAGGTTAATGTAAAATATATATTTTTTGATTTGATTTGATTCTTTTATGAAACATCTAGTTAGTACAAGTAATTACTTTATTGAATAATAAGATTTATACATAATGTATAAAAAGAGAATTTCTTTACTCATTAACCAAATATTTGCACATCATAAATATCTTTGCAGCAACCTCTTAACACACATATTCCGAAAATAAATAATATTTATTTCAATGGCCTCGTTTCTAACTAAGCGTCAGGAGATTTTTTGTTTTATCCTATTAAAGAAATATATTAAAATTAATTGCGTTTTTAACATTTTTTTAAAAAGTATAACTACAGCAACTGTTTATTTTAGAGGTTTAACATCTTTTGCGTTTCAGATATTTCTATAGGCTGTGGTGCTTCCTTATAATGTAAAATATGAGTCGTCAGCTTATTCTATGACAAAAAAGTATTATACTTACTTCATCTTCCTCTTCTGTTCTAAACTGCGATTTATTTTTTCTAAACAACGTATCGATATCTTCATTAACTTCATCAATTAACTTAATGGTGTTCGAAGCTGTTTCTCCAAGAGCAGATAATTGGTTTTTGAACCTAGCTTTTTCAGTATCGCCTAGACTTCCCGTTTTTCTACCCAAATTGTGCAATTTCAAGAGATTGCTCGAAATACTTTTTAGACTTTGGAGATTTGCTGCCAAAACTTTGGAGAGAAGATTCTCGTCATTGTTTTTGTTTATGTTTTCGCTACTAATACTATCTGCCGGGACAATCTTTTCACTTATAACTGATCCGGATGCATTTTTTTTAACTTCTAAATATTGTCCTTTAGCTCCTCCATAAAATTCAAAGTATTGAGTCGATGCACTGAAATGAATAAATTTCGTAATAATATGTACGTAGATAGTATTTTTGGTAAGAATAACATATTTTTCTACTTTACGTACCTGTTGTCCAAAAATTAGTCTCTATGTTTTATTTATAACCTGGTTTTACAAATTCAAAAACATACATTTCCTTTAAAATAAAGATTCTCCTTAACCTTCATAATTAACTATAACTATTTTTTAAGGCACTTTAACTTTTTTTAAGGCAGGAAAATTCGATTTATCGAAAGACAAAGCGGTCTATCACTTTAGAAGTTGTCTGGTTCAGCTGTATCCAGAAATTGATGTTTATTTTTACAGTTTCTTCATAGTGTTATTTTAGATTTGTGTTGTTACATTGTTTTTATTTATTTTATTTGTTTTAACTAGATTAAACTGAGTCTAATTTAAAAAAAATGTTAATAAAGTTGGAATCACTTGAAGAACTAAAAACATTTGGCACTTCTTTCACAGCTCTATATCGCTATATAATTGACGCCTTTAGGAATAATTTATGCAATTTTACATTACTCTCTAGTTTCGTGTCAAAATCATTCTGATCAATTATTAGCCTAGTAATCTTAAAAATATTAAAAAATAACGCTTTTTTGACAGTAAGTTTAAAATATGTACAACTTGTAGTATGTATGAGTATGTATTACAAGTTGGCTTAAGAAGAAGAAGATTCTAGATGAACTATTTAATATACTAAAATATTTAGTATGTTAAGTATTCCTCTTATCAATTTTGATTTATTTAATGTGACTATATCTTAAGTATATTGCTTTAACATGAATAAATTTACTCATTTTGTTTATTTTTACCCCCACCGCACGACGAGTGGTATAATAGGTTTGAGATGTCTCTATGTGTGTGTATGCGTCTGTCTGTCTGTGGCATCGCAGCTCTTCAGCAGATAGACGGATTTTGATACGGGTTTTTATTTGAAAAGCAGACGTGATCGAGATAGTTGTTAACTTTACTTCGTGGAGATCTATTCCGACGTTCAAGGTCATCAGCTCATTTATAAGCATCGAAATGGACATTAGAATTACTACAGGTATTTATTTAACTTGAACACACGTGAGACCTAATAGTTAAATCTATAACAAATTATGTTACAAGTGAGCTGATCTGATGATGGAGCTTGAAGATAGTATACGTAACCCTGGAATGGCTACTGGTAAACTAGTAGAGTTTGGACTCTTTAGATTGGTTTTAACTAGATCGGTTTATATTTTCTGATGACAAGGATTTGATGTCAAGTACCTGATAAAGGAACTGAGATGTGCTTGATGGATCATAATTGCGGTATTTTGTTTCGTAATCTTTTCAGCTTATCTAAAGCATATCAGAAAGAGAGATGTTGTAAGGTAGACGTGTGTAAGTGTCTGTCTGTAACATCATCACATGTAAAGGGATGGACCGTTTGTCGGGAGTTCATTAAAAAAAATATTTTAAGATTTTTGTAAATGAATCCAAAAAATCAAATTTGGGCTTTTACATTCGGTTACTAAATGCACTTCTTAAAACCGACAATACGCCAAAATTTGCGTCAAAACCAAACTTTTATGGATTTAGATTCAAATTGAACATTTAAATAAAAAAAATTGGTTAAATAAAATTATATGAATAATTAAGAAATCTAAAAATGTATTACAACATTAACTTTCTCAATTACTCCAATTTAATAAAGTTTTGATTTTACATATATAAAATGGACAACTTGTTCACGAGGCCACACCTCTTAGTATTCAAATTATATTCTCTTACAATTCAAATTGAATTAAGTTTTAAGTCCAAACAAATTTTTGACCGAATTTAAGTGACATAGGAAAATAAAATGAATCATATTACGAAAGTAAGTTTTATTTACACTGACCAAATTACATACCAAAACATTTTTAGTGTCTTTGAAATCCGAAAAAATAATTTCAAGTTCAATCAAAATTATTTTGACAGATAATTTATAAATCTCGTACTAACCATCACATACTTAATACAATATCAATTGTTCTAGATCTATAACTATACACTTTCTACAAATAAATTATTATTATTAGGTACGTACTCTAATATATTAAGTTCTGATTCAGCGATGGCGATTCCACCAGGCCCAGCAATAGCTATTGCGTTTGGTTTAAATTCTATAAGTGCTGTTTCACCTCGTCTGAGCACTACGTTAGAAATAGGATTTGAGATAGACAGTCCCTTGGGACCATTGCTAGCGTAGGCTGTGGGACTTATATCAAACACATACGTGGGTTTATTTATTAATTTCGTCACAAAATTCATACCATCATACTTATATCTCTCACTATTCACTTCTTGAGACTGCAAGGAATACTGCTTCACTGCTTCAGGAAATCTGGCAGCCAAAAAGAAAACATATTATAGCTATTTCCTAAAATTCATTTTAAAATTATGTGAATTATGCTTCTTGTTTGGGATGATAATAAATTGCTGGGCCTGTTGCAACTAATTTTCCTTCCCTTCCCTTAGACAAGTTTCCTAATGTGTTATTTGCTTTTGATTGTGCAATAATGGAATTAATATCGGTATCCTCAGATAACGCCACAACTCGAGCTTGTGGACCTGCAACAGCTAAACCACCTGGTTTTGTGTATGCTAACCCTCCTGGGCCTACAATAGCAGTACCTCCGCTTCCTGCCGTTGCTATTCCCCCAGGACCAGCAATCGCTACACCACCTTTTCTGACTCTCAGTCTATTAATGAAAAATCCAGGATTTATTTCAGCTGGTTTCGTCCTATCTCTAAGCCATGATAGATCACCAAAAGGTACGCGAAAATCGTTCTCGGGTGACGATTTTTTTTCTAAAGTTGGTTTTACAGTATTAATAGTCGATTTTTTTGATGTTTTTTGACTAATGTTGGGTTTAGATATCAGAGATGTAAGTTTTGAAATGTTTCGTATGTCTGTTTTGGGATTGGATACGATTCCCGGTAATGATTTCTTTTGTGTTGTGGTTTTTGTGGTTAATAATCGCGATTGCCTAAAATTTATGTTATCATCAACAGTTTCGTTTTCAACATCACTGTTTAAATTGACATCCTGCGTAACATAATATTGATTTTGAATTTCCTCTTCACTGTCGCTATCATCATCAAATGATTTTTGATGTCTGCTACGTACATCTTCAGTTTGACCATTATTGATTAAACCTCCGCCTTGAGTTAGTGATGCCAATGGACTTTTAAATAATATAGGAAATATGCCAGAAAAGGGTGAAGGAAACTGAACATTATGAAAATAAGGAAGTGAAAGCGTTGGAAAATTATTTAATATAGATTGTTGTTGCCTCCCTTGATATAGTTCATTTGCATACATTGTGCTTAGATCTACATTTCTTGAGTTTTGATAATTTATATCTGTAGGCGTAGGGATAAGAAGAACTGGTAAGTTCATTGCATAGGGATATGCCACTATAGGTTTTACATCAGAAGTATAAGGATCATTTAATACTTTCAAAGTTCTTGTATTAACATTCCGACTGTCATCAATATTTTGATAAGCTTTGTTACTCAAAATATTCCCAGTGATTTGTTGTGGTTGAAGTTTGCCTGAGGCAATGATTTGCTTAATTTTTTGAAGCAAATCTTCGTCAATAACATAATCAGATTTTGGCAAAACAGAATTAAAGTTTTGTCTTTGTGGTTTCTTTAAGCCATCATTTACTGCTTTTATTTTCGCTACAATATCCCTTGTATTATCTTTACCGTTCTGTGATTCTGATTCTAACAAATAGTTTATTGATCGTTGTTCTACATTTTCTTTAGAAGATCTTTCTGTTTCCGGTGATCTAAAAATAAAATAAATAGCTCATTGAATATGGAACATGTTTAATTAAAAAAGTATATAAGAAAAAGAAACAGCAAGCAATTTATAAAGCGCTTAAATTGATTATAAATAACGTACTTAAGCATTTCCAATACCACTATGTAACCCGTGTTTAAAAACATTTTGTCAATATGTTAGTTAGAAAGTGTGGCCTCTAACTGACAAGTTAAACAGTGACGTTACTGTAAAAAGAAACCAAATCTTTTGTGTAGTTTTTAAGGGACTGTAATAATCAATATATGTCAGATGTTATAATACAAAGACTCTTTGTACATTCTTGTCAGCAATCCTTATGGATGAAACCATAAACTTCCATTTATTTATGTAGATACAATTAAAAGAAAGATGACATTGATTCATATTAATGATTAATATTGTAAGTACAATTAACTTTTTAAATCCAATTTCTACCTACGAAAAAACGAGGAAGATACTCAAGGAGACGCGAAATTTTTTGATTTGATTGCGTGTTCCAATTTTGTATGTTTTTGGATAAACACTCTTGATTTTATAAATTTTGGATTTGTTTTCGTCGTTTCTTGAGTTACATCGAGTCATACCTGTCTAATATTTTACTAGGAAGAATTGAAGTCAGTTACGTTTTAGTGTGGGTGAATTATTGAATTGGTTTTATGAATCTCGTAAAATTTGAACGTTATCATTAAAGTTTGTTGTTCTTTTTTAAAATCTTGATTTGTTTTAGTTAACATGGTATGCGACATTTTATATAAGAACGTAATGCTTACAAATTTATACTATTAGACAAGGATCAAGAAAAAACCTAAACTTCATAACGGATTTAATTGAATAACTAAAAATAGGTATTCTGTGCTATCAGTATTTAAGTAAGTGTTTAATACAAAATTATATGGAAATATTAAGTAAGAATGATTTTAGTCTAAGAAATGTTTATCAAACAAAATAAAGTTATAAACTGAAAAAGGATTATGAGTATGAACTATTGAACGTATTCGTACTTAATCTACTTTCTTCAGTATTTGTGCTTATTTACATCATCTAGAAATAAAAGTAAAAAACTATTTAAACTTGACGCTTGGTGATACTTCATTTGTAATTGTTAATGTAAGAATAAACTTGCTCTGTATATTGTGTTTATTAAAATTTACAAATCTAAGCAACAATATTCGCTTTGATAATTTGACTTTAATTATATCTATTTATGGAAATAATAATATTCGCATACTATTTTTTAGTATAAAATTTCCCCGTATACGTAGAAAATCTTCCACTTGAGTTCTTTTAACACTATGCATGTTTACCTTCAACATTTTTTTTCATTAGTATCAACCTAGCCACCAAATCTTATATCTGTTAATAAATTGATATAAAATCATAATGACATAGCCCGAAGGTACTATAAAAACAAAAAGGTTGGTTCCTTTTGTAAACAAAAAAAAAACATATAAGAATTGTAAACGTAACTTTTTTGTTATCATCAAGAGATAAGTAAAAGTTTAAAACATTATTTATGAAAAGATATAAAGCTGGATATCACTAAGCTAAGGCTTAAGCCAGGAAAGAATTAAAGGGTAAAAATAAAAAAAATCAATAGGAAGTAAGAACTGTATAAAATAAATTCCTAAAACATAATATGAAATGAACATTTTTATTTTTGTGTCTAACCCTCCGTTTTAATTTACATTTTTAACATATTTAGTCCGACCATAAATATTGTTACAAATATAAACATAATAAATTTGAATTCGGCATCTATAATTCTTGTAAAAATGGGATTTTATTCATTACATTTTTTCATTTTCGTACCAATTGACAAGTAGTGTTAACTCATGAAGATATAGACTACAAATGGAGGTTACACTCCTAAAAAAGAACTGATGTCATTTCAAAATATTGTTGGCTCTCTCTAATGTCCGGTACATTAGACCTCTTTCTATTTTTGATCTCGATCTTAATCCGCTGGACTATAATTTATGGTCAGTGTAACGTCATAAGTTATTTTAGAGCACATGGCATGCTCTAAACGGCATGATAACGTACAGTCCCTAAAACAACTTATTATAATCTAGGCAGTAATTTTTTGCAACGGAGAAAGTACTTGTTTCCAGTCGTTCACGCCGTTTGAACGCACAAAAAGTAGAAGAAATAGTTGTCAACGTCAGATAATCTGTGCAAAAAAAATGTAGCAGTCTGTTCCCGCCTAATCATATACTCCTACGCAGCTTGCTAAACTTTTACAAAATACAAGATAATCTTAAGTATTGAAACACAAACTTTGAAACCCGAAACCTGTTTTGTTGATTCGCCTTAACATCAGTATATTTGTTTTTATTAGGTACTTGAAAATATTATTTACTACGCACTACAGCACATATTAAAAGTTTTATGCGACAAGATTAAAAGATTTTCCATTGTAACAATATTTATGATCAGTCTAAGTAAATGATACGGCATTTAAAAATGAAAATGTATTTTTTTAATTAATAATTTATTTTTTTCGGTTACAATTAGTTTTAATAATACAAACTATGTATTCTGGTCAGGGCGTTGAGTGGTTATTGGTTCCGTACTATTTGATTTTCTTTGTCTTGCTGGCGGAAATGATTCTGCCAATGCATCATGTGATTGTAGTATAGGTGGAAAATTATTTGCTGCTGAAACTGCTACAATTCGGGATTCTGGCCCTGCAACAGCAAAGCTCCCCGGGGTCATAGCTAATCCACTCGATCCCATTACAAATGAAGTACTACCACTTCCAGCTGTTGCTATTGACCCTGGACCAGCAATTGCAACACCACCTGTTTTCACTCTAAGTTTATTAATAAAGAAACCAGGATTGGGATCTATGGGTTTCCTTTCTTTCATCCATTGAAGTTCGTTATTATTAAATGGCAAGCGTAAACCACCTTTTTGAATTGTTTGTCTGTCCAAAGATTGTAATATAATTGGGTTATTAACTGCTTTTTCTTTAATCATCATTGGTTTACTCGTATTTAGTTTACTTAAGCTATGTTGATCGTTTGTCTTTTGCTTTGATGCTATTTTGACTGATACTTTCTTTTTATGTGCTCTTGATTGTCGTAAGTTGATATCATCTACATTAGATTCATCATAATTTGTATTAATTATATCATAAAGTAACTGCTTTGATGAAATTTCTTCACTTTTCTCAATCTCATCATCAACCGACCTGTGGTGTCTGCTGCAAACATCAGCACTTTGTCCATAATCGATCAAATTACTCAAACCACCACCTTGAGAAAATGTTACCCATGGATCTTTTATTAAAATAGGAAATAAATTAGAAAAAGAGAAAGGCCATTGAAATTGGAAATCTTGAAAAGATGGTAAAGATAAAGATGGAAAACTAGGAAACGGTGACTGTTGTCTGGTTTGATATGCTTCGTTAGTATTATCTAATTTAATACTACTTACAGCATTACTACTATACAAGCTTATAGGTATAGGCACAATAAGAAAAGGTGTATTTATCGCATACAAGTAAGTGGGTGTTGGATTTATATAAGAGTTAAAAGAAGAACGCATTAACTTTCCAGATCTTGAGTTCGAATTTATACTACTGTCTACTGATTGCCAAAGTTTATTCGGTTGATTATTTTCAATTAGAGACTGTGATTTATAGGATTTTATTATTTGATCACTTTTTTCAGGTAAAAATTCGTTGATTAAATATTCACTTTTAGGTATAATAGAGTCGATTTTTGTTAGAGGTGGTTTTTCGAAATTTCCATCTAATTCATTTGTGCTTGCTACAATGTCTCTTGAGCTTTCGTCAATGTATCTTGTTTCAGTATTAACAGAATTGAATGGAGTTGTTTCTTTGATAAGACTGTTATAAGAATGTATTGTCGTAGGGGTCCTAAAAAGAAAACAAACTAATTCGTGTATGTATCGTGAATGATAAATGAAGGACAAAGGGTGAATTGATGACAAAAAGCAAGCACAACATAAGCGTCTAGTGAAAATTAGTATTAAAATAATCTGCATACCTTAAGCTTTGCTAAGACGAATATACGATGTCACTGTTTGCAACTAATGGTCAATATCAATTTTGATGTCTTAACATGTAATTGGTGGATGCTACCTCTTAAAGGTTTTTAATTTCATTAGTCATTTGTTCACGATTAGTCAATTATCAGTGGCATACATTTCCGAAATTAGAATAATAAAAAATACTTAATTTTGTGTAATAATGCGTGGTTAATATACATGGTGTACTTTGTGATATGTTTTAAATATTTGTATTAACTTTTTTTATTATGTTTGTTGTTTAGTAAAATGAAAACAAATTTAAATATAAATTATTTTTAATTTCTGATTATTGTCTGCTAGATTAATTATTTTACGTATTCAAGTCAGTAGTTTTATATACATTTTTTTTCAGTTACCTGTGTCATGTTATCTATTGTTAGACTAAGATTTTAAAACTATATTTATATCTGAAGCATAACTATGTACAATTAATGATAAAACATTATCAGAGGTATCACTATTATACAGAACAAGTAAATTGCCAGAAAAGCCTGAAACCATATTTTCTGTATTAATTTAATAGAAATGTCTAATAATTACTTATAAATATTTGGATAATAATTAGTATCATAATGCAAATATACAATAACATATTAGAGACGTATCATGGTATCAAGGTTGTAGGCTTAAATCTAGTAATTTACTGTTAGTCTGTAGAGATGGATCGTAACTGTATTAAACAATTTAACATAATTTAAAAAAGTTACAATCTGTAACTTTTAAAATCATGAAATCCTTTTTCCTTTACATATCAAATCACAGAAATGGTTAATGACATCTTTAATGTTTGGTATTAAAAAAAAACTAAATAAAAGATGTGAAGTAAAGCTTTGTCCTATTTTAATACAAAAAGGGCTAAACGTTTTTGGGGTCGGGATATGATGATCTCATCTATGGGATAGTGTTGTTTCTTTTATGATATTGGAAGGCAAACAATTTACAATTTGTATTTTGTACTAGCTGTTGCCTGCGGCATTTCTCGCGTGGTTAATGGCCCCTCTGGAACATTTTTTCTGAATAAAAAATATCCTATGTATTATATATGGTTGTGGCAAATTTTATGAAAATCTGTTGAGCAGTTTTTGCGTGAAGAAGCAACAAACAAACAGACAAACTTTCGCATTTGAAATATTAATAGGATAGGATTTAAGCCACGGGTGGAAGCGATACCGTAATAAATTATTAATAAGCAACCTCCAATCACTACATTATGATATAGTTATACGTTATATCTTACACTGACATTGATTCAGAAACAAAATTACTATAACTGTTACCGATACTTACCGTTATTACCCATCTCTCTATGTACAAATACATCTACTTATAGGTATGCTATCGTTCGATTACAGACTGGCATTTCGGCATTGTGGTATTTAATGCTAATACTATAAAAAAGTGTACGAAAACATATTTAATCAAATTAATTTCAGCAATTTATTAGTTATTTAAATTTAGAATTTATATATAATTTTTATATTTATCATTTTAACATTTTTTTGGAATAAGTTTCAGTCTCAATATAACCAATTTGACGTCATACTTCATGCTTATTTTTTTAATCAAACGATAGCATTTAAAATAATTTACATGAAGGAAATTTTATTACTAAATTAATACTAAATTAAGTTGAAGTGTTGCAAGTTTAAAAAAAACATGTATTTTGTGTACATACTTACTGTTGATAACAAAATTTGCGATTTAATCAATGCTCAAACCAAATTTAATAACTACAGGGGAGCGAGCGATTTTATTTTATATTATTTTCTTTTTTTTTCAAAAATCTAGTATTTATTTAATAATAAAAATCCTTTTACAATACTATGACTTAAAACATACTTACTCATTGTTATTGTTTGAAGGTTTGGCGATCACTACTATTTGCGTCAAAACCAACAGCACCTGAAATATTTAAATTTTCAATTAAGTATCTCGAATAACTATTTCTTGGGGTCATCCTCGATAAGATAGCAGTCTGAACTTGTAGTAGTAAAGATATTCTACTGTCAGCACTTGGTGGTATTTCATAGTTTATTTTTATGATATTGGAAGGCAAACAAGCAGACGGATTTCCTGATGGTAAGAAATTCACGCCGCCTAGAGACACCAAAGGTGGTAATGGTGCGTTGTCAACCTGAGGCCGGGATGTTAGGCCTCGAGCAAAAGTAAGTTTTCCGCCTACCTTACCCTCCAAACTGGAACACGTCATGACGTTATGGCGGCAGGAATATGTAAGGCGGTGGTATCAATCACATTGTAATAAGGACTACAATCCATGGGTAAACCTTGGAGTAATTTACGCCGCGTTTATTAATAAGACAGATTGAATCTGACGTTCCGGAATCAAATATTGTAGGTGTTTGCACGCTCTTTACTAATTAGAGTAAATGAACTGACTACTGACAGTCATAAACATCATTACATCATTCGATGTGGTTGTGGAAGCGTGCAACTAAAAAGATATGGATCACCATATTGTGGTTGATTTATTAATTATAATCGTGCATTCAGTCCCCCCCCACTTTACCTATTCCGGCCGCCATGACATCTGTGATCGCCATTGTCGTAGTAGATAAGGTACGCGATTGACTTACAGATATGGTCGAAGATCCCGGATACGAGATACTAAGGCACCAATGATCTAAAAATCTATGGTCACTATAGGTGACGGCTGTCTCTAAGCATCAAGAGTGCCACTTACTCGGTATCATACCCCGTATTGGTCCGGGCTCCTTTGCAGAATAGATCATCTGCCTTCCTGCCAGGCAGATCGTAAAAGAAGAGCATAGGCTTACCGTCACTAGCACCGTGACATCTGACTAGGTGGTAGAGTTTCGCAGGGACTCACCTGCATTGGTACCACTGCTTTACCTATTCCTGCCGCCATAACGTCATGATGTGTTCCGGTTTGGAGGTTAAGGTAGCCGGTAAACTTTTGCTAAGGTCTAACATCCTGGTCTCAGGTTGGCAACGCACTATTGCCACCTTTGATGTCTCTAGGCGGCGTGATTTTTTTACCATCAGGAAATCCGTCTGCTTGTTTGCCTTCCAATATCATAATAAAAAAAAATACTTAGCTTAATTAATATTAGCTTAAGCCGACAAAGAGTGAAATTGAAACAAGGTGTTGGTGTTAAAATCAGAAAGGGTTTGCTTATTTGGTTCGGTCATGTGGAAATGGTAACGGATGAAATATTTACGAAGCAGATATACAATGCACATGTTTATGGATATGGTACCCGGGGAGACCTGGGTTGACATTTCACCATAAAATCGATTGGATACTATCAGACTGATCTACCAGGGCTGTGGGATTTGGCACTCGATACTCTCTGCCTACCCGCAAGGGACTTATCGTGAAAATATGTATGTATATATGCAGGAAGCAGATATGACATGAATCCAAAACAAATAACATAAAACATCTCTGAATAAATTACACAAATAGATATAAACCCAAAGTAAGCAAATTATGCGCTTGTGATATAACTTATAAGCGGTAGACGACGATAGTATAGAAATAATACAGAAATAATTAAAAAAAAGAAAAACTAGTATTTTCACGCCCATATTCCCGAAGAGGTAGGCAGAGGCACAACCAGGGCACCCACGACTAGCCGAAGACACTAAGCCCCACAATGTGATAGGTGGCAAGCCAATCGCTAACCATCCATAAATCCAATCCCGAGTAACATTTTTTTTATTAAGAAATTGCAAGAACACAATTTTTTTTTGTTACTTCATGCAGTCAAGTCCAACAATTGAACCGCTAGACCACAGAAATAATAAAACAGAATATTAAATATAGTAAGTTCCCAGACCCGGAAACACAGACTTCGATCTTTATCATACAAATGCTTGCCCCGATAAGAATGGAACCCAAGGTGCTAATGAACGCTTATATTTTTATGGAAAGAAAAAATTAGTAATCTCAATTTCGATAAAAGAAAACAACGGTATGATCAAAACAGACTGTAATCCCACTGATGAGCTCCATCTAAGGCGAGAGGTGCTTATTGGCTTTTTTGGCGTTCGTGCCACTCACTGACACGGTCACTGACTTGACAACCATATTTGTTATTACCCACTGTACAATGTTCTTTCCGTTATGTTTTTCATCATCAACGGCTTATAAGATTTTCTGATGTCAGATATAATCGTCGGTATAATGCTATAGATGTAGGAATAAATAAATAAATGTCCCTGGACAAGTCACACAAATTGAATCTAACCCCAATATAAGCAAATTATATGCCTGTGTTATGCGTGCTAGTAAACGATTCTAATAAGTAGAAATACTTAAATAGATACCAGAATAAATTTAATAAACACTCAGACCCGGAAATGCAGACATACAAATGTTCATCACACAAATGCCTGCCCCCGTCGGGAATCGAACCCGAGTCTCGCGGTTGGTCTGTGTAGTTGGCCGTGTACGCTAGCCACTCGACCAACGAGGCGGTCTATATATATGCGTATATGCGTCGGTATAAAGCTGTAGATGTATAAATATTTAGCCTGAGGCTTTGATGTGAAATGTGTCCCTGCATAATATCCATGCCACACCTCAATGGCAAGCACTGGAATTATAGTGATCAAAATACGTCAGACTATGGTACCAATTCGAGCATATGGTTTGTAGAACTCTACCGCCCAATCCGAGCGCAATCTTAAGTATTTAACGTAATTAACTTCACTGATTCAACGTCAAACGAGATGAAAAAACGGCAGACATATTTTGAAAGTAGTAGTAGGTTCCCCACCTATCAAGTTGTGTACTTTATCCTACGTCTTCGGAGATACGGGCGTAAAGATACCTCTGAATTATCCTAACTTTAGTTCCCACACTACACCAAAACACTATTCCCGCATAAAGTAATGAACCAATTTTAATAGACTTTTTTAGAAGGAGCAAAAAGTGGAGATTTCAAAATAAATAAGAATATTTATAAGAAGACAAAGTCGCTTGTCGTTGTTAAAGTAATATACATTTGACTAAACAATTAATAAACTGGTATCTTTAATATAAATATTAATTAATTGGAATGATAGTTTTAAATTATACAAATATTTTGACTTAAAAAATGAAAGTCGATTTAATGTAAACCGGTTGCTTAAACTTCATTGGAGCCAACCTCCTTGTCTCCTCTTATGTTGGCCCTTATTCGCATTCCACGCTAAAATTGTAAAAGCGAAAGTCAGTCTGTCTTTTTGTTTGTCCAAAGTGTGTGTAATGGATTAAACTTATTCCGTCTTATTAATAACATGGACTAAGGTCGTTGTAAAATTAAGTTGATATTATAGTACCACCATAGCCCGGACCAACACGGAGGATTAAAAAGCAATACGTACATAAAAAGCTGGTAAAAACGAAAAACAATCGTACTTATGGAAAAAACAGAAAGATAT
>NJDC01000803.1:29104-48396 GCA_002245475.1 Calephelis virginiensis | reverse complement strand
ATCACATTGTGGGACTTAGTGTCTTCGACTAGTCGTGGGTGCCTTGGTTGTACCTCTGCCTACCTCTTCGGGGATATGGGCGTGAAGATACTTTTTTTTTTACTTTTTTTATATGTTAATCCAAGTTGCCCTCTATGTGTTTTCCGAATTTCGTGAAAATCGATGCTGCAATTTTTACGTGAAGGAGTAACAAATAAACATACAAACTTTCGCATTTATAGTATTAGTAGGATAGGGTCGAAATGATAACCTCCTCCTTTTTAGAGTCGATTAGATTGCTGCATTCCGCGTAGACGAAGATGCGGTCAATAGTAAGTATTTTTTATGTACGATTATTTGTATTCAAAGTACAAGGCAGACATATTTATTCGGCTTTTGTATGCCCTGTACTTTATGTTTATAAAGTGCTGTGTAAATTAGAACAAATGTATGTTTGTATATTTTTGGGTTATTGACAGTTGACAGTGCAAACAATTTTAAAACGTTTAGGCATGTGTTCTTTTGGTTGCAGGTATTACTCATAAAATGAATTTGTCGAACTAATGGTCAAATATGGTGAGTTAAAAGGAAAAACACAAACTTAGCACGAAATGTTATATTTTTAAAGCAATTTGCATTAAGTTTAACAAATTATGCTATATTTGAATTTTTGTTGTTTACGTAAACAGTAACTTGATACGAAGAAATAAATTTACTTTCTAGAATAGCAATTTATCACATTTTAATAGGATATATTTTAATTTCTTGTCTAAAGTATATTTCCATGTATTGATTAATCTTAAAGATTTTACAGCTTCGGAGCATTCTCAATACAAAGTAAAGTGCTCCAAATATAAGTGATACTAAAGATTAGACCGGCATGACATATTTCCACCCGTACGGTTATTTTTGTACAAAATAGTGAAAAAACACTTGGTAATGCTAAGAGACAAATTGTCGCTTATAGATACCGTAGACGTTACTGATGTATGATTATCTTAGTGCATGTTTAAGGAAAATTAGTCGCAACCTTAAAGAATAGTACAGAATAGTTTATATTAAGTATAGGAAATTGAAGTCGAGCGTTAGTTTTTTTGCGCCATCTGTGATCTTTTATCGTTGTCATCAATATATTTGTTTGTGTGTGTCAAACGCATGGTAGTGTGGGTAATGTTTTATTTATTGGTTTAATGTACTTTACAAGCATTATTATTGAAAAATATTAGCGTTCTGCACTTCTCCTACACATAAACTATAAGTGTGCCAAATTTCATACTCCTCCGTTTACACAATTTTCGTAAAAATGGGTCCAAAGTTTTGGCTTCACATATTAATATATAGACAATACTAGGGTAATAAATGCTATAATACTAGGTTGAACCTTGGAGTATACAAATCCATGTTTTTAATAAGACCTGTACCTGCATAACGCAAGAACATTAAATCTAACATTTTTGAATAGCTATTGACAAAACCTCTACGTAAATTGTAGCTAAGAATCCTCTTGGTCATGTCAGTTTTCAAACAAAAAAATTAAACAACGCGTTAGTCCACTAATTTAAGAAGTTACTGCCACTTATAAATACACACTTACATAGCACATACATAGACTTGTTAAATTTAGAATCACTCTTTTTTCTTGAGGATTAAAAATAAGAGACAAGAAGATTTTATAAATCGCTTTGCTCTAATTCATGTGTTCAATGTCACAAGCTACTTCCGCCTGTCACTGCGTGAGATACATTTTGTTTTCCAGATCCTGAACCAGCATATCCAGTTTGTCAAGTGGCCCACTTACCAGATGTTAATGGGTTTGAGCGAAAGTAACAGCTGACATTTGTGGTAGCATTTCTACCACATTTTAAATGCACTTGTGAATCTTGGTGGTTGTACCGCCTCGTTGGTCGAGTGGCTAGCGTACACGCTTTACTACACTGACCAACCGCGAGACTCGAATTCGATTCCCATTAGTGTGATGAACGTTTAGACGTCTGCGGTTCCGGTCTGGATGCTAATTAAATTTATTTTGGTATCTATTTAACATATCTATATATTAGAACCGTTGACTAACACCCATAGCAGAAGCATATAAAATACTTACTTTGGGGTTAGACTCAATTTGTGTAACTTGTCCTTTTTTGACGTGTGGAAAATCCCCCCGGATACCCGCTGCTTTCGGGGGAGAGCACCGGTTTATGTCGGATTCGAACCGACTCAAAACCACACGATGACATTTTTACCGCCCGGCTAGGAGCAAGATGGGGTCGCGTTGTCTGTAATTTATCCTGCGATATTTATTATTATTATTACTTTGTACTAAAACCCCGAACAGTACTAGACGAAATGATCTATTACTTTGTAGCGTCAATGGTCAAATTGCTCCAGCTAAAGAGAAAAGCGGTTGGCAGATGAGTGCTAAAATATCCATATAAGGTAGCAATGCTGACTTTTTAAATAAATATACTCGTAGATACATACTTATCATAAAACATTTTTTAAGTTGTTAAATATTAACAATATTTCATTTAAATAAATAATCATAAGAGCAAAAATTTTCTACATGCCTCCGACAAAAACTAATATAAATAGGTAACCAAAGAATCATCTCCATCAAGTCAGCTTTTAAATTTGTTTGTATGGATTAAAGCATTGTTTTTCCATTTTAACATATAATGAGATAAGTATCACAAAGTTAAACATCACTACGTCGTAAAAAAATAATTAATTTTAGAGCTAACTTGATGTTATGCTAATAAGATCAAGTTCCATACATTTATTATTTCGCCAAAAAGAGTTAATTCTTAAATGAATTAATTGATTATGTTTCATTGATCGAAAATAAAAAAGAAGTATATTACCATCTTCACCCTCAACACTATCTGTATTGAACTCTTTTGTACAATGTAACCCTATTAAGCGCCCGCAAATCTATTTCTTTACAGAATATAAAATATCTCTTAAAGATTACAAATATTATTTGTTTTTTTTAATGAAATGAAAATTCTATTAAAGTTCCAAACTGTATATAGGTTCGTAGCCTTTGTGACATACATATCTTGATATCTTTCATACAATATCCTAAGGTATTTACAGGTTTCACCATTTTGTAAATACTCACTTCAAAATTTTGGTAGATATTAAGATAACATATACAGTTAATCAAAAGATTCTTGAGTTAACAACCTCGACTTTGTTTTAAACAATACTAGCTGCTACCTGCGTCTTTGCCCGTGTAGTCCCACAGGAAATTTTTTTCGGGATAAAAACTATTTAATGCGTTAATCCAAGTTACCGTCTATGTATGTGCCAAATTTCGTAGAAATTTTTTCAGCACTTTTTGCGTGAATAAGTAAGAAAGAAACAAACATACAAACTTTCACATTTATAATATTAGTAGGAAGTTAAGGGTAAGCATATTTCTTGGCAATGTAAATAATTCTGAAACAAAAATAGCAAATCTATGAAACGGGCAACACAACTATATGAGCGGATAGTTTTAGTTTTTATTTATTGTTTACTCTAAACAGAATTCTAGAAAAGTGTTCTTAATTTTGAAAATTTTCTAGAAATTGTATACATTTTATGATTTCCACACATTACCTGTAACATGTATATAGATTAGATGTTATTCTACCATTCTGACTCCATGGTAATAGCCTTAAGTGAGTCAAACGATATTGTTCGAAATAGAAAGTGTTACCAACTAACAACTCTTACTACTGCGTATTGTTGCGCCAAATCCATGTGTATGACAATGTATAGAAATGTCTTTTTATTATTAGTTGTACTGGTACACCGACCGCGATTTCGATACATTTTGTTGGAAGTCAGGATCCAAACTAGATGTTCGAAGTGAAAGAATGTTTAAATTTCTCTGTCGTTGCTGGCAGCTATGAGGTATAGCCTAGTACAAACATGATTCTACAAATTCAATACCTCCGTTTTTGTGTTTTATGTTTTTTCTAAACAAAGTATCTGTAAAGAGTGTCCAATACACCTCTCCATTCTAATAAAATATGGGAAAACATGCTTCAAAAACCTTCGTTTACTAGATTTTAAAACAACAGCTTCATCTTGTATTTAAGAGTATTGCTCTTATTAATAAAGAAATCTCGATTGAAGAGATTAGAAGCTTTTCTCCATTTTTACCAACTTAAAAAGAAAAATAATGTTTTATTTTCGACTCTTTTAGTTTTATGTGTTTATTTTGTAATATGTCAGACTATTACGTTATTTTAAACCAATTACCGATTTCAAAAATCTACTTTTAATTGAAAGGACGTTATTACGAAATACTCAAACTTACCTTACTTGAGTTCTGGATCCAATAATATAATAATCGAAAAATCAACCAAAATATTTAATTTTTGTGTACTTAGAGCACATAATTATTAAAATCAAAATTTGTTTTTTGCAGTTTTATTGCGCTTATTTAATCTCTCTCAGCACCACATACAACACCTAGAATTCGATTGTGATCTTTTTTTTATGATATAGGAAGGCAAACAAGTAGACGGATTTCCTGGTGGTAAGAAATTCACGCCGCCTAGAGATACCAAAGGTGGTAATGGTGCGTTGCCAACCTGAGGCCGAGATGTTAGGCCTCGAGCAAAAGTTAGCTTACCGGCTACCTTAACCTCCAAACAGGAATAGGTCAAGTTTTAAAAGGAACATATTATTTCAACAATTTCACGTTTAATAAATAGGTACTATTGTATAGTTAAATTTAAATTTACTGGTATGTTATTTCGTATCGATTTAATATCTATATATGGACTCAGGCTCATAATGAAACCAATTTACAAGTAGGCGGTGTCGGGCCGCCAGCTAACTCATAAAATAGCTGTATGAATCGCAAAAAGACATTTATTACGGCGCTGTGTATAAGATATTGCAATTTAAATTGTTAATGCAAAAAATCACTTAGATATTTCTTGTCAGCTTTAGTAGTGTACATGTTATAATTTAACTCCACATAAATCTATATATACTAGTGGTCGCCTGTTGGTCGAAATTCGACCATAATACATTCCAATATCTTGTTAATAAGAACGCCATCTTCATTTTTCGAGACCAACTACTTTGTTTCCAAACTTTTTAGTGCGCCATCTGTGGCTTTTTATCGTTATCATCAATATATTTGTTTGTGTGTGTAAAATGCATGGTAGTGTGTGTAATGTTTTATTTATTGATTTAACGTACTTTATAAGCATTATTATTGAACAATATTAGCGTTCTGCACTTTTCCTACACATAAACTATAAGTGTGCCAAATTTTATGCTCCTGCGTTTTTGTCGAAAGTTTTGGCATCACGATCACAAAAGAAAGTTGTATTAGTTACATTATTTATTACTTAATAACAGCTGAATCAATTTGGATAAAAATTAATGAGTAGATAGATTAATACCAGGAGAAGGACTGCGAGGAAACTAGAAAAAACATTTTAAGTTTTTCTATACAAACTGAACGGGTGGAACGAAATTCGCTGGAACAGATAATTTAACAATTTAGCGTAAACGCCTAACCATACCTATCAAGCACGGGCTCGGGTTCGAATCCAAACGAGGGCAGTCTGAATTAGGAAAAACACTGTGATGTAAATAGATTTCAGTACTTTTGGATCTAGGTGTATTTAATAAATTTATTGCAATTTATTTAAGTATTCCTACTTCTCTATATCTGTATCGTATTCATACTTATTATTAGTGTTGACTAATACTGACAGATAAAGCCAAATTGAAACATTCAGGTATAAACTAGCGTATTTTCTCAATGCCACCAAATCTCACTCGATGAGCTTCGGTAAGGGTGTCACTGTTTGCCTATGACCTATATACATGACTAACTATGACGATTTTTGATTATTTTCAAACACTTAAGTTATTTTAACCATTTTATGAAATTGGATGATAGCTTAACTAAATGCAAATGCTAGCGCCCAATGAAATAATATAAATAAAACCATATCATCATAATATAAAAGTAGACCTAGCCTTAGTATAATTGCAAACTAATGATTATTTGTTTCTGGATCTTGCGAGTTATTGTTATAAGCACTTATCTCTAAGCTTTAAGTTATTGCTATCGAAAAAAGACTGATTGTTGTCGTCAATACTATAAAAAACCAACTAGACTATCGTGACCTTTGGAGTTTACTCACTTGTTAAATTTACATAAAAATAAATAGCTTCTTTACAACTTACAGCCCAACGACCATAAAGCAAGAGTCCAAATTCGTAAGCCGCCAAATTATGGTTATAATTTCGCAGTGTCGGTTTATTGACCGAGGACGATGATAGAAGTTATGATCAAATCAAATATAATATTTCCTTGGCAAATAACATCATGCTCCTACACAATATGACTACCGATCGCAGTTTATTGACATTGCCACAAGCTAATTAATATTAGATATATGTTGTAAAATTAGCAGTTTTTGTCAAATTTAGTATTTTTTTTAGCAGTTCCTAGAGTTTTATATGTTGTTACTCCTTATGTAGAATTCTTATCGCGATACATACCTTTCTTAAGGAAAAAACTTTACATCTCCTATGTGCGGTCCGGCGTCGGACTTGACTTCTTGAGGTCCCGGGTACGATCCCGGGTTAGAAAAAAAATATTTGGAAATGTGTATTTTCACTTTTCTAATGAAAATGACGTTGCCCGGGATTGCAAATGTGCCCGGTTGGCGATAGGCTTGCCACCTATCACATTGTGGGACTTAGTATCTTCGGCTAGTCGTGGGTTGTGCATCTGCCTATCTCTTCAGGGATATGGGCGTAAAGATACTTTTTTTAAGTATCTTCACGCCCATATCCCTGAATAAGTAGCCGAAAGACATTCTCTACCGCCAACCGGGCACATATCCTATCCCGACCAACATTTTTTAATAGAAAATTTAAAAAAACGCAATTATCTTTTTGTTGCCGGACCCGGGATTCGAACCCGGGACCTCATGCAGTTAAGTCCAACAACTGAACCGCTAGACCACAGAGGTGATCCTCGATGAAGATACTTTAGTTTTCAAAAACTTTACAATATCACATTATTAATATAATTTACCTAATTCTAAATTGTAAATTTCATAACACATTAAAAATATGAAAGAACATACTCGTTTGATTCGGTCATGTGGAAAGAATGGCAGATGAAAGATTTATTAAACAGTTAAACAATGTAAATGCGGGTAGGATGTTGGTACCCAGTATTGGTATTATTTTGTAAATTTTGGTGCATAATAAAGTGTATTCATTCATTCATTCTACGACCAAATCGCTTGGTTAATAATTAATTAATGCAAAGGTGGTGTCCAGTATCCGAAACCAGTGTGGTTGTATGAAAAGAGTAATCGCTTGGTGGAAGCTAAGCAGTTCTGTATAGAAATCGTGACACCTGGCACTCGATAATCTCGGCCTACCTCAAAGAGCTTGGCGTAAAAATATGTATGTGTGTACATGTTACATACCTACATACCACTTAATCTGTTAGTGAAAGATTTGGGTAGAGTTTTATGCAATTTTTGCGCGACTATATAAGGACAAAGTTTAAAATCAACATTCATTTTATGAATGTATAGGTACATATCTTTATTGCTATTGTTTTGATATTCTTAATTTAAAAATTACAGTTTTTTGTGTGAGAGGTCAGCAACATACTAAAGTAAGAGATTACTGTGACTCCATAGATGTGTATATATGTTATAGGTGTGTTCTGTGGCTGGGAAGTTAAACAAATAGTGCAAGTTTAGCGACTACCATACTCTCTAAAATCAAATCAATTTTTTTTGTAGTTATGCAATTACTTATCAGTTATCTTATAAATATAGTGGAAGGAGTACTCTTAATCATACAATTGTGATTATGTTTTAACTAAGTAAAACAGTACAAGTGTTTCTTTCTTTTAAAAATATGAATATTTGGAAGTTTTGCCAAGCGCCGACGATGGAATATATCAAATATTTTAACTAAGCACTTTTATTGATGCTTTCCGATAACATACACTAAAATATAAAAGATAAATGACAGGTGACAATCAACCTTGATGCTAAATTTAATTGGTAATGACTTTTAATAATAATTAATGTACTTCTATTATTGTTTTATGATAAGATTAATATATAAGAGTCATGTTATTTGTGCAGGGATATTTATTTATAATTATTTTATAATTTAAAATTAAAACGCGACGCATCATCTATGTTTAAGGTAAGTTTCGTTGAACCTTAAAGTGTAAATGATACTTTTTGTAATTTTGTAATATTGGTCAATACCAATCAATAAATATATAATAAAATAAATAATATGAATCAAAGATTCTGGTCACAAACAAAACTTATTTTAGATTTATGCCACATTTTTCAAATAAAATGAAAAAAAAAGAGATGGGACATTTTAGACACATGTCATGTCAGATTAGTCCGGACATGTTAAATTGTGACGTTTTTAACTAACGTTTTTCGTCTCGTCTTTGTCGAAATGTTATATTTAGACTAATCTGATAGCACTGAAAGTGTTTTGTCTCTTTATATTACTTTAGTCGAAAGAAAATAGCTATAATTTAAAATTGTGTTGACGAGTTTGCAACAAAATTACCGTATTAATTAAATTACAGTAGTTTGATTTAGTCATTCTAATACCATCCGATTTTCTTATATGTTAATAATGCGCTTGAAATTTAAACAATTTGATTTTAAGCCAAGGTTTCCTTACTTCCTTTAGGTGCATCACAATTGTGACTGTCTTTCTTGCATTTCCCACTAGATTTCGATATTTCAACACAATGTTTTATGTTTTATACTTTTCTTATTACATACAAAATAAATTATCCGAGGGTGGTGTCAAGAGTCTTTGAAACCGGCGTGTTTGAATGAAAATTTATTGAATGTGGGGAAGCCAGACAGGTCTGACAGTATCGTAAGATTTGGCACTCGATACTATCTGCCTACCCAGCAAGGGACTAGACGTTAAGATATGTGTGTATGTACAAAATAACGATTAGCTTTCCCACGTGTTGGTCCAGGCTCCTTTACAGAATAGACCACCTGCTTTCCTGTCAGGCAACTCGTAAAAGGCGAACATAGGTTTACCCTAACAAACAACGTGACATCCTACTAGGTGATAGAGTTTCGTATCGACTCACCTGGATTGGTACCACCGCCTTACCTATACCTGCCGCCATAACGTCTAATAGTTTTTGCCATTGAGGTGTTCCAGTTCAGAGTGTTACTTTTACTTTCGCGGCCAACCCTCAGGTTGGCATCAGGTTTTACATTCCGGCCTCAGGTTGGCAACACACTATTTGCATATTTGGTGTCTCAATACGGCTTGAATTTCTTACCATAAAGAAATCTGTCTGCCTGTTTGCCTTCTAATGTCAGAAAAAGTAAAAATAAATAATAAAAGGCTTACAGATAATCCAAATTAACACTTTTGCCACATAAAACATAATAACTCGCGTATTTAGGTTTCCGCTTTTTCCGTACATTAAATGATTGGCGATTGGTTAATGTTTAGAAAACTAGTGGGTATTTAAAAGGTAAAAAATTGTTAGCAAAACAGTATAATTATCACAAAAATCTTAACAACTTTATCAAGACAGGATTATAAAAAACCAATTAATAGAGAATGCATGGCTCTGATTTATGTCACATTAGAACGTCGCTATTTTTGTCCGTTTCCTGACAATTTACAACAAAAACAAGTTTATGAAAAGTTTAATGACACCAGATTTGACTAAAATATACTAATAGATGTCGTTTGACTTAAAAGGATTGTTTTTTTTACCTAAGATGGAAATCAAGCAAACGGTCAAGTCGTATATGAGACAAGCTCGCGTCACCACTAACAAAGTTAGCTATTCTCGTATTGTAGCTAAGTTTTTACGCTTCTTTTTCCGAATTATAATGTTAATTCTTAGATATGCAAATATTTGGACTTCATACCAAAATGAAATGCGTGTTAAGCTAAAGTAACTGTTTTGACACGCGATTTATAAGACGATTTATTTTAAAAGGAATAAAAATGCCATAAAATTAATTATGACGGCCAAAGAAAGATATAAATATATAATGTACCTAATTAAATTTCCAGCTTTTCTTGTATTTCACCTGAGTATTTCAGAAAAGTGTGTAATATTATTTGGTTGTTGTTGTAGATATTGAGATAGGACTTATTTTTGAAGATGTTTGTTAAAATTACCTTTATTTATCTTATATATAAAATTCCCGTGTCACAATGTTAGTTAAAGTACTCCTCCGAAACGGCTTGACCTATTCTCATGAAATTTTGTGAGCATATGAGTAGGTCTGAGAATCGGATAACATCTATTTTTTAATAACCCTAAGTGATGAGGGTGAATCACAGTAAAAAAAATAGCAGAACAACGTCTGCACGGTCAGCTAATATTACTGTAAAATTCATGTATATTGTGTCATTAAAAGTTGTGTATCTAGCACACATTTAAAGATGAATTTGACCGCCGCGGTCGAGGGGCAAGCGTATACGCCTAACTCGACCGACCAACCTCGAGGCACGTGGTCGATTCCCGATGGGGACAGTTGTTTTTGTGACGAACATATAAATGTAATTTCCAGGTCTAGGTGCTTATTAAAACTATTCTGGTGTATGGTTTCTATGTATTAGTATCGTTGCCTAACACTCATAATATGCATTTAATTTGCTTACTTTATAGTTAGATACAATATGTGTAACTTGTCCAGGGCTATTTATTTATTATTATTAATTTATTTATGAAAAATTAAAAATCCATTTAATAAATACATACCAATACTATAAATATGAAAGTCTATCTATTAAGATTTAACCGTCAAACATTGGTGACCGGTTTTGATGAAATTCGATATAGTTAAATATAAAAGTTCAAAAAAGAATACTTGTTACATAAATCACACCAAAAGAACTATAATTGGTAATGAAAGTTTGTACGAAAATCTATCGTATACAGACAAAGTTGCAGGTAAACAGTAAGTCAATTATAATTACGATTTATCCAACTGGTGGAAAGTAATAAAGTGAGGGAATATTCAGAATATGTTCCTCGATACGACTTACAAATTTGCTAAAAATAACGTAGGAAACGGTAATAACCATAATGGTAAAAGATACACCCATAAAAGTGGACTAATTTAAAAATAACTTCTGAAACATTAAAAGAAGATTACGCATATAAATTGGTTTTCACAAGAAGTGACAATTTCTCTAAATGACTGGGAAAGTAGAGAGCTGACATCACTTGCACTTTGTACTAACCATTGATTTATTTATCCATTAAATGTAACGGCATCAGAACCTTTGTGAAACTTGCAGCAATTTTTTTTCGAAGAAACAAAAAAGCATTTATAAAATTGACGAACACATCAACAAAAATTAATTAAAAAAGTACAGGATAGGGATAAGTAAGTAATAGTAAGTAGGACAAGTATTATAAACTAGCCGTCCCAGCGAACGTCATTCAACTCGCTTAGTATGTATGGAAAAAATCAAAATGTTGTTTTTCCACGTTTCTTTGATTTCTTTTCATTTCTTTTAAAACTTTCTCGGACTTTCACAAATTATTCGAACCCAAATTAGCTAAATTTTCATTTATGTCGATAAGGACTTGGTTTTAAGTAATAAGTAAGGAATAAGTATTAAGTAATAAGGATTAGTATTAAGTAAACATTTATGTAAAGTAGTTTATAATTTTAGTTAAGTTTTTTATACATTTAATCTTAAGCTTCTACACTGTCTTCCTATCACTTTTTATTTTGTATTGTTTTTTATCTGTCGTAAGTTACCTGTAATAAATCACTTGTTCGAGATAAGCTTGCCTCTTGTACAGTATTGATATTTGTATTTTCTCGCTGTCGCTTGTCTATCATGTGTACAATAAAGTCTAAACAAATAATAATAAACTGGATTTGGTATCTAAAAGATTAAGATTAAATCCTCATAAGCAGTAACTGTGAAGTAATATTAGAATTGACTAGTTTGAATAAGGCCACGACGTCACGTAGAGATGTAACAATCCCCTTGTTCCTTAGTGGAATAATAATATTATGCTTCAAATTGTTATACTACTAGTATAGTCAGTCAGTGAAAATAATGGTATCAGGAGTGGTACAACTACTTTACTTACTCGTACAGACATAATTTCAGTACGAACACTATGTTCTAGTTTGTGCGCTATGATAGATAGCAAGACGATAAGATATTTAAAATCTAAGCCTCACTTTGGTATAACATACTGTTATTTTTGTTTGTGTGTAAACAATGCATTTTTTTCCATCGCAAAACAGTCTGCATGTTTTCCTTCCTTTATTTGAAAACGCAGTGTTTTTTGACCTTATAGATTTTTCTTAAATCAGAAACGTGATTGCTATTATTTGTCTCTGTATCTAATGTTATCATCTGACCGCCTCGTTGGTCGAATGACTTAGACGATTCCCGACGGCGGCAGGCATTTATGTGATGAACATTTAGATGTCTTCATTTCCGGGTTTGGGTGTTTATTAAATTTATTCTGGTATCTATTTAACTATTTCCATGTATTAATCGTTGAATAACACTCATAACACAAGCATACAATTTGCTTACTTTGGGATTAGATTAAATTTGTGTCTTGTCTAGAGATATTTATTATTTATTTATTTATCACTTGCGTTATCTTCAAGATCTTGCTGGAATCCAACCAATATTTTATGAACTGCGTGTTGCATACAAATGTTTGTGAATCGACATAAATTTTTCGAGCATGTTCTCTCATTGTATATACTGAATACCAATTACTATAGGTCTAGTATATCTATTGTCTAGGTACCGTTCGTATCCCCACTTTTTATAGATTAAGAAGGCAAACAAGGAGGTGGATATTGTGGTGATGCTTAGCCTTAATAAATAGGGATTAATAATGTTGCCAGTTCTTAATGTTGCCTATTTTTATGGTCTCGAGCTCCGGTGTCGGCATTGACGATATTAGGTCTAGGGCTTAGTGCCCAGATCAGGAAACTGAAGTTGTGTTTTTATTAGTGATAGCTTTGACGCATAAGACATTGTGGGACTAAGTAAGAACCTTCGGCTAACCGTAGGTGACCTGGTTATACCTCTGCCGACCGTAACGGGGATACAGGCGTGAATATACTATACTATAATATACTATTACTAAAACTGTTTGAGTCACACGAACGAAATTAAAATTAGAATGAAACCTGTCAAATCTTGCATATTGACAATATAAAATATCTCAACATTTACGGCATACATACATAAATATCTTCACGTCCAGTCTCTTAAAGAGTAGGCAGAGAATATCCAGTGCCAAATCTCACGACCCGTAAGACCTTTCTGGCTTACTCCACATTCATTACCCTTTTCATACAAACACGCCGAATTCGGAGACTGTTGACATCACCGGCGTATAATAAATACCCTAACGATTTGATCGTGGAATGTCAAATGATATGTGTGTGTGGAAACATTTAAGATATTTTAATTATGTAAGCCTAAAACTCATCTAACTGTTTTAGTCCATTACACATTGCGCCTACAGAACTATTACTATTACCTTTTTAGATATCTTCACGTCCGTATCCATGACGTAGAGATATTACCAGGATACCGACAAATAGCCGAAGACTTTGAGTCCCACAATGTGTTGCAAGTCCAACACCAACAAGGTGCTTATCCAAATAACGTTGTTTTATAAGAAAATTAAAAAAAAAACATTTTTTAAGTTGCCTGATCCCAGGATCAAACCCAGTCAACCCGCATGCAGTCAAGTCAAACGACGCACCGCTGAACTACAGAGATAGGTAACAGTAGTTACCTACTACTGTTATTTTACATAATAAGGCTTGCCAAGTCATAACAGTTCAAAACATAGAGATTATCGTGTGAAAAACATAATTTACATTATCATTTAGCTAATTTTTTTACGTAATAGAAGTATGTCGTTATAATAAGGGATTATATTGTAGTGTCAACTGCCACGACATTATAAAAATATCACACGAATTATAAAAAGTGAAAGTAAAAACTTCGACAGCGGCGTCTAAATAACGATGTGAGTGGAAATTTACAAATTATAAATTACACATTAAATTACAAAAATAGATCTGAGTTATAACGAGATGATTTTCTTACTCAAGTATAAAACTGCTATCTATAACTCAGTTTTTGATTATATTGTTAGTGTATTAATTTTTATGTATTTTGGTGCACAATCAAGAGTTATTCTATTCTTTTCTATTAAATTATAATAGACTAGCATCCCAGCTTCGAACGTGTGAACAAACTTCTATGACAAATTTATATAAACTTTCCTCTTGAATATCTCTATACATCAAAAAAACCGTATCGAAATCCGTTGCGTAATTTTAAAGATCTAAGCATACATAGGAAATGAAAGCAAAAAGCGATTTTCTGATTTACTATGCAGTGATTTACACACTTTTTTAATTTTTATACACATAATATAACTACATGTATGTAAATGCGAAAGAGTGTTTGTTTATCCTTTTATGGTGTAACAGAGCAATATCATACTATATTTTTTGTGTGTGCAGAGAGTTATGATTTAAGAGTGCCATATAATGTTAATTTTTATCCCGATATATGAACAGGTTCCTGGGGAAAGCTTTAAAACTATAATACGAGGTTGTAGAGGGCAAGATTCAGAAGTTATATAAAGGAAAAATGTTCAACAATTTAGATTACAGCATTTATAACTCAATGATGACTGTAACAATTTCACAAATTTTACAATTTCACAATTTATGTTTAGATTATTTGAAAAATACTAATTTCACATGGAACAGGACTGACAATGGAAGCTTGGTCGGGAGGACTTCTAGTTGACTACAAAATCAATCGTATTCTTATTTTTTTATTAGGTAATAAATAAAAAAAATAAGAATATGTGATGGAGTAGTCCGACTGAAAACCAGGCTTCTTGAGGTCCCGGGTTCGATCCCAGGGGTCGAGCAACAAAAAAAAAGAAAATGTGTATTTTCAATTTTCTATTAAAAATAACTTTGCCCGGGGATAAATGTTGGATAACTGCCGGGTAATATGTTAACATGTCGCATGTTAAGTTTTATAGTAATTAAATAAAAAATGCAATAATTGGTTTCATTTTTGTCTGATTTTTTTGTTAATTATTTTTTGCCGTTTTCATATTTGTAGCCCCAGACGGTAAAAGGCGGGTGTTATAAGTTTGAAAGTGTGTGTTTTAGTTTGTTTGTCGAATTTTTGTTTGAATTCTGATGTGACCGACATGGTTCTGTGTGACATGAAGGTTGGAAGGAATGGTTTATTAAAAAAATTAAATTTTTGTTTTGCAATTATTATAAGTTAATTAAGTAATAACGATGTTTTTTTGATATTAAAAAAAAAACATGTCATGGATAAATTACTTGCGGACAAAGCCGCATGTATCGGTTAGTTAAAGACAAAAATAAAAATTGGTCAATCGTTATAAGTATATTAATTACACTTCTAGATACTTGTAAATGAGTACAGTACATGCATTTACGTACTAGAACTAACCCAGATAAACATTCCACGTTATGTAGCCCTTAGAGTGGATACTTATAGGTTTCTTTTCTAAAGAAATACTTTCTCGTTGTAACAATTATCGCTTAATCAACTAAATTAACATCTGATATGTACAAAAATTGTTAAACAGGATACAAAAAAATCCAAAAGCGCTTTAGCCGCTATTTTGAATTTAGATAACTTGATTTGATTTTTTCACATTCCTGTCGGTAAAGCTCTTCATTTGACACATTTAATAGGAAGGTTCAAAAAATGGAATATTCATTTGTTATCCCTAACAACAACACTAACAAATGGTGAATGACATTAGTGTACAATACTATCAAGCAAATCAAAATTATATTCTTAATTCATGCTCAATATGATTGTTATGAGTATATGTATATATATGAGTGTTAACTTTTGACGTGTTAACGTCTTATAATTCGATGGAGCCGGCTGCACGCACGAAAAATCATGACTCGTTACCTCGCTCTGAGGCGTTCCATTTATGGCTTGAAGTGCACAAACGGAACGAGCGACAAAGAGACACAATCAACCTCCGTTCTTATGACGTTTTCACTATCTACTACCTTCAACAAACCGACTTTACAGATAACCGCTTTTTTATTATGATATTGGAAGGCAAACCTAGAGACACCAAAGATGGTAACTATGCGTTGACAACCTGAAGTCGGTATTCGAGCAAAATTAAGTTTACCGGCTTACCTTACCCTCGTAATCGGAACATGTCATCGACAATCGCTGACGTTATGGCGGCAGGAATAGGTAAGGCGCTGGTAATAATACGGTTGAGTATCTGCGAAACTCTACCACATAATGAACTGAAATACTGATTTAGTTGCAGGATTTGTCTCAAATTGTTTTGCTAGTGCAATCAGTGCGAAACAAGTGGTAGTCTGTAGACCATCTCGTCCGGTTTTTTACTTGATAAGATAGCGAACAAGTACATAGCTGTTCTGATAGTGAGAGAAAAGCATGGCCTATAGACTCTATATAATATGGTGTAAGTGCATCACTGTCTTGTGGCCGGGATATTAGGACTATTATCTGTCAGTCAGTCAGTCTGCCAGCTTTGCCCTCCGGACTCCGAAAGGGATATATTACAATGTTGTGGATGCTGCATAGCATTGAATAATGCCCACCATCTTTAGGACCTGTTAACCTACGCTCGCCTTTTAGGAATTGCCACAATCAACATTTACATTATTATTAATTTAACATTCTAAATAAATAAGTAAATAATACACACACTACAATCAAATTCCCTATGAAAAATAAATAGGTATCTTGATTTTATATTGTTTTTAATAAATAAAATATGAAGACACTTGCCTTTTTTATCAGTATTATTTAATAATAAAACACTTACTTATCGGAAAAAAAAATAATTCACATTTCACTTTCGAATCGGAATCTACCGGTTTTTTTATTATGTTCCACAATTACAAGGCCGCTTGAGTTATAATTCAAGAGCAGTATATATAATTAGGGTTTTGTAGACTGTAGTTGGTTGAGAGGGAGCACTAATAGCTACTTCGCACGAGAAAAAATCCTACACCGGTTTGCTATAGCATTACCTCTGTCAAAACCTGTAGCTAAAACTATGTTGATGTCAGTTTTCACACAAAAAAGCAGCATCGAAATAGGTTAGGTTATAAGGGTTTAGTTTAGTATATTATTAAAAATACAAAAAAAATATAAATGCTTCCTTGCTTTAGTGGCAAGACAAAATTGTGGCCAACAGCGGAATGAATAAGATATCTACCGCCAAATACGAGGAAAATAGTATTTTTTGGGGAGGCCACACTCAAAGAAAATTAAAGTTACAACTACTACACAAATGTTACTATAAAAACATATTTCTTGGATTAAATAGAGCAGTTTAATTACTTTATTAGAAACGTTTTGTCGGTTTTCTACAGTTGCAAATATTGCTGCATAGTTAATGGAAATTGTTAGTAATAAAAACAAAACTGCGCGTAAAATTTAGCAATTATTTTTGTATTGACATTAGACTAAAATGTAATATTTAAATATTTGCTGCAGACTGCAGTAACATATATTGTAGAGGCAATAACGTATTTAACATATTTAATTTCAATTAAAACATGTCTAATTCAACATGGTATATTAAAAAATAAATACATTTGAAGTGCCAAGTTCCAAGAATCGAACCCGAAACCTCATGAAATCAAACACCAATAGTGGACTACGGGGGCCAATATAATTTTAATTAATATTTTTTATTGATTTGTTAAGCAGAATTGTAGTGACAAGTGAGAAGAGCTTAAAATAAAAAATAAGCACTAATAAAAGGAACCAAAAATGCTAATAGCGTGTTGTTGGATTGAAACGAAAAAAGTCTCAAGTGAGTAAACTGCCACACTAGCCTTTAAATTCGAACAAGATAACGATAAGCACTGACGTTATGGAGGCAGAATTATGTAAGGCGGTGAACATTGTAAAACTCGACACCCTAATCACAGTCCCTGTACAGGAACAAACAACACATTTACTTCAAGCTAGAAAGCAGTTGGCCTCTTTTCTCAAAAAGACTGAAATGGACACAAGTTTTTTTGTAGGTTTAGGACTTCGTTAAAAATTAGTAGGTAAGGGGGATTTCTATAGATTTATATAGATCTTGCCTACCTTGAATATGTTGTTAAACATACAACAATAATTTTGTCGTTACTCATCTACCGTCTACATTCCGTTGCAATCAGCTGACATTTAAAGTGAGTTCATTACTAGTCATATAGACAAGGAAATAATTAAAACAATATTCACTTACATCAACGTCAATAATAACTTCTAGTTCTGACTTTTTGTTTTTAGGAATTCATACATATATTTATTTCATGTTTTCGGTTGTCAAGTCATAATTGTTATGGTTTTACTATTATAACAAACACACAGATGTCCATGTTTTGTTTTTCATTTGACTAATGTCATGTTTTTACCATTCGACAACATACTATGATTTGGATGTCATCCGGCTTGAAGCTGTTTTACGGTTTTTGTTATATATTGAATTTGTACTATATTCTTCATCTTTAGTAGATTTTTTTTCCATTTCCTATTAACGGAGGTACGTTTATTAGTTAATAGAAGAAAAAAATCTTATTAATATTTATAAATCTTTTTAATTTCACTTAATTTTGAAGTGGAATATAATATTATAGGATTTCTCTCTCAATAGCAAAAGCCTCGCCTCGTTGGTCGGGTGGCTAGCATACACGCCTACATTGACCAACCGCGAGGCTCGGATTCGATTCCCGACGGGGGCAGGCATTTGTGTGATGAACATTTAGATGTCTGCATTTCCGGGTCTGGGTGCTTATTAAATTTATTTTGGTATCTATTTAAGTATTTCTATGTATTAATATCGTTGACTAACACCCATAACACAAGCATTTAATTTGCTTACTTTGGGGTTAGATTCAATTTGTGTGATTTGTCGAGGGAATTTTATTTATTTATTTATTTACATATATTTATTTTACGGAGATGATATTTAAAGACCAATAAATGTGATGGTATACTCAAATATTTGGTACGGTTTTTTAAAAAGTAGATTTTAAATAAAAGCTTCCTTCAGGGGCATTATAAAGCTGGATAGATTATTTATTTATTGATTAAGCTTTCTTTTGGACGGCTGAGTTTTTGCACACAAAGTAATAAAAGGGGTGTTATAAGTTTGACATATATATGTGTGTCTATTTGTCTGCAGCATCATAGCTCCTAAACAAACACGATTT
>NJDC01000802.1:422162-447309 GCA_002245475.1 Calephelis virginiensis | reverse complement strand
ATTACTTATTTTTTAATAGAATTACACCCCCTATTCGAAGAAATAAATGCAGCCCGATTAGATTAAATATAAATGTTTATTAGTGATTAAAGTCTTTATGATCAATAAATCCGTGTGTTTCTTTTATTCCATATGTATTTGTACACTTTTCTCCAATCACCTTAAACGTTACTAGTCTACTTTATACCATACATTCCAATCAACAAATTAATGAATGTGGAAGAAGCCAGGCAGCTTTGCCAAGATCGCGAAGTTTGGTACTCAATATTCTCTGCCTACCTCGTGAGGGACTTGGCGTGAAGTTATGAATGAATGAATGAATATCAATGATTTTCCAATATCACATAATTATTTCCATTCTATTCGTCTAAATAGTAAGTAAACTAAAGCGATGTAGTTCCTATCTACGGAAGTTCAAATTTCTATATAAAAGACATCAACGACAGCTCTAATTTAACAAGCTGTGTACGTTAAATCGCGAAAATGTTATACATTCAATAGGGTTATCTATATATAAGATAATATTGCTTTGATTACAAACGTAATTGATAACTTGAGTAATATTATTATATGTGTATCATTCATATATCTTTAGTAAGCGGGGTAAATAGTAGCCTATGAATTTTTTTTATATTTTTTTTAAGTATCTTCAATGTACAGAATTCACTTTTCTACACTTAACTTTTATTACATACTCGTAAATTATCAATGTAACTTATGGTAGTATTTTTAAAAAAAATACTGATATTTAAATTTTTCTGAATTTAAAAATGATTAAAATATCTGAGATTTGAGTGGAAAATTTTGTTATCTTTTTAAATAAATACTTACTTTACTAAGCCCCTGTATTTTTTTTCGATTATGTGAAGCAGCAAGAGTTTGCTACTAGAAAACTTTAAGGTTTGTTAAAATGGAATTTCTGTATGAGATCAAAGTAATGTACAAAATTTTCTGAAAATGTTATGGGTAACATTTTTTGTGAAAAATTGTCGAAGCAGGAACATGTATTTTCTAGTAAGCTAAAACCAGTACATCTAAATATTCATCTGAGACTAAAGCAAAAAATATGCCAATTTCTTTAGGTGTATATGAAAGCTTAAGTTGCGTGTATAAGGCATTGACGTCAATTGTAGATTAACTACAAACATGTTGAATATTTGTAAGGAGGAATACGGACCAGTACCTATTATAGGAACAAATTTGAACTATAAATACCGCAAATAAATAAATTGAATTTCAAGTTTTTTTTTTCATTTTTACTATTTCATTATTTTGATTTTGCAAAATTAGCTATTTGTTTTATAGTGTCTTCAAATTTATGACACTATCTTAAAATAGCAATGAAGTAATTTACTTCAAAACTTCCGATTTTAAAACTTCTGTAACATTTTAAGTAAACTTTGTCCGAATTTCTATAGGTCATGTTTTATTTAAAGCACATCACGAGAATCAATTAACTAAGTAAGTGATTATGCAGGCCAACCCTTTGAACTACAAAACTTAAAAACTTGATCTTGTAATTTATTTTTATAAAAAAAAAACCACATATTCATGGTTGTATTCAGGAAGAAGTAGACAGATATACAACCGGGGCACATACGATTAGTTGAAAATACGAGTACTTGGTCCTTCCTATCTACCTTCCTTCATCTTCCATCCTACCATACCTTCTGATAGGTGGTGAAACTATCGCCAGTCGGTCAGTAATCTAATAATGGACGATGGTGTTTCTAATTTGAAATTAAAAATGACAATGAGAATAATTGAACTAGGACTTCACGAATTTAACGCCAAAACCGAACCATTACACGAGAGAGCCGATATTTACATTTATTTATTTATATACTAGCAGTTTCACGCAGCTTCGCCAGCGTAACTTGATTTCTTCTGTATCGATTTTAATGAAAAAAAAGCCTATGTCACTCAGGAATAATGTAGCATTCTAAAAGTGAATGAATTTTTGAAATCGGACTAGTAGTTTTGGAGCCTATTCATTTCAAACAAACAAACAAAAAATCAAATCTTTCCTCGTTATAATATTATAGTATAGATGAATTCCACAGATCTTAGAACTGCAGTATCAAACTGGACTGGAAGAACAGCCTTCATTGTGGAATACAACAGTGGTGAGGATGCAAAGACAACATTTACTAATCTCAACGTTTTCTCTACAATACCTTATACTTTAGTAATAGCTTCCTCTGTATTAATAATGACCTCAAATATACTGTACGTAAAACGTAACAAACCATAACCCGTGGCAAGGCACCGTGACGTCCCGTTTTTGCAATACACAATACGTGGGCCACATTCATGGAATGTTGCAATATTTTATCGTTTACTACAATATCGCAATAAGTAATACGAATTTAAAAACAACTTAGTTTTGTAATGAAAGTTTTTATGGGATTGGACAAGTGAACTGTTTTTAGTGGTAGGAAATTCACGTCTCATTATGATATAAAATACTTTTCTTTCTTGTTGGCTCTATGGTCTAGTGATCCGGCGTTGGGGTAGACTACATGATGTCCAGGGTTCTATTCCCAGGTCAGGTAATACAAAATGTATTGTTTTTATTTACCAACGTATCATAAATGTGTTGCCAACCTTTAAAAAATGAGTACACACTTTTATTGAAGCTTTCCAAGTGACATTCTTTTGAAAGTACTGCAACTTATAAATTAATACCTAAATATTTATTATATTATTTTTATTATTTATTATTATGTTTTGTGCGAGGTAATGAATGCACATAAAACTTTAAGCTGTGTCTGATCTGATCTTAACTAACTTTAACGACTGATAGCAAGCCATTCGTAACAGTGAGATCCGAGAAAGAGTGAGATTGAAAGAAAATGTTGGTGTTAAAATGCGAAAGGGCATGCTGCGCTGGCCGACAGATGAAATAATGACAAAGCAGATATAGAATGCGAATGTGGATGTGGGAGACCAAGGCTGACATTTCACGATCAGATCAATCGGATATTATCCGAGGGTGGTGTCAAGAGTCTCCGAAACCGGCGTGTTTGTATGAAAAGGGTTATGAATGTGAAGGAAGCAAGACAGGTTTGTCAGAATTGTGAGATCTGGCACTCAATACTCTCTGCTTACTCCGTAAGGAACTTGGCATGAAGATATGTATGTATGTAGCTAGCCAAACACTTCCTCGGAGCATTCCTTGTTATAAATTCGGTAGGAGGCGTTTTTCGGTTTTTTAAGCTTTTACGTAAACTTAGTTAAAAGACGGTAACCTTACTTACTCTCTCAATCAGAATAAGAGAGTTGCGAGAAAAGATATCATAGCCACAGGTGAAGTCTTCAAATGTTTAACCTAACTTTTTAGTTTCAGATAGAAAACCTTCTAAGGAATTTACTTCATACAACATTCTACCACAATCAAATTCATTTGCTTGTGTGCGATCTATTATTAAACAAAAAATACTTACATAATAGTCTCCATGGCTGCTTCCTGAATCACCACTATAAAATCCATAGCCTCCGGTAGCTGGATAACCAGAATATCCTGAATAGCCACTTGAATATCCAACGTATCCAGCTTTAGTAGCAGAACATAAAGCAATTAGAACGAATATCTGAAACAAAGTAGATTTCTAAATATCAAATAGATCTTTTAATGCAACGCGTGGCTATTCTAATAGCAAGATATAAACGTAGCCTGAAAGCACCATTGATGTTACGGATGCATAAGTAAAGTGTAACGGTAAGTCTTAGGCTAAAATTGTAAGTAAAGTAATATACGAGTTCATAAATACATCTTTAAATAAACGAGCGAAAACGCGTTTATACCTAGGCATTTTACGTTCGGTATGCATTTAGTATACCATCATTTGCGATTGCGCCGTGACACACGGCCGATGTTATATTATTTTTTTATTTTTAAACCAACAGATAAGTGTGCAATTTACGAATGTTATTTCGGTTTGATAAGTCCAATATTCACTTAATATGGCAAAGAACAATCACAAACTATAGTTTGCTGTTTTTGAGGGGTTTACTATGTTTCCAACGGTTAAGGGTGGACTTTCATGAAATTCCATAATCAAACACACATCCATATTGGTTAAAGATTTTGATTACAATATTATTTACGATTACAAAATTAGAAAGAAATTCAAATAGGCAGATGCAGTTGTAACACTATTTTTTGAATGGCTAATGTGTATTTAGTCTTGCGGTTTTCACAACTTCAGCGGACTTCGTGGACGAGCGAGTGCTCAGCCCCATTTTAACATTTATGGCGCGTAGCCCTATAGTGTCGACGCGCGACGAATACCCTCAGATGTAGGTATTTAATTCAAAAACAGAGTCGAATTAGACTTTTCAAAATTACACTTCTGTATTTACACTAACAATTTATAAATAACAATAATTTTATTTTATTTAAAAAAAAATGTCCAACTCCAAGATAAGCAAACGCTTGTGTTATGAGTGTCAGTCAACGATACCAACACATGGAAATACATAATATACAGATACAAGAATAAATTTAATAAACACCCAGATCCAGAAATAGAAACATCTTAATGTTCATTACACAAAATGTGTGCACCCATCGGGAATCGCATCCGAGCCTAGCAATTAGTCGGTGGAGTTAAGCGTGCACCCCTCGACCAATGACGCGTAAAATGAAGCTTATAACTGGACTAAAATATCCTGAGAGTAGTCACTAAAAGATCCCAGCACCGGAAACTATCCATACTTCTCACGTCCACCAAAAACCCCATCGCAGCAACCGCTACAAGTACAAGTATGCGAAATCAGTATAGTAAAAGTAAATAAAGTAAGAATATTTTTGGAATGCAATATACGCAATCTGGGCAAAGAAATACTAATTCCAAAAAAAAGAAAATAGATTAAGCTACAGTGATAATAACAATCGCCTAGCGGTCTAGACATGATTGAAACTTGCATACTTTTGTAAAAGGAATATAAATACTTTTTAGCAAGCGCTTTTGTCTCTCGTTGACAAATACTCGAGCATTTTGTGCTATTTTTTAAAGTATATTTTTATTTAACTTCTTACATCGATAGCTATATCTCATGACTATACAGTTTTATCTTATCTATATATCTTTATATTTATTGTGTGCGTGTGTATGTCACTGAACTCCTCCTTTTTTGTAATTTTTGTGTGTTCAAGGGGATCCGAGAATGGTTTAGGTTCACAATTTGGTCCAATTGATTTTATTAAACATTTTTTTTTTATTTGTCAAGTAGTCGTTAATTTTGGAATGTTTTACATTGGATCCAGCAGCGAGAGTTGGGTATGTCAGAAAGAGCATGAAAGTAGGATAAATGCGGTCGAAATGAGAGCACTACGGAAAATCTGTGGTGTAACGCTCGCTGACCGCATTCGTAACAGTGAGATCCGAGAAAGAGTGGGATTGAAAGAAAGTGTTGGTGTTCAAATGCGAAAGGGCATGCTCCGCTGGCTCGGTCATGTGGAAAGAATGACAGATGAAAGATTGACAAAGCAGATATACAATGCGAATGTGGATGGATGTAGGTACCCGGGGAGACCAAGGCTGACTTTCCACGATCAGATCACGATCAGATCACCGTACACCGGACTGGATACCAGTCCGGTGTACGGTGATTCGGATACTAAATTTGTAATGCAAAATCATAATTTGCATTCGAAACCACACGGTATAACAAGTATGTATTAGTAAGTACAGTAGTCGCTAAACAAATCTCAAGTGCGGTAATATTTCAAAATTATAATCCGCATCACTGCACTTCGGCGGAGAAGTGACTGGTGCAGTGTAATATCCTCCTAATTACAGATGTATGTATGTAGATGTGTGTGTGCTCCTCATTTGTAGTAGATACTTTATTCAAATTACCTCCTTTGTTTTTAAGATCATGTAAATAGCACGTGTAATACTTGCACAAATGTCATTCAATATTTAAGACTTAACAATTGAATTGTACAAATTCGAACAAAATTAAAAACTTACTATCCAGATATTTATACTACTACTATCCATACCCTATATCTTAATTAATATAGATCTAGTATGACAAACCCTATTATGATCTGAGTCATGTAATAACAAGGTCATATTTAACTCATATAGAACATGACACAACAATGCATAGCGTTTTAAACAATAACACGATGCTTAATATGACGTACTACATTAAAAATGAAACAATAAACAAACACCGGAAGATCTAGTCTAATAAACAGTTTTTTTTTTTATATTAATACTTTAATTACAAAGAAAAATAATCGAAACCGTTGATTTTTACAGCATATATAACACATTTGAAAAAACAAACAAGCATGGATATTACCTGCTTGCAAGAAATGTATATCTCTTATGGACATCTAAATTTAAAATGGTGGTGGTGGGTTGTAGGCAATTTGAAATGTATAAACAGGATACTCGTTACTCAACCCTTTAAGTCAGAATGGAGAGAAATATAATAATGACAACGACAAAGTTGGGCCTATTGTTTCATAGATTAATTACACTTTACAAGTTGACTAACGTGATATAGGACTAGGACTAGTGGGATGATTTTTGTAGTTTAAATTTGAAAACTAATTTGCACTGATTTTTATAATTTGGAGCATGAATACCAGTTTTTATTCGGCCAAGATAGCCTCACAAATCTAGCGTAAAAACATTTAATTTAATGGAAATTAAAAAAAATGTAATAACGTTATAAGTATAGTTATATTGTTATTTAACTTAATTGCCAAAAGTATCTGAAATAAAAGTCTCAATATACATTATGCTGAAATAAAATACTAGTGATTCTTTATCAATAACTGCCTCATGGGTCAAGAGGCTAACTTATACCCCCATGCCACCAACCATCAAGGAGGCTCAGTTCCAATTTTGGAAAGGTATAAGTGTGGCATTGGCAGTTTGGTCTGGGTATTAATTGAATTTATTTCAGAATTTATACAATACTATACATTCTTTATGGATACATCTATATAATCAAGCTATTTATATATCGCGGGAATACATGTATACATCGTGATAAAACAGCATAGGTCGCTTTCCGCAATAAACATTATTTTCCCATGTTTGTCCAGGTCTCCTATATACAATACGATAAGAATTTATACTTCAAATCACATAGACCTTACAAAGATATTCTTAACGCGTCTATAGAAATCTAGATACTTCCACTGGATCGGAACGTGACCACCAGTCTTCCTGCTAATCAGTTGGAATGACACGAGCAAAGATCAAATTGGTTTTTTCCAAAACACCACAACACAGATTGCAGTGTTGCATTTTGTCCGGGTAGGAATATACCGCCTTAAATTTTCCTGTCAGCATCCCAGTAACAATGTCATGTTTCGGCCCGGAATGTGGGATAGCTTGTAAACTTGCACAATTGACAACACTCCGGTTATAGGATAGCAACGCACCATCAAAGTCTATGGCATCTATAGACCATGGTCTATAATAGGCTGGAGTTTGTTCGCTGTCTTATCATATGAAATAAATATCTAATAGGGGTTCCAGATGGTTGTAAACACGCCTTCCAGCATGGGTAACCTTGGAGAAAACTTTGTTTGTACTTAACATCTACGAGTACTTCCCAAAGGGATGCAAACCAATGTTTATAACCGTCTAGAACATCTTTAAACATCGCTCCGTTGGGATACAGAAGAAAGGCAAACCAACACACAAACAGTTATTGTCCAGAGACACATACTTATTATGAACCCAAATGGCTCATTTATGTTTACTATTTAAACTTTAACTAATCCTGATAAAGGTAACAAGCGTGACGATTTTCAATTTATCTATACTTATCTCGACCACCTCGTTGGTCAGGTGGCTAGCGTACACGCCTAACTACACTGACCAACCGCGAGGCTCGGGTTCGATTCGATTCCGACGGGGACAAACATTTGTATGTTGAACATTTAGATGTCTGCATTTCTGGGTCTGGGTGTTTTTTTAAATTTATTCTGGTCTATTTAAGTATTTCTTGTATTAGTATCGTTGACTAACACCCATAACACAAGCATATAATTTGCTTACTTTGAGGTTAGATTCAATTTGTGTAAATTGTGCAGGAATATTTATTATTATTATTATTATAAAAAGAAATGTCCTGACTGACTGATTCATCATCGCCGAGCAAAAACTGTTAAAGTTACAGCCATGAAATTTGGTGAGTAGGATCTTTTTATTAAGTAGATACCCACTAAGGAAGGAATTTTAGGAATTCTACCCTTGAAGGGGTGAAATAGGGCTTAAAATTTGTATGGAAGATCGTAATTTTTTAAATTAGAAACAAGAAACTTTATTTTTGGGCTACTTATCAAAAAAGAACACATGCGTATTAAAGCGTTTTTGGAAATTCTATGCCTAAGTGGGTGAAATATTTGTATGAAAGTCCTTATCAATGAGATCCAAAAAAGTCTTTATTTAAAATAATACTTAAATTAATCATTGAATATATTAACTGCCATGCGAGCAAAGTAGCTGGTAATAACTAGTTAGTAATACTAATTCATAACAGGTATAGTGACACGCGCAACGCATGATCAGTTTATTTTCAGCACGGAACTCTTCAGTAATAAATTGCTTTGTAAGTATCTATTAACAGTGAATAATTGTATTTTCATAAATATACATTTACTATGTATTTTCCAATATCGAAATTAGAATGTTATTATACGTAATTAATAACCAGGAAAACATCGTTAATTAATTATGTTTTCATAACATTTTGTACAGACTTGATACTGACACATTTCGTATGAAAAGTGATTTGTAAGTATTAAAAAAAACAGTCGAAGTGTTTGATATATGTAAGAAATGTTCATCGTTTGTGAAATTTTAATGTTTGTGTAAATTTGCCCGCCTCGTTGGTCGAGTGGCTAGCGTACACGCCTAACTACATTGGCCAACCGTGAGGCTCGAATTCGATTCCCGACGGGGGCACCAATTTGCGTGATGAACAATTGGATGTCTACATTTCCGGGTCTGGGTGTTAATTAAATGTATTCTTGTATCTATTTAAGTAATTCTATGTATTAGAATCTTTGACTAACACCCATAACATAAGCATACAAATTGCTTACTTTGGGGTTAGATTCAATTTGTGTTACTTGTCCAGGAATATTTATTTATTAATAAAAATATCATGAGGTCTGGCACTCGAGAGTCTCTGCCTACCCCGTAAGGGACTTGGCGTGAAGATATGTACGTATGTATGTATGTATGTACAATTATGGTTGTGACATGCTCTCTTTCGTCCATTAAATCGACCCTTAAGCTGTATCAAAATCTATTACATCTATACTTTTAAAATAACATGTCCGGACTAGCTGATTCATCACCTCTGAGCAAAAACTGTTAGAGTTACAGCCATGATATATGGTGAGTAGGGTCATTTTATTGAGTAAACAACCACTAAGGACGGAATTTTGGAAATTTTACTCCTAAGGGGGTGAAATAGGGGTTGAAAGTTTGTATGGAAGACCGTATTTTTTTTATTTAGAAATACAAAACGTTATATTTGGGCTACTTATTAAAAATGGGTAGATACATATTTTAGCGTTTCTGGAAATTCTACCCCTAAGAAGGGTGAAATAGGGGTTCAAAGTTTGTGTAAAAGTCCTTATTAGTGGGCTATAATCAGTATATATATTAACTGCCACGCGAGCAAAGCCGCGGGTAACAGCTAGTAACTTATAAGGATCTAGGAGCCCACCATACATAATGGCAAATTGGTGACTTTAATGTTTTCTAGTTGTTTCTATATCTTACCACTATTTTCAACTGACTTTAACAACAGGTATAGAATAGAAAATGTTTTTATTCTAATTAACCTTACAAGAGGCACTTGTGACGAGTCTCTATTATATTACTAAAATCTAAGGTTAAACTTGAATGTGCCATGGGCAACATCTACTTGCATTATTTAATATTATTTATTTAGTTTAAAAAAAGTATAAAATTAAAGTTTCTTTTCGTTTTAATCAAGATTAATTTGTTATTAATATGCGTCTAATTATTATTCAAAACGCACTTACTCTAAGTCCACGCATTTTTAGTGTTGGTCACTTATCTCCTCTTCAACACTGACAAGAGAACTGACACTGATGCTGTCTTGCCGGTAGCACAGTATTTATATTGGTCATGCTTCTTGCACCACCTTGGTACATGCCTTAGTCATACAGTCTAAGTTGTGGTACCATTCTTATAGTTCCCATGAAAAAGTCGCTTTACTTTTTTATAGATTTGTTCTTTCGTGGTCGTTGTTCAATAGTGTATGTCTCATACGATCACAACGTCAAAGTACAAAAAAGAAGGTGTAAAGAAAATCCGGATAAGTCCAATAATGAGATGAATGAAAAATTAGTTCATAAATATCAAAAATGGGTACGTTTTGACGTTACTCAAAAAAAGTTAAACGTTTGTATAGTGTAATAAAAACTCCTGTTTTTTTTTTGTTTTTTTTTTCATGTTTTTCTATTGTATCAACATCACAGGAGCAATCGTTTAACAAATTTATGTTTTTATTGATATAAACTGTTAAGTGAAGATTTTAGCAAAGTTAATAATAAACAAAACTTGTAAATTACATCTATTAACATAGATATATTTTAAATTTGAAGGCATTTATTGTAACTTGACCATCTATACATTTATTAAAACAGAAATACAATCTTAAAATTAAAAAAAAATAATATCCCCTGTAAAATATCTAACTAAAATGTAGGTAAAAAAGATCTCGTTCACGTCAGGTTTAAAACATAATATATTCGCTTCGAAATCAATCGGTTCGTCCGTTCTACAGACACACACTTTTATTTAGTGTAGGAGTAACTTATATCCCGCATCAACATTAGGTGAACTTTTACTCGAGAAAATCTGTCATTCCCATCACTAACCACTCAAAGTCAGTTCAACATGTGTACGAATTTGCGGGCAACTGCTAGTAAAGAATGAATCTATCATAAATATTAATATTATTAGCGTTTACGACTGATTTATGACTACATACTATTAAACAAAGTCGCTTCCTCTGTGCCTTAATCTCTTTGTATGCTTAAATCTTTAAAACTAAGCAAATGATTTTGATGCGGTTTTTCAATAGATAAAGTGATTAGAGAGGAATTTTATATGTTTATTTCATAACCTTGCAAAGCCAGGGCGGTCCGCTAGTAATAATATATTGTTCCAAAAAAACTTATCAGGACTTTTTAAACTTCGTTTACTTGGTCAGTTTCGAATATTCTCAGCTCTTCCTGTTAATTTAAACTATGTACTAAATCCGATAGTAAGTTAGTAGTTCGTACATAATGTTTTATTTAAAATTGCTTATGAAGCAAATTTTTTGAATAAAGATAGAAAGTAACATTTAAATGTTTCGAACAAATAAATTAATAAGCATTGCCCTTTATTAAAAACATTAATGATACGTTGCCAACATCTTGCTTCAATGTTAAGCTAAGTCAGTCTGTCTATTTTTTTATATCGCCTCTGTGCTCTAGCGGTCCAGAGATCCCGGGTTTGATTCCTGGGTTGGACAACAGAAAGAAAATGTTGTTTTCCAATTTCCCATTTTAAAAAAATGTTGCTCGGGATTGGATGTGTGCCCGGATGGCGATAGGCTTGCATTACTTTGTGGGACAGTGTCTTCAGCTAATCGTGGGTGCCCTCTGCCTTCCTCTTTAGGGATGCGGGCGCGAAGATACTTTTTTTTATTTTAATGAAGCGCTTTCAACATAAGGAAATCTGTTGATCACGTCGTTTAAGGCGAGTTGTTTGCAAACACAACTAACACCATCGACCAAAAGCGAGGCTCGGATTCGATTCTTGACATTTATGTCATAAACATCTTGATGTTGGCATTTCAGGGTAAGGGCGTTTATTTTTTTTTCAGTATTTGTTTGACATCTACATTTACACAAGCACACAGTTTGTTATTCTTGGGGCTAGATTCGATTTGTGTAATTATTCTAAAAAAATACAATTACTACCTGACCCGGCAAAATTCATATCGCTTGACATCACGCTTACGCTTGACAGCTACTAGTTTATTACCATTTTACGATTTCTTCCGATTTCGATTTTTTTTTTCATAAGATAATTGGTCCATATTTTCTAGCGTGATAAAATGATCACGCGAAATGGGGTGGAGATTTATTTTTGTATATTTAGATTATTATGATTTGTGTGCTTGTTTCTAATAAATTTGAACTATGTCAATAGTAAGAATGCTAAAGTTTGTCCGTCTTTAATGGTTGATATTGATTTTTTTTTTAAATAGAGTCAACATTTACTGTAAACAGTCGTGAACGAAGTCGCGAGTACAGCTTTCACTCTATTAAGACAATAGTGAAAACCCAGTGTATAGTAGTACTATTTAAATTATACGCTTCGGCTATATTCTTCAAGCTCTGGAAATTCGAATGTATTTTAAAGATATCTATATTATAGAGTTGTTTTTACATAATGAATCTTTTTTTTTAAATTTAGATTAGGTCAGCCAATTTAAAAATAAAAGTATAAAGTGTAAAGCCTAAGCGCATAATTTAAATAGTAGTACTATATTTTCAATACCTACTCGGTTAACTTGGCAAAACGATTAGGCAACATTATTATATTATAATGTTTGCTACACCTGACGTCGAAAAACATAATTACAATCTATCACCATAGATACTATTTACATTATTGTGTAACGTCGTTTTTTGCTGTCAAATAGTAGGCCACTAACTATATCATGTTATTATTGTTATCTGTATAATTGCGTAAAATACATTCCTTCGGCCCGAAGTTGAGTTATTGTTGTCATTACAGTCCCTATCAAGTGAAATTGTTGTTTACTTTATATCACGAGAGTTAGGAACGTTTTTGAGAAAATGTTTAGGAGAGTTGGTTCTTTTATATGTGTTTCTCCATTCTCTTCGGAATAGGGTGCGGGCATCTGTTAGTTGAGTCTCGTTGCATTTTTTTATGCATAAAGAAAACTTCTTTTTGCTTTTTTTTTAAATTTTAAAAATCTTTACTCTAAATAATACAAGCACTGTAAATAAACCAATCTTTACTGCAAATAATAGCGTTTTTAAAATCATAGGAATTAAAATTCTAAAAAACAGCGCGGACTATTTATTGTTTACTAAATTATTTATATCTTAAAATATCTGTCCGCCGGAATGTGACAGAATGTGTTGGTTTATTTTAAATTTTGAAAAACTTGCTACTAAACATATTGTATTCCAAATAAATATTTTTTTTCAAAACTCAATTTTCTTTGTATATGAGAACACAAGCGAATTATTGAGTCACCTGATGGAAAGAAATAATCTGGGCCTCCGCAACACCAGTGTAAATAAAGGAAGGCCTTTAATGAACGAACATGCTCTTTTCTTGTAGGTTCTCTATGTCGTATCCGTTTACAAATACTGCCCTTGGTAAACGGTTCCACAAAGGTATTGTGGGGCTAAGAATTTTCTTCGGAATCGCACGTTTGAAGAATGCCACGTATCGAGATGTGGTCATTACAGTATTTTCCATTTGACAGTACATTAAAACGCTTATAATTGTTTTTAAGTTCTGTTTTCTAGTCAAGACAGGTAAAACAATAGCAGACAATATTTTTAAGCTTATAAGCTACTTTATAACCTGAAGTCTCATTAGGTTACCAAGGGAGACCTTAATAATTGATAAAAGATAGCCACTAAAAACCTGCGGCAAAGAAACGGTAATACTATAAATTTGTATGACTGCGTGTAACTCTTTCACTGCTAAACCTCTAAAGGGGTTTTGTGACAATTGGCATTGTAATAAATAACGACGCGGTTGCAGTTTGAATGGGGAATAGTCAGTAAAATTACTTCATATTATTGGCATTCTGATGGAAGGACTCCACTGAAAACTGGTGGTGGTAGGTTACGTTTCACTAGTATAATTTGTGGTAACTAGGTGATTAAATAGTGTGTATCAGTTTTGTACTACCGCTTTACCTATTTCTGACACCATAACGTTAGTGTTATTCTATTCCATGTTGGTAGAATAGTCTGCGGAAATTGACCTTTAATCCTGGTCATTAGGTGAGCAACACACCATTTCCATCAATGGCTTGCTTTTTATTATACAACTTGCTTGTCTACTTTCACATGACATGAAAGAAATACTATAAAACATTCCAAAATAAATGCCAGGTCCAATGAACGACAATAATCTGATTGCAAAATGGCCTCAGAAAGAATTTTCTGCAATATCTTGTTAACCATTCATTAGCTGAACCGATGAAATAAAGACTAAACGATAACTTGGGATCGATTTCGATATATATTTTTTTAATTTACCATATTTAGTCCTGGGATTAGATTTTATAGCATTGGAAAGCATGTCTGCCAATCAATTAATCATTCAACAGATTTGTTCAATAAAGGAAAAATGAAGTATTCCTTGGCCGTATAAATTTACGTTACATATAAAAATGTAATTTTGGTGTGTAGCCTGATGCCGATTACCTAAGCCTGTAAGATTAATACATCGCTCTCCATTCCGGAAGACGACAATAGCGAACAATGTAATTATGGTGATAGAAATAGGGATATGATTGTAAAGCTCTAATTAAAAGACTCTTCCACCACATCTCGGCCTCGGTATTATTGACAAACAAACAGACGCACTGTTATGATTTCAATCATCATATCAACGACAGCCTCGTTAGTCGAGAGGCTAGCGTACTTGCCTAGCTACGGGCAGGCATATTTTGTGTGATGAACATTTGGATATCTGCATTTCCGGGTCTGGGTGATTATAAAAATAATTCTGGTACCTATTTTAGTATTTCTATGTATTAGTAATGTTGGCCAACATCCATAACACAAGCGTATAATTTTCTTATATTGTGTTATTATTCAATTGGTGTTGCTTGTCGAGGGATAATTATTTATTGAATAACCAATTAAACAAAACATTTGAAAAGAAGTAAATACTTATTCTTACTTAACATTGTATCATTTGCATGAGAAACCTTTTTATGGGAATAAGAAGATGGCTCCACAGATGGTTAAAGGCAATAAAAGAAAGCCCACGCTATAAATACCATAAGTATTGTAGGTACGTCGCTATCCTGTGGCCGGGCTGTTAAGCTCGATGTGCCAGCCTTTTAGCCATTACTCTATCCTACAAACCGGAATACGAAAGTGACAAACACTGTAATTGTGGTTACAGAAATAGATAAGGTAATCCCTACTGGTGGATTTCTTCCCATGCTAGTTACAGCACTCTACCACTACAGGGGAAAACGAATTTGCAGTTAGGTTATGTTCATACTTGCACCTCATTAGCAGTTGCAGTATTGTTTCATAGGTATCAAGAAATATAGTATTCTGTTTTTGCGTATCAGTGATTCATATTGTTAGCAATTATCATCAGTCCAAGGTTGCTTTCAGTCCACTGACCGTGTGAATTCACCTACATAGCCTCCGTGGCCTAGTTAACGTAAAATCGTGCTAATTTAGCTAGTTTTAGTCTACGGGTTCATCCATTATGTTATTTCACAAATTTCTTACATGTTTTGCCTTTTCATTTATACAAAATTTACATCGCTTTAGAAAATAAAAAAGAAAAATTGCATATGCATTTGAAATCTTTAATTTAAATTTAAATATTAATTAATGGCCTCTGTGGTCCAGCGGTCCGGCGTCAGACTTGACTTCTTGAGGTCCCGGGTTCAATCCCCGGGTTGGGCAACAAAAAAAATAGAAAATGCATATTTTCAATGTTCTGATAAAAGTAACGTTGCCCGAGACTGGACATGTGCCCGGTTGGCGATATTGTGGGACTTAGTGTCTTGGGCTAGTCATGGGTGCCCTGGTTGTGCCTCTGCCTACCCTACGTGGATATGGACGTGAAGATACTTTAAATATTTATAATGTCATCGTTCCATAATCAAACAAAGTTCTCTGTGTGGAATAAACCAGCTACCTGCAATTCTCAACCCTATAATAACTTTAAAATTCAGCATAAGTACAACTGACTTTTAGAAGCCGTTTTTTAAAAGCGTTAAATACTTGTATTATGACACTTTGTTATCGAAAAAATCAGTCTACGTGATGCTTGGCCAAGGAAATAAAGTGAATAAACGTGGAATACCTTCAAGGTTCGTAAAGTTACACAAAAAGTTAATGTCACCGTTGCAAATAAAATATGGATTTTGTAAAGAATAATATAAATTACATACCCACATACTACATAACCAAAGACCATACATTGAAATATTTAATTACTCATATTATACTCGTATGTTTAAAACTTTGATGTCTAAATTTTTAATTCGGTAGACTAAAATTACATTTGGTGGGCTGCCATTTTATCGCAATGTAAAAATAGACTTATACTTTAGTGATTGTATAATCTATGATTAAATCATTTGTTTACAATCAATATCTTGTGACTAACAAAAATTGATTAAATCTCTTGTAAACATTTTTTTATTAGTTAATTGTCTTCCAATTTCCATTGATCAGAGGTACCTACATACCATTTCCATTGATCAGTAGTACCTACATGACATTTCCATTGATCAGTAGTACCTACATGATATTTCCATTGATCAGTTGTACCTACATGAAATTTCCATTTATCAGTAGTACCTACATGACATTTCCATTGATCAGTAGTACCTTTTTTTTTTAAGTTATAGGAAGGCAAACAAGCAGACGTATTTCCTGATGACTGAGACACCAAAGGTGGTAATGGTGCATTGCCAACCTAAGGTCGGGATGTTAGGCCTCGAGCAAAAGTAAGTTTACCGGCTACCTTACCCTCCGAACCGGAACACGTCATGACATTATGGCGGCAGGAATAGGTAAGGCGGTGGTACCAATCCGGGCGAGTTGTTGCAAAACTCTACCACTTAGTCAGATGTCACGGTGTTAGTGACGGTAAGCCTATGCTCGCCTTTTACGAGCTGCCTGGCAAGGAAGGCAGATGGTCTATTCTGCAAAGGAGCCCGGACCAAGACGGGGAAAGTATCTATAATCCTTGAGAAAAGTTATTCTTATTAGTACATGACATTTCGATTGATCAGTAGTACCTACATGATATTTCCATTGATCAGTTGTACCTACATGAAATTTCCATTGATCAGTAGTACCTACATGACATTTCCATTTATCAGTAGTACCTACATGACATTTCCATTGATCAGTTGTACCTACATGAAATTTCCATTAATCAGTAGTACCTACATGACATTTCCATTGATCAGTTGTACCTACATGAAATTTCCATTGATCAGTAGTACCTACATGACATTTCCATTGATCAGTAGTACCTACATGACATTTCTATTTATCAGTTGTAGCATATTGTGTTAAATTTTGAACTAAGAAAGAATGGATGTGAACGATAAGCAGACAGTCCTCACAAAATCTTGATTATTTTTAAATTAATCAAAAGTATTATTATCGCACTACTAAAAAAGTTATTTTATTTAAAAAAAACTCAAGCATAAACTATCGCAAAATAGGGTCAATTTAAAATATTAATTGCATCTGTAATTATGAACTCATTTATTAGTTTTACACAGAACTGTGATCCACGCTTAATAGCTCAAAATCTTAGAAAATCTTCAGCGAAAGACAAACAGTTGCAATTTTAAATCATGTCCAATACGATTTTTATTATTTTCTACAAAAATGTGAAAGTGTATCGCAAGCACAGAAATAGTGCTATTAAAAAATTAAAACATCTAAAAAAAATTGGATTGAAAAAACCCAGTTACTACCGAGACTCCTTGAAACATGTATTGATTCTTGAATATTATTGAATACAAAAAAAAAATATTAGAGCTATGCCATAAATATTATAGTTTCGTTTCGTCAGTTCGCGTTCAGTGGAGTGGAGTTTGCAGCTGAAATATAAAAATATTCTAGATCTAGTTTTGAATTAACTAATATTGTAATCCATCCGTAGCATAGTCTATTTTAGTTTCCGATACGGTGGTAGTTTTTAGTATTATAAAGACTCGTCACAAGTGCCTCTTGTAAAGTGAAAGTGAATAAAAATATTTTCTATTTAATCTGTTCTAGGATGAAGCTAAGTTTTAGCCAAGATATCGAGTTTTCACAAAATCCAGATCGCTTCTACTCATGGACCAGTTCACGTCCACCAACTTATAAACGAGTCAAGGGGAGATTTTTTAAGAAATTTCATAGAAACATTGAGTTTTAACTTTTTTGATTACAAAATGCATGTGTTTACGACTTGAAAAGGTCAAAGGCTCTTGCTGGGTCGGCAGAGAATATAGAGTACTAAGTGTCACGAGCTTCTTTCACATTAATTACTTTTTTCATACAAAGAATCTCGTTAAGGAGACTGTGGTGTCAAGAGTTGGCCCTGGATTAAATTAGCCGTAGAATGTCAACCTAGGTCTCCCGGGTAACTATGTACATCTATCCACTCTCGTAATGTATGTCTGTACTGTCAATCTTTCATCTTCTATTCTTACAACATGAACGATCCATCGAAACATGTCCTTACTCATTATTCTAACAATGCTTTTAATCACACTCTTTCTCTGATCTTACTATTGCGATATTTTGCGGACCCATTTCCCGAGGCGCTCCCATTTGTCCTGTTTTCATGTTTTCCAACATTACCTTGCGATGTGATGACAACAGGCGATCGACGCGAACAGGCGAATTTACCCTAGACTTACCCTTACTTCTAGATATTATTGCTAATTATTAAACGTTTTTCTAACGTTATAAAACCAACTTACACATTTTTAACCGTAATAAATTGATACCTAATTATTATAAGCCTATAAAGTGCATAATTACTTCGAGTCAACGTTGAGATGGTTCACGGATCACTTCGTAAAATAATCGAGTGAGCGAAATGCGAAAAAGTCAACTACGATTCTTTTAAATATTTTTGTAAGATGAACAACTTAAATATGTATATACATTAATCTAGTCGCTAACTCGTTACATGTACAAAAGCTGTTAACAAGGAAAATTCATTAATATTATATACATCAAATTAATAATATTATTATTTCGTTAATTTTTCAATTTTTAAATAGCTAGGCTTATAAATTAAATAAATGAGTCGTGTCAAGGATGAGATCACTCATGGATGAAAACGGAATCTTCAGCTGAGCCATTCTTCCAACACTTTGTTTTATGCCTGCAAAATTAAATAAATTAATAGTTTAAAAAACACAAAAAAACACGCTTTCATAGGTGCCTGTAAAAGTCAAAAATAAATTACGGGTCGTTCAAGTTGTCTCTATTTCTGGGCTGAAGTGTAAACTATGTGCTTTTAATTATAATATTTGATTGTACAAACGAGCGTCAGGTGGCAAACCTACTGTCAACCAGACACTTTTTTTATGATATAGGAAGACAAACAGGCAGACGGATTTCCTGATGGTAAGAAATTCACGCCACCTAAAGACACCAAAGACGTTAATGGTGCGTAGCCAACCTGAGGCCGGGATGTTAGTCATCGATCAAAAGTAAGTTTACCGGCTACCTTACTCTTCGAACCGGAACACGTTATGGTGGTAGGAATAGGTAAGGCGGTGGTACCAATACGGGCGAGTCACTGCGAAACTCTAGTCAGATGTCGCGATGTTAGTGACGGTAAGCCTATGCTCGCCTTTTACGAGTTGCCTGGCAGGAAGGCAGATGGTCTGTTCTGCAAAGGAGCCCATACCAACACGGGGAAAGTATCTATAGGATCTCGGGAAAAGTTATTTTTTTTAGAAAACTAGCTGCTGATCTGTGTCGTTGTGCTGTCTTTACTGTAAAAATTGAAATAAAATAAACCTACAATGTTTTTACTACAATGTTTGGCGAAATTGGTCAATCCGTTTTCATTGACTAAACCAAATCATTAATTTAAATAATTTTGAAAAATCCATTTTGAGTTGCCCGACCAGTCTAATCGAATCAGAATCCTCATTAAGTCAATGTTAGCATCGAACCACTAAATTACGAAGAAAAGAAATTGACAGATATTTTTATTTTATTTGTTATATGTTTACATAGGTGATATTATTTAGATTAAAATGGAGACTTACCTATTACAAAAAGTAGCCAGAATGGATATAAGAGTTTCAGTTGATGACGTGGTGTTGGAACAAGTGAATGAAATTGTACTTGGTTCTTTTAGCAGGGATTGAATGTACACCGCAGATGTACGCGCTGGATGAATGGAGCGCTGGAAGAATGGAGCGCTGGGTAAGCTATTTCAACCCAAAGTTGTCTTATGGAAGTGAGAGTTGGGTATTTCATAAAAAGCATGAGAGTAGGCTATCCTATCTATATTCGATCTAAACGAGAGCACTATGAAAAATCTGTGGTGTAACGCTCGCTGACCGCATTCGTATTATTGCGAACTGAGAAAAGTGGGATTGAAAGAAAGTGTGGGTGTTAAAATGACGAAGGGCATAATGCTACTCTGGCTTGGTTATCTGGAAAAAAATTACAAATTGAAATATTGACAAAGCAGATATACTATGCGAATGTAGTTGGACACAGGTACAAAAGGTTGCTATTCCACGATCAAATCGGTTGGGTATTATCCGAAGGCTGTGTTAAGAGTCTCCGAAACCATTATGTTTGTATGAAAAAGGTAATGTACGTGGAGGAAACTAGGTAGGTCTACCAGGTTCGTGAGATTTACCACTCGATAGTGTTAGCCTACCCTTGTGAAGGACTTGGCGTGAAGATATGTATGTCTGTGTAACCTATTCCAAGTAACAAAAATATTAATATCGTTAGTATTTGTTAAAAACCAACTCTTTATTATTGTGTATAATAACGGCAATTTTACCGCCACCTCTGTAAACTTGTTCGAACAAATTGTCTAAGCCTACACTTAAAACTTAAACATTTCTACTAGGTTATATAGATGACGCTGTTACCTCAAATAATCGTGTCTTCGAATCTCAGTAGATGTCGCTGTAAAATCAATTTTAAAGTTTTTTAAGTTTCTTTTTTCCGTGTCGGTCCAAGTCGCGTGTGTGGAATAGACCACCGTTTCTAAAGGTAAAATGGGTCATTACTAATGAAAGCACTGTTGGTAGAGTGCCGTACAGTTTATCGCAACTCTAATATCAAAAAATAAAACATAATAAGTTTGCTATGTTTTTTATTCTCCCAAATCATATGACACTAGTTGCCTTATATCTGAATGTCTTTAGACTTACTTTCAAATTATACGGGTTATACCTTTTCAAGTAAACTTTATACAAATTCGGGTTTGCTATGTATCTATGGAAGTCCCGCCTCTTATTACGTAGTATTTATAGGTATACTCTTTGGTGCTGTACTGCAACTTATCTGGGTAGGGATCCACCACCTTATCTACCGCTATAATGACAGATTCACTTAGATATCTCCCTCAGAAGAGCCGCTCGCTTAATCTACTTTAAAAATTACAGTCATGTAAGTTTTAAGTCATTTTTTGTATAAAAATTTTTCCATTTTCTTTAGTCATCGAATCACGCGTCTAAGTTTTTTTAATTATTTTTCAGTTCTGTTTTTATTTTGCCAGGAAAAGGTTTTTGTTAAGAAAAAAAATTGCAGGAAACATAGTAAAGCCAAAACTTTCCATACAAAATATTAATTAAAAAAAAAAAAATTACTGTACGAAGTTCGAAGGATCGGCTAGTAGTTCACAGAAATCATGCAAAAATACTTATCGAATGAAGATTTTTGGATTAGATTTGAAAATTGCACAAGACTGCATAATATTACAATCATTAATTAATTAACTTATTACAATTCGTTGCTATTAAAACACCCACCGAAAATATCGATTTCTGAAATTCGGTTAATAGTTGCATATCAACATAAACATTATGTTCAGGAGATTAAAAACAAAAATAAAATTAAAACTGACTGACTTTTCGATATCTTAACTTCGTTATCAATATCTTTCTTATTTTGACACAGCAATGGTCAATTACCTGTAATTTTATAGCTTACATATCTTTGGAATGGTATTTCTTTTGAAAAGTTTTTATCCACACATATATGTTTATCTACATCTTTTATATACTTATAATAAAAAAGTTGTAGATGATAGAACTCGGTACATACAAAATTTTAAATTACATACAAAATTAAAAAATAGGTGGAGACGACCGTAACTGGGCATCAGATCATATTTTTAGATTTTCTTTCTCTCTCTGTGTTTCGGTTTGCATCCCGATCTCGGTTCATGCTGCATTAAATGAACCGGTCATAACGAAAATTTTTAAATAGGTACCTATTAGAAAGGATATAGGCTACTTTTTTTACTATTTACTTTATTCAGAGGAGGTCCCGACGGTGATGGGTAAAAGTGAAAATGTGGCTATAATTAATTTCTCTTTATTTGTTTTGTAGTTTGTGTTTTACAGATTATCACGCATTGTTTTACCAAGTCTATGTTTTGTAGTTAAACTACAGACATAACAACACGAAGTATAAAATTACCAAATAATAAAACAAAAAAAAAACAAATGAATAAAAACATTCCTATTTTCATTTTGACTTTTAGACCCCATCACCGAGGTAAACGCCTCATACAACAGTATACAAACACATGCAAACTCGTGACACCGTCGCCGTCGGGGATTGCGAAGACCCTTGTTCCGCCCTGGTCGGAACACAGCCACGATATCCTCCGACGCTAACCACGATCCTACCCTAAGCCGAGGTTTGGTCTCACCGGAACGGGAAGACAAAATTCGGAAAACGCTAAAAATTTGTTCTAGTACATATTTTAGTCACATACACCTAATTTTTCAAAACACCTTAAGTGTACAGAATTCACTCGTCTACATTTTTATTGTATATGCATGTATAAATTATAGATAGACACTCAATTAGGTTTATGCAAACATAATCCCACTGAAATGGTTAAGTAATTTCTTTAAATACTTACCAATTACACGAGTTCTTTGAGTTAGACATATATTAACATAGTTTAGTCAAAAAAGGTATGAACTGGGCAAATTGTTTTCTAAAACACGTTACCATGTGCAACAAGAATGAGGTAAATATTTAATTTAGTTTGCGCTTTTTAAACTTTCCTACCGTATGTTTGAAAACAGGTAGATATAATACTAAGCCCCCTAAATTCCGACGACTAGCCACCGGCGCGCCGTGGTACATGTGCACCGTAGACCTACACAGAGACTTGGAATTGCCTAGCACTAGAAGCACTTCCAAGAACTCTCTTGTACCTATTTTTCTAAGTTAGAAGACCATCTGAATCCTCCGATGGCAGCAGCCAATAATTATGTCCCCGAGACGGACCAACCTGCGCTTCGCTGTAGGCCCCGTCGCGTGATTTTAGACCCCGACGGCCCCATCAAAGAGGCAAACGCCTCATACAACAGTACACAAAGGCATACAAACTCGTGACACCGTCGCCGTCGGGGGCGGCGAATACCCTTGTTCCGTCCTGGTCGGAACACAGCCACGATATCCTCCGATGCAAACCACGATCCCACCCTAAGCCGAGGTTCGTTCTCACAGAAGACACCCTTAGGGAGGGGGGTCCCAGGCCCCACCCATACTTCAATCTCTGGCTGAGCACTCTGCTGGCTCACTAGCCCGGTGACGTTGTAAAAGCCTTTAGGCGTACACAACAGTAGACATTTCGAAAAAAAAAACTGAACCTCCATTTCTTTTCTCGAAAGGCTAGCGACACTAGCTTACCCTTCCGTCTGAACCTGCATATGACACTTTATGGTGGCAGGAACAAATTACCTCTGCCTACCACGTAAGGCAACTTGGCGTGAAGATATGTATGTGTGGGTGCATGTATGTAGAAATAAATAAGACAGTGGCCTTATTAGTCATTACACATTTAACCTTTGCTTGCGTCTAACGATTTGACAGGAACGCAGGCAGATAGTACAATTTACACGGGCAGCCTAACCGGAAATTAAAAAAAAATATGAACAAACAGATGGATGTTCTGATGGCAAGAAATAATACTTTGCCTATAGACTACAAAAATGTTGATGGTGTTTCGCTCGTATCGGTTATTTTAAACTTTATGTGTGTGTAAACTTACAAGCCTTATTGCTTTCAAAACCGTCACATGACAATGGTAAGAACTGACTTTTTGAGGAGTAGAAAAGTAAAGTAATATTTAAAAACAGTGCTTCTTGATTACTGCAAAACCCGTGAGTATTGATGTACTTTTAAGTTATAAAATAACAGATCGTAAAGTATCAAATTTTGTAAGTCGGTGTGTATATTTCAGTTTTACATATTTATGTCAATATGAAGGTAAATATAATATAAAGGTAGGACACTTTTAATACTTTGTAACAGCTTTTGAGCTCTTACATCGTCTCATGGGTTCAGTATATCCTATTAATATTATAAATGCGAAAGTTTGTAAGTATGGATGATTTGTTACTCTGTCACGCTCGAATGGCTGAACGGATTTGTCTGAAATTTGGAAGACAGATAGATTGTGACCTGGATTAACATATAGGCTATTTTAAATCCCGATCGCACACCGGGTTTCTGTGAAAACGCGGGCGAAGCCGCAGGTAGCAGCTAGTCAAAAATATGTTTACCCAATCTGCTTATTATCCACTAGGCCATTGTGTTATCCGGACCTAATGACTAGAATAAATCATCAGCCTTTCTGCCAAAAAGATCGTAAAAGGCGAATACATGTTAAAGAGCCATTACTAACAAGGTCAATAGTGATAGAATGAAAGACCGTACAGCACTTAACCGGTTAGAGATCCATCGTCTTACCTATTCCTGTCGTCATTATGAAAGTGTCATATCCGGAGTCCGGAGAGTATGGCAGGCAGTAGACTTGCAAAATAGGCTTAGCATCAAGGAGATTGATATACCTATAACATCTATGGTATCTATATGCCTCAGTTATCTCTTAAAAGAAACAAATGAAAATTGAATAATTTAAACAATGTTTTGATAAATTATAGTTAAATAAATTATATTAGTTTAGGCCTTAAATAAAATTTGTATACCAGTTAAGTCTGGTGGAATAGGCGAAATATAAATAATTGTCGTAACACCTCCATGTACCCTACTTAGACACAAATAAAGAGTTATTATTATTATTATTATTTTATTTACAATATTTTTTATTTATTACATTTATATATTTAA
>NJDC01000802.1:376305-398561 GCA_002245475.1 Calephelis virginiensis | reverse complement strand
TTGCCACCTATCACATTGTGGGACTTAGTGTTTTCGGCTAGTCGTGGGTGCCTTGGTTGTACCTCTGCCTACCTCTTCGGGGATATGGGCGTGAAGATACTTTTTTTTTTAATAATAGCCTTTCGAAATGAGCTACTTTTTTAAAACTTTTTGTTACCTATTATACTGTAAATCTTTTATTATTTTTGGCAAAACATTGATAACTTTAATACACGATATTTTTCACAATCATTGCATAATTGTGAAAAATTGCCGTTTTAAGCTTTTTGCTAGAAACAAGTTTTCGAGTACTTTGCTTATAGTACGTATATTTTTTCTGTTTTAAATAATTTTGTTTGAAATAAAATTGTCGTTTATTTGAAAAACATAATAGCCAATGTCTGCAGTTTCTCTCTATTTTTCCGACGATCGAATCCGTCGACACTAATTAAAATTAAAAAAAAAATCCCTTGACTTATTTTGTCCAATAACGACTTAAAATTTAAATTGAACTTCTACCATTCTAAATTCGAATAAACTATTTCAGTAGAATATGCTTTACACGATTACATTATATCATATATGTCTGTCTTTTACGCTTTGACGTAAACAGCTGTACCGATTTTGATGAAATTTCTTATGCTTATAGATAAAGTAACGAGTTCAACATCGGCTATTATTTTTTTCAAAAAATAAATGCCAACGGATTATGATAGGGCATGATTTGTACAAAAAATAGATCTACGCTAAAGAAGTCGCGCTAGTATTCACTTATGAATTTTTATTGATTAATGTAGAACTCAAACTTCAAGTGATCTACGAAAGTCTTGGAAACTTATAAACAAAAAACTGGTCGCATTATTTACCCACATTATACACTTATCTGTACTCACATAATGTGGAAAATGTGGTAAACAAAATGCTTGGCATCCCTCGACCTAGAGCCACGTCGTACCTTATGGTCCATCAGAAGTCCTTTTAAGTTTGTCGTCTAATTATGCTATTTATGCAACTAACCACTAACAGACCTTGTTCTCTTTTCTATTGTATACGTGTTAACGATGACTTGTGTCCGAGAAACACGTTTATGGAAATCAAGATTGCATCTGAATACTGACATTTCATTTTACGTTAATGTAGCTTTGACGTAATTAAACAGAAAGAATCCATCCATCACAAAGTATTTTCGTCTTTGGTTATAGACTATAGCTTTTTGGGGTTGGTTTTAACAAACAAACACATATTTTTAAACAATTTATTAACAGTCTCCTAGCCTTTAGCCCTTAGTAATATTTTCTAAAATATTAGCAAACATGGATCCCTATTACTAAAACCATGATTTTGCAACGAGTAAACTCAATAAAATGTAAAAGTAATTATAACAAGTTTGTATATTTAAAAAGTTAAAATCTCATATCAACTTAATATATATATAAAATCTCTAAGAAATTTGTATAGATCTCAATTGGATGGAATCCTACTAATATTGTAAATTTGAAAGTTTGTATGTTTGTTTGTTACTCCTTTACGCTAAAATTGCTGAACTGATTTTCATGAAATTTGGCACACACATAGAGCGTAACTTGATTTAACACATGGGATAGTTTTTATCCCGAAAAAATGATCCTGTGGGACCATTAACCAGGCGGGCGACGCCGCGGCCAATGGCTAGTACAAAATAATTTTAATTCAATTGATAGAACAATGCGTTCCTTTGCGGAGCTTTAACTACAAATTAAATTATTTAATTGGCAAAAACATACTTGGTATAGTTTAATAGCTCGACTTAACAAGAAAGACGGTTCGTAGTGAATGGATTGGACAGAAAATTTCTAATATATCCAGTTCCACACAAAGCACAACATACAAACCACTTAACAGTTTTCACTAACAAAACTCACACTAAAAATATGTTATAATCCACAACAATTACTGTTTCGATATCTATATCTCATTTTAACCTCTAAAATACGATAGGTGTTACAAAGTTTGACGTCTCTGTGTCTGTCTGTCTGTTACATCATAAATTTTAAACGGATGGACCAATAGCGATACGGATTTTTTATTATTGAAAGCTTACATGTAGGTTTTGTCAGGGGTTTGTTGAAAATTTTTAATTTTTTAGTTAATGCATTTAACTTGAGTTGGATCATTTCTGTTTGACTACGTCCAATTTATGGTGTATATTAAGAGGCGAGCACAGGTTTAATTACAGACGTAAGAATACACTTATTATGATATTCATTGATTTATGGATACTTTAATTCATACCAATTATCAATACATATGAGTAGATGAATAATACTTTTTTATTTGGTGCATTGTATTTATTGACTACAGTAGTTGAATATTCTATACAAACTATATCATTTTATTACAGTCAACTCTGTGTCTAAAAGATGGGCGTTGGCGTTGACTACATTAAATCCCAGATTCGATCCTTGGTCGGGCAACCCAAAGTATGGTTTTCAAATTTTCTGATAAAACCAATATTGCCTGACATTGAACCTACAAAAGTTAGTGTCACCTATCACACTCTATTACTTATGTACCTTCTATTATTCGTGGATGTCAATGTTTTACCTTTGCCTACTCTTTGGGGATAAGTGAGTACAAAAAACATTAAGTAATTAACTTTTATTTCATTCGTATTTGAAATAATTATCACATCCTCACTTCTGAAGTAATAAGTAAACAACTCCCATAAACGTCTGCCACTTACAGGGATGCACCTTCGAGAAATGAGTACGTAAAATGTTAATGGAGAATTGGATAATATTGCCAACAATATAATCGGTGAAATCTATAATTAAAGCTTATGACACAGTGTGATATAATGTACCTATCACCACTTTGGCAACACTTTCGCTCTCGTCGTAGGTCAAGAATGTTGCACACCATGGAGTTAGTAGGACAGTACGGGTACTTGCACTTTTATTAGTGTGAAAGTAATGCATGTGTGCTAGCTTTGTCCTTAATAACGTTAGATTCAGTTTTTATACACATTCTCAAAACATAAAACAGCTGCTCTTATATAAATGACTTCATACTATAAATAATACATACAAAAAGTAGTAAAATCATTTCAGAGGAAACTCATAAAAAACATCGTCACATGAAATATTGTTTAAAAGTCTGAAATATTTTATATGGGACATACATAGTTCCGTAAGAAGATATCTAAAAATACCTACGTCTAAACAAATAGCATATTAAATCTGGAAATTTCAATTAAGTATCAAAATATTATGTGTATTTATCATCTTTAGAAGTAGTAAGTATCGTCACGCTTGTATCACCGAAGAGCTAGGCAGAGACAACCACCCACAACTATCCTAAGGTCAACCGGGCACGTATCCAATACTAGGCAACATAGTTTTTATTAGAAAATTTAAAAACCATGTATTTGAATAGTTCGACCCGAAAATCAAACCCCAGAGTTCAGAATCCACACCAATACTTTTTACACCAACAATTTTATTTATCACTGTCTTGACATTTATTTATCATTTAGTATTAGTACTATCTTATGCACGGTGTTATACGAAGGAGATGTACAATATATAATAGTGCACATAAGACTTATTTACTATTATACAAAAGTGCAAACCGAGTCTCTTTGTAATAAAATTGACAGATTTGTGTTTGTTTTGAGAAGGATTAGAGAAGAAGCAAGTTAAATACATCTCTCTTAGCTTATCATGGATATATTTCCTCAGTTTTATCGTAAAGCATCCCTGTTAGGGGTAATTCTGATCAATCAGAGTTTTTAGAGTTCATAGAAAATGTATAAGAGCCTGATAGTTTCAAATCTACATTTAAATAATATATAAAAATGTTATTTTAAGCTCAGCACTTTTAAACACACATATCATAAATATATTTCATTTCTTTTAATTTCGTTATAAGATAAACTTATGGAGTGTTAAGCTAACGTTTGAATTTATCTTGATAAATAAAGATTCTTTATCATCTTATCGATTATCGATGTAAATGTCGGCCAATTATTATTCATTGTGTCCAATGTTAATCTAATTAATTTGTTAAATATCAAGGGCAATTGAAACCAAATTCTTAAGATCTGAATTATCATGTAGATGTGAGTCTTGTATAGGCTCAATTATCAATTTAAATTTGTTTTAAATTAATGAGAGATGATCTTTTGAAAACTAATTTAAATGCATTTACTTTTAAGTTCGTAAATGTTATGTAGATCATGGCCTTATTTCAAATTTATTTCAAACAAAAAACCTCTACAAAGTTTTAAAACATGGCTGGGGAAGTTTTATAAATTCAACATTCAAAATTTCAATAGATTCAAAATTTTATACATAGAGTTTTACTCGTATTATTTGTTTGATACCTACTTACGGCTGCTTTTACATTACAGGGTTAAATTTAACAGTAAGTTAAGATATCAAAAATAAAGTTATTTAACCCTAGTTATAAGCTAACTCATAGTTAAATACTTAACCCAGGATTGTCCAAGTTGCCCTTAGAATTTTAATTAGTCCTCACCGTTACAAATTTAAACGTATGGAAAAAATATTTGTCAAAGCAGATAAGAAGAAAAAAAATTCTAAAATTACCCATATCTATAAGTTTCAAAAAATGGTAGAATAGTAGCAGTAACTTGTCAGGTAGGGATCCCCCGTTTTACCTAATCTTACCATCATAACGATAATGGTTAATAGTATCTTTAAATAAATCTTTCGAAAACAAAATTAGTTGAACATTATAGAGCTGTCTCCTCCGGCCTGCCATAGCGACCGCACGCGCCCGCAGTGTCTTAGCATGGTCTTAGCATACTACTGTAGAGAATGTAGATTTTAGTAATAAAAATTGATAAATTTTGTAATTAGAAATGGCTTAATGATTCACTTTGTAATATAATTGATATGTCGAGAAGAATAGGAGAATGGTCAGTCTTAATTTCATTTCTTTTAGGTTTTTATGGGTATGTTTCTTCTGTTTGGCAGTATGGTATTTACTATATATGTTAACTGTATGCTTATTTATAAAGAAACGTCATCATTTGTTTTAAACAAATGCTAAAATCCTAGGATTGTCATATTATAGAAATAATAAAAAACTGTATACCTAACCAAAAACTCAATATTTTCAAAAATAATATACTCATATATTGCATGTCCATTGTATATGCAACCAACACTTCCTGTTAGAGAAAACGTATTATATTAACAAACATTTTCTTGCAGATAAGCATAAATAATAAAACATTTGCAATGTTGATTAACTTAATTTCAGAAATCTTAGTTGCCGAAAAGGTTTAAAAACGGTGGCAGTACAAGTCAGTTAGTACGTCAGAGGAGTTGGTTTTGCCATTTTTTCTTTTGATTAGCTAGGTTTGTAATTGTTGGTAGTTTACATTTATTTTATTTGTTATTAATAATTATTAATCTTGTAATTAACTTGAATTTTAAAATATTTGTTATTAAATTATTAGTTTTTATAAATGCCTATTAAAATATTTGCACACCACATGGTAAGGTAGTACTTAGACTTTTTGTAGCAAACACTTGTATAAGTACAAGCAAACACATACAACTACAAAAAAGTGTATACAATAGAATTCCGAAGAGGAATTGTAAGACTTGCACATGAATTATAATATCCTGTAACATCTATGACGTCCACATGCCACGGTTGTTCTTACCATCATTAGAGCCATGTGTTTGTCCGCTCTTAATTTCATAAAAAGTAAGTTGCCACCAAGTTGTCTGTTCAGTTGTCGAAATAGGAAATAAACCGCTTTTTCGTGAAACGTCATTTTGGTGGCAGTTTGTGTAGTGTGAGCACGACAAACAAATTCATACAACTGTATTTCTTACTATTGTTGCTACTTTATAAATACGCTAACTGAAGCACATCACAGTAGTGACACTGTTTGCTGAATAGTGCCGTTGTTCGCAACGTATACCTACTTAACTAATAATAATTGATAGCTGTTAACGAAAAGTTATCTTTGGAAACCATGTAAAGTTGTAAATGTTGGTGTTTTCAAAGGTCTATTAACAAGCTTCTTTATTTCTTAGCGGATTTCTAGTAGAGAGTAGCAACTTAGTATTCATCCGTCGCGTCTTATCACTACGTAGTATAAAAAAAAGTGGCTTCCTCTGTCCCTATGTCCCTTTGTACGCTTAATTCTTTAAAACTACGTAACGGATTTTGACATGTTTTTTTTAGTGGATAAAGTAATTGAAGAGGTCGGTTTACAGGTATATTTTATACCCGTGCGAAGCCGGGGCGGGCCGCTAGTCTTAATAATAAACGTACACTAAAGTTTAAGCTGACACTACAGTATTTATTACTACTTAAGACGTTATAGAATATAATCTGATTTTAAGTATTTACTTTTAATAAGACGGATAGTGTTTACCAAATTGTAGGTGCCGCATATATTTGACATTCCCAAAGGATACTTTACTGTTTTCCGGTTTTGTTGCTAAATGACAAGTTTTAAATCGTCACTGAACTTTAAGGGCCCTCGCCCTTAAATTCCGCCCGAAAATGTATTATTTGTATAGGATTCAACTTCATATGGTCCCAGGTCGATCTCCGGATCGGTAAACAAAAAGAAAATGTGTTTTTTTCTTTTCTAATTAAAACAACGTTGCCTATGATTGAACTTGTTAGCCTGCTTGGTTATTAGTTTGCAATATGTCGTTGATATTGTGGGATCTTCAGCTAATCGTGGATGGCTTGGTTGTAACTCTGCCTACTTCTACTTCTTTTATGTATTACCAGCTTTTACCTGCAGCTTTGCTCGCGTTTAAGTCAATGAAAGTATAACACGCTGCTTTTAATGCCTCTGAAAATATTTGTATGAGGATTCATGACGATTGATTAAGTAGTTTTCGCTTTAAAGTGTTACAAAAAAACGTAGTATTTGTATTTATTATACTAATAGAGGTTTGCGTGGATTGGACTTCATAGATTAATGTCCGCTCCGGGAGACCGATCCTCAACATTGTGTTGCGTTCTGTTGGAGGGAGTGGTTTCTATTGTTTAGGTTTGGCGTTAAACGCTGAGCTAATACATAGCTTGCACAACAGCGTTTTTAGACAATTTTCAAAATTGACACTTATATAAAGCAATGTATTTCTGTCAAACAATACACACATACATAATTTTGAAAAAAAACTGAATAAATCTGATATTTTATGTGTGGGCCGTATTTTGCATACTGCATAAACTAAATAAAATTGGCCTATCTCGTAACATGATCAAAAACAGACAATAAATAAGTAGTTAAATATCCCTGAACTGATTACACAATTTGAATCCTGCAGCAAGATAAGTAAATTAGAAGAATATTATGGTTGTGTTATGGGTATAGTCGACTTTACTAATACATATACAAAAACAATATTTAAAAATAAATTAAATGAACACCAACCAACCACCCTCTCGAAATCTCGGAATCGGTCGGTGATGTTATGGGTGTAATAATATTAAAACTATTCAAACAAACCAAGCGGTCAATTTACCGGACATTAAAATAAAAAAAAAATCAGAAATAGTACGTTGTCATTAACATCTCCATATCTTTAAATTCATTGACATTGTAAAGCACAACATTTGGTGTATTTCTGCAAGTTCTTTACACGTAACGGATAGTATTTGTACATAGTATATTTCTATAAATTTATCCCAAGCACAAGGCAAGTGCTAAAATAAAAATACATAGTATAGTTCTTGTACTTTGTTGTGATTAGTATAGACGAGCTAACGGTAAACTTTGTATCGCTTGCCATTAACTGATATTAGCATTTTGTGTGGTTTAAAGCATTGTTTTTCTCATCTCCTCTGTAATTTTCTCGGTTTTTTTTTCTTTTAACAGAACCCTAACAAAAATTAACACAACAAAAAAGAACTATTCAGACGTGTTGCGATGACGAAGCGAAATGGGAATATAGTACATAAATTGTATAATATGTCGGTTATACAAAATAGTTTTAGTTTTTGGTTTCAAATAGTAACCCAATGAAACAATATTTAGCAACAAATGCTTGCCATATATTTTAACAAAATTGCAGGCTATACACTAAAGCTCAGTAGTTTATAATAATTACATTTAACAAATTATTTTCACGCCCCCCTGTGATTTATAGACGTTTATTCTTCTATCCTAGCTTTATCTTGTGTTAAATGCTTGGTATTTCAGAGCGTCGAAATCAGGTGCTCACAACATTTTTTGTTGTTGTAATAAGGATTGTTCATAACTATTATACTTATGAAAAGGGGCGTAAATAAATATGAAGTTGTATCGAGTTTTAGTCTTGGGGTTCTTGGAAGGATGACGGCTACTACTTTTCCTCCATGCAGATTGTAAAAGCACCGTTTATTTGTAACTAACACTTGGTGGTAGAAATTTGCCACATCCCACCTTAATTATCTACTGACAGGTAAACCACAACTGAGCAGCTGAAGGCAGAAAAGCACAGAGCTTACTCCACTGTGCTTCTCTTCCTACAAATCCCTGAGAAACCGATATGGTATTTCACGTGTATAGTTATTTAACGATTACGAAAAAAGTGTGGTCGAAACTTGACCACTAGACGACTATTAATATTTTTGAAATAAAATCAAAGGTTACTGACCACTGGCAAATAATAGGGATCATGCAATCTCGACACGCGCTAAAACTTTTAAGCTGCAATACTGTGGCACGAGGCGTAGCTTTAAGGCCAATATTGACGGTAAATTTATTACGTTCAGTTTATTTGCCTTAGAAATTTATTTCCCGCCATAAAATAAACTATTTTGTTTGATAGACAGTGATGAAATGTCAGCCATTAAGTTTGCTTTGTTTCCTAGAATTCACAACTCGTTGCTTTTTTTAAATTTAAGCTATTTACAAAATTTCGTTTTGAATATATGTTATATTATGACATTTAAAAAAGGATTTTTATTCAGATTTGCCTAGTTTCCTCCACATTTGTTTTACTTTTTATATAAATACGCCAATAGGGAGACTCTTGACACCACTCTCAGATAAAAGCTAAGCGATTTGAAAGTAGATTTTCAGCCTATTTCACAACACTCCTCATCGTGTAGCACATCTGTTTTTTCAGCAATCATTTGCCATTCTTTCGACATGACCGAATTTTATCTGTCATATACAGCTCTTGCTTCGATAAAGTAACATATAAGTGATAAGCACAGAATAATGCAAGGCGAGTCTAGCGCTCCGACTCAAAACCTCGCTTTGAACTAGCCAATTACCCAATGCTCCATTCACATTATTTCCTAAATTCCATTTTATACTTGAGGTTCAAAGTTTTTATATCAACGAGCTACCTATAAAATGTCTTTATGTTTTCTTTTACTTGTCAGAAAATATAATATCTATGAATTTTAAAGAAAGAAAAAATTCGTCCCAGACAGGATTTGAACCTTTCGATTCAAGCCGACGAACGCTCTGACCATTAGAACTACTGGGGTATCAAGTCACGTGGCGAAATTTCCAATTCCTTTCTTTACCGTTATACCGCGGGTAGTTATGTCCTATAGATACACAGTTCTGGGTATCTACTAAATGAGTTTATCGTTACAGATGAAATTCACATTTATAATGGCCTTAATTTCCGTTTCTCTCAAGGTATTTTTATTTTAGCACTTGGCCTGTGATTGGGTTAAATTTCTAGTAAGTTACAAAAAGAAGAATAATATCTGCCCGTGAAAGATAACTATATTAGTAGCAAAAGGTATAATGAATTTAAATTACGTCAAAATTTAACATAATTCTTTTCAACAATACTTATTCAACTTGTACATTTAACTGAATTCTCTCAACGAGAAGTTTACTACGGTGAAGATTAATTTACAGAGAAAAGGGTAGCAGTATAGAGCAATCTCCAACTTTATAGTCAATGACTGTGTCTACTGACATCAAAAGAGTTTAAAACCTAAAGAAACTTTTAAGAAATGTACTCTTTTTCGGATTTTTGTAATTCTCGTCTGTTTGGAAATTCTACAATCTGTAATGCTGCTTATTAGATCTACCTAAACCTAGCACCTTAAACCTTAAACCTAGCAATGGCTATCTTACCTCTCTGTTCGGTATCTTTTATCAAAAAAATTTCAACTGATTCCTCTAAGTATCCATTTTCAACTTTACTTTCAATTAATTTCACTTGCATACAGTTCCACCTGTCACACTTTGATCGAGAAGATTGGGACTTATCTACTACCAAAATTAACAATTTCAGCGTAAATATAGATAAACTAGCTACTACCTGCGGCTTCGCCCGCGTTTTCACAGAAACCCGGTGTGCGATCGGGTTTAAAAATAGCGTATATGTTAATCCAGGTCACAATCTATCTGTCTTCCAAATTTCAGACAAATCCGTTCAGCCATTCGAGCGTGAAAGAGTAACAAACATCCATACATCCATACTTACAAACTTTCGCATTTATAATATTAATAGGATAACAGTCAAAATTACTACCGATTTCTTTTTACCAGCTGTTCTTGATGCCAGAAAACAATAGTGGTGAAAATTAACATTTGAATATAATTATATAAAGCGATCATTGGCAAAATAACCGTCCAAAAATATTTATTATTAAACTGAATTAAGGCGATAATACCTACACAAATGACTCAAAGTAAAACTCTACCACTTACTCTTATTCACGGTGCTATTTAACCATCACTCGCCTCATATTAGACGCCTGGGAATCAGTTGCCTATACTATTCTAAAGAGCCCTGGTGACGCGACGTAGGTTATTTCCTTTCGTATACCCCGGATCCAATTACTGAGGCAAACGCAAGCCTTTCTCCTAACCTAAATACAAACTCTCAAAACACCACACTACACCGTCGTCACCGGTCTCTGCGACGAAGAACTCTCTTGCGTTCGGCGCCTAACGCCGAGCGACGAGCCACTACTCCTCCATCAAGTTCACCCAGTAACCAGAACGCAGCACCCAGTCGAGGTCTTCCCGGAACACCGTACCTCAGTGCTCGGGAGACGGGAGAATGATGTCTCGGGCTGAGCGCTCTGCTTGGCCCATAAAGCCCGGTGAAGTTGTAAAAACCGCGAGGTTGGGAACACATGTCGTTTAAAAAAAAATCTTTAGGGGTTTTACAGATAAGACTTCTTGTGACCTCAAAATATTCCCGACTTAACAATTATTATAACAGTCTTACTTTTTGGATTTAAAAAATCTGACGTATTGAGCACCTCGTTTGTCGAGAGGTTTTAGGGAGAGATGGGGTTGATAGGTATACCAGTACAACTAGCCATCTATGAGGCTAGGATTCTTTTAAGCAAGCACAGGCATTTATGTAATTAACATAATTAATTGTACTTCAGTTTATTAAAGTTGTTACGATAACTACGTATGTGTACTGATCCAATGTTAACGTTGATTATATGACGCCTTGGGCCTTGCTCAGGTCCAGCAAATCGAAATGCCTTTTTTTATGCGAACAACCATATGACATCTGATGTTACGAGTCATTCGCGGCTTATAGGTGCGTTGCTGTCCCGTGGCCGGCATGATAGACTTATACTACAAGTTCACAGGCTACCCTAACCTCGCGAGAGGACCGTGCCAGAGTTATTATAGCGGCAGGAATAGGTAAGGTACTGGAGTTCCCCTACTCGGAGAAGTTGCTGCACAGCATTCTAGACAAGTTGGCTCTAAACTCGTGATATGTGGGACTAAGAACTGCCTGCGGCTTATAGTGGTTGACATAATTTTACTTCAACGAGCAGGAATGTGGTTATTTCTTTACTTATATGTATATGTAATTATTTGAATTATCGTCATTGGCTAACAATCATTGGTCAGGGTCTGAGTAGAATAGGCCATCTGCTATGACAGGTAGGGTAGCCGGTATACTTGCATAATCGGTCTAACACTCCAACCACAGGACAGCGGCACATCTTTAACATCTATGGTGTCTATAGGCCACGGTTGACTCTTATCATTAGGAGTCCAGAGTGCTTCTTCGCTGACTTCTATAAAAAAAACATAACATACGCTCATAGAGGTTAAAAAAATTCGTGCAATTTGACCAGAGTTAGGTGCTTGTTATTTATTTAATTGGTAGTAAATTACATTTAGCAGTGATTAGTGAATAGGTTCCAAGTGAAAAATTTAAATGCTTTTGGAATAGAACAATAATTGCCAGCAGAAAACGGAAAAGCCTTTACTGAAATTGAACATTTTTGGGGATTTAAGGAAATTCTCAGCTTTCCCTGATGCGGCTGCTTTAAATTTTCCGGTAAGCATCAGGTTATCTTTAAACCGTTATCATCTCTTATGTCTCTAGCTGTCGTGAGGTCTGGCACTCGATACTCTCTGCCTACCCCGTAAGGGACTTGGCGTGAAGATATGTATGTATGTATGTATGTATGTCTCTAGCAACATATGTTTTTGGATATGACTGTTTATGTCGTGTTCTACTGCAGGTTAGTGTAACCGGTAGACTTGCGTACGTGGCTAAAGATTCCGGTCATAAGACAGTGACAGTTACAGGCGACTGTTTTCTCCTATCATCGGGTTACTCACCTTCTCGTAAAATACAGAATAATGTAAAATAAGACGAATATTAAATTATATCAATTTTAATTTACATATGTACAAAATTAATGTTAATGATGATTAACATAACTGTAAACATTTTAATCAATAAACATTCATATTAGTAGTAAGACAAATTATTCATTTCTTAATAGGTACTATAATTACAGGTATATCATACCTACAAAAACTTACTAAACCTGTATCTCATTTCCTTACACATATCCTTTTGATACAGCTGATGTAGTATTGAAAAATATTTTTAACAAAAAAATACAGAGATCGATCGGAATAAGTAATCACTTTTCTATTAGTTTATTATTTGAGATTAAAAAAATGGTATGATAGTAAAATATCATACAATTAAATTAGAAGAATTGCAATTAAATGGAAAATAACGTACCTCGTTCAAGGTTTCTTAAAAAAGTTTTCATAAAATTCATTAACATTTTATATACACAAGAAACAATGGCTATCTACAGGAATTATAATTAAAACTAAGTACGATTAACATAATTATTTAAAAACACACATTCCAATGTATAGCTTATGTTTTATTAGGGCAGAAAAATAATAAATCTAGTTTAATGACATTTTTTTACGGCATTGAAAACTGTTACAAAAATAAAGAACCAAGAAAATCCATAATTTGGTAAGACATTGAAAAAAAAGTCAATAAAAAAACATGTAAAAAGTGTGCATTAAAAAGTATTTCTAAAGCATAGTCTTTTTGTGGCTTTCGAAATACTTTTGAGTGCATAGTTACATACATAAAAGTGAAAAGAAATAAAAAAGCAATACAATGTGAACAATAATAGACTTCAAATAAATATTTTTGATATCTACTTTTTTATTCCATTATAGACATTAAAGTTGCTAATTCTCTTTGCGGTTTTGTGAATTAACGAGAAAGAAATAAATTACCTCATAACTTGTTTAATTATTGATTAGCGTTATAAACTAATTTTATATCATATTGTTCCATAATATGATTAAGCTTTCTATTGAGTTAAATATCACGTTTTTACTTGAAAAAATAGGATTTTCCACTCTGTAATTTCAAAACACTGCTTAATCTGCGTGACAGTTTCTGGTTTCACTATATTTTTATTAACGACAAAATGATTTACCGTGTTATGATCACACACAAAAGAACAATGGAAAATATAATATAATGGCAATATCTTATACTATTTGTTTCTTTAAATTAAGAGCAATATAATGTCATCAAAAGTAATGGAATTGCATAAACGTTACATAAACTAAAGATTATTTAATTGGTACTTCCTTTAACCAAGCTGAACAATTATTTCTTCAATTTAAACGTATATTTACATTACCATAGTCTTTAACCTGCAATACATTTATTACAACGTAAATATATTGTGGATAGAAAACTTACATGTTAATTATTCGTTCGAACTCAAAACCCATATACTGCTAATAAAAATCGGCAAGTTAACAAAGTGCTTTAGAATCGACAGTGCAACCGTAGATAAAATTCACTTCAAACTCCTGCACAGTTAAATACTGCTTTTATAAATCTACCAAGTGCAAATCAACTTAGTAATTAAACCTGTTTAAATTTCAATGAAAAAATCACACTTTACAAAGAAGTGCTTTATTATGTAAGAGTGAAAGTTTTATTTAAATTAAAGAGATAAAACATTTAAAAACGTATCAAAAAATTATATGTTAAATGTTTTCAGTTATATAAAAATACCATAAATGAATACTTTTTCGAGATTTGTTTATTTTAAGGTCATTAAGCTTCGACATTATTAAAGTTTATGATTTAAAATAAAAGCAGTGGAATATATTTTTATGAGAGTAAACACGTAAGTTGAATGTTCCAGTTTATTTGATGGAAATAAATTATTGTTACTGGCTCAATACGAAGTTCTGAGGTATCTCAGTAGATACATTTCTTAACATAGATTTAATAGATTCTTTTCTTAAGTTGTTCATTACTAAACAACTTAAGAAAAGAAAAAAAAGTGACTATTATTAATAGATAAATTGCAAGAATGAGTAAATATAGGCTTTTAGCATGCGGCCACATTTATTCTTCCACTCCTTCCACTTTACCTTCACTTTTAATCAGACGGTTTGAATTTCGTTATTACCTATGCTCTGTAAAAATAATGTCATTTATTATTACAGCTACGATGTTTTTATTAAACTTTTCAATATTCTCGTTTGTTTTACTTTTTGACAGTTACACTACTTTTATTTTCTTATGTAAGAAAGTTATATAGTTTTTTTTTTAAATCACTGATATATCAGTTACAATATGCAATAGTTTCGTATTTTTAGTGTTGTAACACGTGCACGTTAAAGGTTTTATCTCTGAAACTTATTGCTGTCTTTATAATATGTTTTAAAGATAATTTTATTACAACAGAAAAGGCCGGTTAAAAGATGGATTGCTTGACAGCTAGACAAAAATTCTGTTTAATTGAAGTTATACTTCTTTTGGCGCTTTAGGAAAAAATGATGAGGGTAAATTTTCACGATGCGCACGCACACCGTCACGAAAAACCGACATGATGAAGTTAGCTATGAAGTTAGCTATAGATAACATTCTAGTTTTTAAAAAGATTTTTATCTCATTACGCCGAAGAAGTATAACTTCTAACGCGTGTACACACACACATTTTTTTTAAATCGCTCTTTTATTCCAAAAGGTAAATTTAAAAAAAATAAACCTGAATATTAGAATTTTTGAGGAGTTAGAATATGAAATAAGAACATGTTTCATAGTTTTAATATTTTTGTATATTATTTTCGTCCTGAAAATATTGGTGAAACACCTTGTATATCACGCATGGCAATGCAATCGGCTAGTATGATTTTGAAATGTAATAAATAAAACTTCATCTTTATCATTATAAATTTTAAATCATCTGGCACTATAAACTTACATTAAACACATATTTCACCAGAGCTTAATAATCTAAGTATGGACAAATGTTCAGATATATACCTCAAACAAGATATACAAATAACATTTCACTCCGATGAAATATGTTCCTTAAACTAATACTTTAAGAGCTCAAGAAAAAAAGATACTTTATACTGCCGAAGATCAAGGATATAGTATTTCTAACTAACATTTTGATTTGCAAATATTTCGCATACACTAGGCATTAAATGTGATTTTTTTTGTTGTAACTCTTTAAGTTAGGATGCGATATTTTTGTTAATAAGCATTTGCATTACTATAACCTCTTTGATAATATCTAAATAAATGGTCATAAAATCGTTTTTTTTTATTTCAAAATTTCGTAATATTAGTTCATTTAGATTATGTTTAGTATATTGCACGTTATATTTGTTATTTAATCGTAAAAATAGCTATATCCTTGAAAGTCAACTTTGACGACAAATGAGAAATTTTAATTCCCGCCAGCTCTCGAGCTTTAACATAAATACACAGTTGTCTTTTCCCATACCTACATCTTGTGTTAAAACTCCTAAAATAATTTTGTCCAATTCTTAAAATTATTTTCAATTGGAAGAAAACCTAATGTCGAGGTGTCACGAACACCGGCCACTGGTAAACAGGTCTAGTTGTGCCCTGAAATTAAGAATTACTATTAAATAATTTAACTGCAAAACTTAAAAAAAAACTTACAGACATATCCCTGTAGAAGTAGGCAGAGGCACAACTAGGGCCTCAACAATTAACTGGAGTTTTAAGTGCCACAATCTGATAGGTAGCAAATTTATCACCAATGGGGCATGGATCAAATTCTGGGCAAAGTTGTTTTTATTAGAAAATTTAAAAAAAACATATATTTTTAGTTGTTCGACCTTGTAATCGAACCCAGGACCTAATGTCCAGGACCTAATAACTCCAACACCGAGCCACTGGACCATAGACAACTGCAAACTTAAGTAAAACAAAATATGGTATATATCAATGAAACTATATAACCCCATTTTAGTGTGCCACATTATCTATTTGTGTTATCATAGCGTAGGTGTTCGACATTATCGTGTTCCATGCAATACGTATGGTAGTCGGTTAACTTACATACATGACTTGTAGATCCCGGATATTACCACCACCATAACACATGCGTTATTCATAAACAAATTCTTACTATTGAGAGAGATTATTATTGTAAATAAATAATGCGTGTTTATGCATTGTACGCGTGGTTTGCTTACAATGTTTATCATAAATCTTTATAAAGAATAACAAGAAAGTTTGTTAAGTAGGTTGGTGATACCTATATATTTGCGATGGGTGGGTAACAGCCGCATTTACCTAATTAAAAGGCGAATTAGCAGGTATTCGTGATAGCAAGCTATGCGACTTTGAGTATGCAAATAGTGTGTTGCCAACTTGATGAAATATACGCCTTCCAATCCTTAACACGACAATAGCAAGTAATGACGTTATGGCCAAAATGCTGGGGAAAGTCAGGGAGAGTCGCAAGTGTAGGTTAGTTTAAGTACACATTTTTACCTGTGCATTGTTGATAAATCTCCGTGAGGAGTCTTTCTCTTGTTTCCACAAATAATCGCTGTTTGAATCTTTATGAGAGTCACTGATATCGTTCGTCTCTATTTCGTTATGCTTAGCATCTTCTTGCTTCTTCTCTCCTTTCCTTGCTAAGAGATCAGTAACGTAAGCTGGTACGAAGTATCTAATGCCAAAACCGGGCAAGTTCTGTGTTCCCAGGAATTGAGAATGCCTGTTGAAATTAGGCAGAGCTTGCACAGGCAACGGTTGAGGGATGTAAGCATTTACGAAGCGCTGGGCGTTGTTCTGTGGAGCCTGGGTAGTTGCAGGGTTAAATATGACATGTGTGTATCTTTGTTGCGGGAAGAAAAACTGTGGCCGCCTGAAACAAAAGATTTTATTAACTTTTAACAAATTAAACCTTTAATAACCCTTACAAGTTGACTAAATATAATAAAACTTGTAGAAAATTAGTCAAGTAAACAGAAGTTCAGATCGTTAGTTATAAATTCGCCTTTAAAGACAGTATTTTAATTTTTTAATTTAATGTAATTTTATGTTTTTGGTGAAGTAAATTTCTTAATAATTAATTTATTCCTAATAATTATAATATATTCTTCATCGGGAATCAACGGACATACTATCAAAGAACAATATAGATCTCAAAATTAAAACAAATCGATGAACCCTAATAAAACCTCTATCACAGACAGACAGACAGACATACACACACAGACACAAACAGACACGTCAAACTTATAACAAACCCTTATTTTGTGCCTGGGGTTGAATCATCGCATCATAATTATTTAAGAGTTATAATACACACACACGTGTTAAACTTTGTTTTTGCGTCGGGGGTTGAAAAGAATATTGTATTTTCCTAGTGATTCCATGCTCGTAAAGCATGAAACCAATGAAACTTTAATTTTTTTACTAATCATCAGGATTTGCTTAAAATCTGCAATTTTAAAATGTTATGTTGATCAAAAATAGTTTTGTTAATAAAACATGGGTCATAAAAAATGAGACCAAAGACGGGAGGCATCTGTAGTTTTACTGTATTTAAATTATTCATGTATGACATACACAATTTTTTTTTATATTTTATTTTTTATACACAATTTATTATTTATACACAAAAACCATAAATTATTCATAAGTGATAATATTTACACATATGAAATCATAAACTGTTTGTTTAATTTACACCTAAACTAATGTTTCAATTGACATTTAGTTTATATCTTTTAGAATTTAAGAAACTGACGATGTCCTATTTTTTTGATAGTCATTACAATAATAAATACCTAAGGCCACTTAAAGTAATTCTCTCATCTACATAATTACGAGTACTTAAGACATTATCTAGAAATGACAAATTAAAAACATAATCTATTTTTGGATAATGCACAATTACTCTATTAAGTTTGGGTTTTAAGGAAATTTAATAAATATTTTTGCTTTACTTACGTTCTTATTTTCATGTCAAATCCCTTGTGGGGTAAGCAGAGAGTATCAAGTGCCAAGTGTCACGACCCTTGCAGACCTGCCTAGTTTCATTTACATTCATTACTCTTTTCATACAAACGAGCTGGTTTCGGAGACTCTTGACACAACCTATGGAGAGCACACGAGCGTTTTGGTTATAAAATATCAAGGTCTTCCCAGATCTATACATCAATTCGCGTTGTATTATCTGTTTTGTCAATCTTTTACTTGCCAGTCTTTTCATAAGGTCGAATTGAGGAGGAATGAAAGTTCGATAAAAGCAAGACCATAGATTTTCCGGAGCGCTCTAGTAGGCTAATTTACAAGACAATTACAAGAGTTTATTTTGTGAACAGTTAATGATTAAGTATATTTGTTTATCTCTTGATGACAGTTCGATGCTAATATTAACACGAACAACATTATAAAAGTAAATGACAATAGCGAGCATGGACATTCCTTTGCCCTTTCTCTCTGATCTTGTTGTTGATGCGATCAGCAAGCATTACTTCACAAACTTTTTTTGCGCTCTCATTTTGAAAAAAAATTCCTAGTTATATGTTTTTCCTGACATACCTAATTTCCGCTTCAATACAACAATATTGGAATAAACATAGAACTATGCAAAGCAATTATATCACCCTGATTAAAACTCTCACTCACCAAGTATCATACCTAACGCACCTTTCACGCTAATCTTTGCATAAATCTTGTTTATCTGTGGAATAACTTCCATCCCTGTTTTAAATACTAACAAGATTTCATAATACAATATTATTCACTTGTCCGAAATGTGCTGGTGACATTCAGTAGATGTACATTATCTACTAAAACTCTTAGATCGGTTCTCGGTACGTCCCTTTCAAATTCTATTAATTCTTGGTTAATGCTAATTCTTCGCATTAAATAGTAAAAGTAGTTTCTTGACAGTCTTTTTTCGTAAAAGTAACCAATGTTTATCAGAATGGATAGTCCCAAACGAGCCCAAAATTACAAAATCATAGAGCGCTTGGAACAGCAGCAGATTTCTTTCTTTTTCAACTCCAGGAAATTATTAAATGAGTTCCAGTCCGGATTTCGCCCTGGCCATAGCACTACCACTGCTCTCATTAAGATAACGGACGACATTTGTTTTGCTATGTTCAAAAAGACGGAAACAAATTTAGCTTTGCTAGACTTTAGCCTTCAACTCGGTGGATCATGATGTGCTTCTGGCAGTCTTCGAAACATTTCACTTATCCAAAGCCACTATTAACTGGTTTCGTAGTTACCTTTAGGGGCGATGACAATCTGTTTAAGTAGGGGACTTAATAGGGTAATGTCTTCTTGGTCAAATTTCTCAAACGGTGTACCTCAAAGTGGTATCTTGTCGCCTCTCCTCTGCTCTTCGTTTATAAATTTCGTCACTTAGTACCTGACCACGTTTTTCCATCTGTATGCAGACGATCTCCAAATCTATACGCACTCTAGCGTCAATGAACTTCATAGCGCTATTGCTACCATTAAGAATGATATTGAAGATTGGAGCAGTTCCTTTGGTCTTAAGCTTAACCCAATTAAGACTCAGGTCAACAAGTCAGTAGACATAAGATAGCGTTAAAAAATTTGCCGAGTGCGTAAGTATTTAAATTAATTTTCATTTAGATTCCGATCACGTAGAAGCTCACTCAACATTGCACATGTAGTGGTTACATCCATATACAGTTTAAACATTTCCAAATCATGTCAACTTAAGGCAGATTTCATTTATATCATTGGTTGACATTATACAAATATCTTACACCTTGTCCGTTTGGCATCACTACCTTTACTTTTTCTTAAGCCAACACGATCGTGCTCGCCACTGTCATTTTTCAGTTTAAAGGGTAGAGTAAGTAATTTTTGATGTCTATTTCTTACTACTAGAGAATCCGTTATCTTTTTTGTCTGAAAATCAAATTCTTTTCAACTATGTGAAAAGTATATTTAAACAAATGACGGGTTTGTTGCTAATCAGATATTATAAATAGATATTTTTAAGGTTGTTAAGTAAATTTCCCACCTTGGATAATATAACAATAATAAGATTTTATGAAAGCCCAAAAAGCGGTGACTCAATGAACTTTCAAGAATCTATACAGAGGCAAGTATGTAATTGAAATCATCAAAAAATAGCTAAATATTTAAAGTTTTTATCTGTTTAAAACGGCGAAAATATTACAGGATAGCAAACTGTGACAAACCATGTACTAAATATTACAGGATAAACTGTGACAAACCATGTACTAAATATTACAGGATAAACTGTGACAAACCATGTACTAAATATTACAGGATAAACTGTAACAAACCATGTACTAAATATTACAGGATAAACTGTGACAAACCATGTACCAAGTATAACAGGATAAACTGAGACAAACCATGTACCAAATATTACAGGATAACAAACTGTGACAAAGCACGTACCAAATATTACAGGACAAGAAACTATAACAACCCCTGTACCAAATATTACAGGATAACAAACTATGACATACCATGTACCAAATATGTCGTGTGCTATAACTTTGTAAGTCAATAACTTTTATGAATTTATACCGAATATATTTTAATAACATACAAATGTAAATACAAACAATCTAATCCTCCAGAAATCTGTGCACTGCACCTGATACAATTTCTCCTGCTAATCGAACCCAAGCCTAATAGCCGGTGGCGTAGTATACGCTAACTCCTTGACTAAGACTTACCATTGAGCATTTGGGTCAGGTCCATCGTCAGATCTTGATTCCCAAACTGGTGCTGGCACTCGGTAAGGCTGCGGTTTAGGCAGCGGCTCCGGTGCAGGAGGCTCAATGGGGCCGTCTTTAGTTCCGAACTTTACCATTATTCCCTGTACACTGGACGTGTACAAGGCAAGGCAGCTCAGGAACTGAAACAAATGTCAGTAAATGTAAACGAATTTATAACTATATTATTATATATATAAAATATAGTAATAACTACCAGTATTTTGTTAGGCGTCACGGCGTGATTAGATAATTATTATTTCAAAAGATAGCAAATGATTCCGAAATGGTCCCATATCCCTCGACCGACTAAGGTACCACCTCGGAGTCAAGACCTATTTTTGATAAAAAAATGATCAAAATACGTTTTTCAACAACCGAGTAATCGCTTAACAAACATACAATAAACATGCAGTTGAATTGAAATCCTACTCCATTTTCGGAGTCGGTTAAAAATTATTGTAAATTATTAAGCCTCTCATATCGTATACTGCTACTGTTACTTTTTAACGCAACCAATTGTTTCAGTGAAACTGATAAACGGAATCTAGTGATGAAAGTTTCAGATGAAATAATTTATCTTAGTCTTATTTCTGATCACTGAATTTTTGAGTTATGAAGTTTTGGGTAAACAGCAAGTTTTTACTAGAATCTTTAATTAAGGCAAGACCCGGAGAGACTGCTGTCGAAAGCATACAGATTCAAAATAAAGAAATAGATAAATATCCATAAAAATTGAATCTAACCCCAAAGTAGGCAAGTTGTATATTTGTATGGAGGTGTTTAGGTCTTAGGTAAAATAATTTTATATCTTGACATCCCTTAGAATAAGCACCGTGTTTTTGTTATGCTCTTTATTTTTAAGAAAATTATTTAACTTGTGTTTTATAGCCTAATAACAATTAGGTCTATTCACTTCATTACAAGCTTTTATTTAACTTGCAACTTGTGTTTATCTTACTGGAATCTTATATGTTAA
>NJDC01000802.1:365038-375615 GCA_002245475.1 Calephelis virginiensis | reverse complement strand
ACAGCAAGTTTTTACTAAAATCTTTAATAAGAGCAAGACCCGGAGAGACTGCTGCCGAAAGCATACAGATTCAAAATAAAGAAATAGATAAATATCCATAAAAATTGAATCTAACCCCAAAGTAAGCAAGTTGTATATTTGTATGGAGGTGTTTAGGTCTTAGGTAAAATAATTTTATATCTTGACATCCCTTAGACTAAGCACGATGTTTTTGTTATGCTCTTTATTTTTAAGAATATTATTTAACAGTGTTTTACAGCTTAATAACAATTAGGTCTATTCATTTAAATACAAGCTTTTATTTAACTTGCAACTTGTGTTTGTCTTACTGGAATCTTATATGTTAATTTTGAAACCACTTCCCAATTACTGATTGAGCTTATATTATGCAAGTATGTGCCAATCGGATAACAAAAACAAGATAACCCGAACTATTAAAACTCCAACATTATAACAACACGATTGAATCTACTTGATACGTCTAGTCGCTTTTAATCATGATGATGGTTTTCAGCATTTCTTAAAACCCACAAAGTCACGTGAAATTTTTCAATCCATATCATTGACATAAAAATGACAGAGAAAAGATGGTGTCATGTTAAAAACATAATTTTACTGGATCATATTTCATTAGTAGGTATACATTTTCCATGGAACAAAGATTTGCAAGGCTTTAGGCTGTAAGCTAAATAAATAATTATGTTATTTTATTTTATTAAAAACTACAACTACAGTTGGCTTGTAGTGGAATAGAAAATTTAATCACACATCCCTATGGAAAACATGGTATGTAACAAATTATTAACACATACATGTTTTAATAGATAAATATCCATAAAAAATTGAATCTAACCCCAAAGTAAGGACATTGGAATAACCTCTTTCATGACTCTGAAATGGTTGAATTGTCGTTCTGTATTACCCAGATACACAATATATGGATATAAAATTATTGATTGGCAACCATCACTATTTGAACTGGTCATCCGATTGAACGTACTATGTAACAGGTCTTTGTCATTTCATTAACTCGAATCAAAAATTCGAATAACTTATTATCTCTACTTACTTTTGGTAAATAGACCAACAACTCAAAGCTACTCGTATTAATAATAAGAGTTTATACTAAACAAGAAGCATTAATCAACACAAAATACATTTTCAAACCATGTATTAAACGCAACTTGCGATAACGCACTTAAAGTAACAAAAAGCAATTAAGATCAATCTAACTACAACTTTTTGGCAAAACCGTACGATTAATTTCATAATTTTAAATATTCTGTTGTAAATTGGTATAAGCAGATGCTGCAAATTGCAAAAAGCTTGCAATCCCCATTGTTTTCGAATTAGCACATCTCACTTAAAACCTCGAACCTCTAAGTTTTATAAATCCAGTTCCTTATCGGTGTATCTTGATTTTGCCAACCGAGTTTCAAATTGCTGGACTTGTTATCGTGTGAAATTGCGGTGTAGAAACAAGCAATTCACTATTTTCTAGTGCAAGTTTTGGCAACTTTTTGTCTGTTTAGTCAAATAATCACTACGATTTATTGTTTTGTGTTTCCCAGACAATGTAATTAATCAAACCAATCAGAACCTAGCATTGTTGCTTAAATCGTGCATTGCATTATTGTTCTGTTTTCTTAGAGGCTAATATATTCTAAACACTAATTTTTGATACAATAATAAACTATCAAATAAACTTCGTTTTGTTTTGAGAAAAATAGTTAATGTAGTACAATAAACTTTCTAGTTTCATTAAGGGCTCAGAACACGATAGTTTTGAGTGCACAAAACAGATTACATAAAATAAGATTCTAATACTTCTTAGGGTTTTATTTGAAAATTGTCCAAGTTATAAAAAATACAGTAAAATGTGTAACGACATTTCAATAGTTTTATTTGTTTTTTTTTTTCAGTGTCAAGTTATGTAACATTATATATCTAGTATATCAAGTATATATATATATATATATATATACTATATATATATATATTATTGGCCACATACTGTCAACAGCGCTCGCAATCCTAATAAATGCGAAAGTTTGTTTGTTTGCTGCTTCTTTTCTTTTCATTGGTTATGATATTCATAAAATTCGGCACACACATAGAAGGTACGTTGAATTAACACGAAAGAATGTTCCTGTGGGACTATTTACCACGCGAGCAATGCTGCGGGCAACATATAGTAGAAAATATGCCAAATCAGGCAGAATGCAATGTACATAGACGCCAATAATATAATGACACGATTTCAACTTGGGACTAGAGCCTTAAGTTTATCAATTCTTTTTCCTTTCAATTGGTCACATGATACTGGCGATCTTAGACGACAACCTTAATGGCTAGACCAATGGCACACATTTTTTTTTTCAAATATTTAGCAAAGTTTTATTTGCTTAGTCAGGAACAAAACATATAACTCGAAGTATCGATAACTTATAAGCATTATATCTAGTACGGGAAAAGTGATACAAATAAAATGCAAATATCTTATTCCACAACCAGCCATAGTTCAAAGGTCATGGGTTTATAGCGACTTCATAGAATGGAATTATTTTTATCAAATTGTTGACTGTTGCACTAGCTGTATCAGCAAATTTTGTACTGCCCGCTCCCATATATATTTTATCTTATTTTTTTGTTCTGTCATTCTGCTATTTAGGTCTAAAATGAAACCAATACACCGAATATTTGTAAAATCGGCCTTTTTTATATGTACAGATAATTATTTTTAGCAGTGCGTTGAAATCTATAAATAAAGAGTTACTCACACAAAGATTTCATCACTACTCCTTGGAATGCCATTGTATCACCACGTTGTCTACAATATCGATTTAATTGTGGAAAGTAAGCATGTGTAAATAGGTATATGTTGAATCCAATATTACTAAGTTCGTATAAATTGGATGGCTTTCGACCAGAACACATCAAGATATTGCTACAACGTGCCAGATTTAACTAAACATTTTGATTTCTATCTAACTTAATTGTTTTTTCACGGAACACCTGGGGTGTGGGAAAGACTAGATTATTTTTGCGGTGTGCTAATTAATTATATTGCCTAAATTGAATGTTCTGCCTTATTAATATAAGCTTTTGAAGATCCAATTCAGACGCTTAAGTGATAATAAATATTTACCCAATGTTAACTTATCAGCTACTCGTATTTGTTAGCTTAAAATAATAACTAACTTAAACAAAATTCTAGACAATTATATTAATATGATGAATTAAAATTTGTATCTTATACAGAATTATAGTATGAAATATAGATAGTATGAAATATAGAAACAATCGGAAGATTCTCCTAGTGATAAAAGATGACTGTTGCTTAAATACACCAAAGATATTTCTAGCGCGTCAACATTTTAAGGTCTCAAGTTTAGTTAATGGAATACGACAATGGCAAGCAGTAACGCTAACTATTATTAACTATTACATCTATATCATATAACTAAGAGTTAAAATGGTAGCACTACTTCAAGGGAGCTGCTGCATTGCACTCCACCACCTAAATTTAACTGACCTCACGAGTGGAATAATCCACTAACCTCAATTATAAGATTGCTACTAACTTGTGACGGGGTCGTCACATCCTGACGCCGAACACAAATGTTAAATATTAATAAGTAAAAAATGATAAATATCTAGTGTTCACTTACGCGTATTTTAACCTTCACAATGTTTGCAACCTTCTATTATTTTTTAATAAATAAGCCAACCGTGCAAAAAAATCTAGTTGTCACACCCCAGGAATTCCGTGTGAATACAATAAAATTAAATTGTAATCAACAGCTTTAATTAAATTTACGAGTACGAAAATTTTTGTTTACGTAAATATGTATGAATTAAGCGCGGTAAAACTTCAAAGCCCCGACTCCAATTTCATTACCACATCTTGGTTTGATCATTCTTTTTTGGAAAGGTCTAAGTTCTATAACGATGTTGTGTCACGCTGCTGATGAGGTACAGGAATGGTGTTATTCAATTAAATGACTAGCTGTGCGACTGAACAGCTGTTTTAACCACTTGGCTACAACATATGCATTATTAAGTATAACTTAAAAAAGAACTTTTATTCGGAGTTCAACTACATATACATACATACATATATTTTCATGACATATTTTTCCGAAGCAGAACTATCAAATTATCATCAGAACTATCTGTTTTTATGGACAGAGAAATTGCGTAATTGCGTAACAATTATACAGTCGAATCGATTACCTCCTATATTTAGAGTCAGTTAGAGGTAGTACCTCTACAAAAATGTATGATTGAGCAGTTTTTAGGTTGCTTCCTTGAGCTAGCTAACAAACAACCTAGAAACTTACTATGTCAATACTATGTTTGAAAATACCTATATATTTTGCACACTTAGTACGAAAAATTTCAGCTCAGGTTGGTAATATAGTTATCACCAATGCACAACTTAATGGGAACAAGACCTAGTAGATTCAACTTAATTTAGGAATCACTATAGGTAAGACTAAAAAACACTGCATTTGTTTTACAAAAGAGAATCACACAGCCAATTTATAACTCAGCAGAGAAAACTTCTCCAAAAATATGCAAAGAAAACATTTTTTACTGTAACCTCTCACTACATTTCTGAAAATTTAATATATTTTCAAAAGAACACAAGTTCATTTATAAATGTGAAAAGCACTCTATAAATACAAGGAAAGAAACAGTCTTGGTGTGCAAGTGTCTCGTGTCCACAGAATAAAGTATTCCTTCATGGCCAATATGAAATATCTAAGGATTGCCCCTCAATACAAACCCTTTAAACTTTACTGTATCAAAAATAGAAAAAAAAACAAAGGTCGCCGAGTTTCTATTGCCGGAACTTCTCAGAAAGTGGCAGCGTTTCAATCCGATGGTAACTTATTTTTTAGAATTATATACACGCGTCAAAAGTTCTCATTGAATGGTCTATGTGAATTAAATTATTTTTAATTTAAGTCAGTACTGTTCAATATTACAGTCTCCTTAGAAAAATGTTGTCTGTACTGTATCAAGGCATAACTTCAATAAGTTTTTTTATACCTAAATTTTAAGCAAATTATCGTATTATACTATATGGGATAAAACCAGAACAAAATATCGACAAAAAAATAAAAAATATATCGTGAGTATCCCGTATATAAAAATAAAAAAATTAACCTTCCACTTAAAACTGCTGTAACCCCTAAAGTGCTAAATTTAAATGAAGCATGTTAACGATGTAATATATAATGTTGTAGTTCGTTATTTTTGTATGGCAAATGCTTAAAAATACGTGCTATTGATATTATTTTACTTAACATTAATAAAATAGTTTTTTGTAAAATGTAAAAAGGCTAATGTGAGAGGTATCGATTTATTACTTGTTTGTTTTTTCATAACATTACAAAAATAAAAAGTGAAGTACTCACCTGTAGACTCAGTAATTGATGCATAATGCCGTCACTACCTTGAAGTTACTCTACAACTTGACTAGATTAATATACTCGACTAAATAAAAATCTGAAACAAACAAAATTACACATTATTATATTTTTTGTCATTCATTTTAATTTATATGTTTTCTGTTGTTAAATGTTTCAAATTAGTATGTTGAAAATATTAATAACTAGAAACTCATGCCGGCTTCGCACGGGGGTGGGGGAAATTTTCTAATTTTTTATCAGGGATAATGTATGCTTCTCAAGGTAAATTATTTTTCGAGTGCTACGTATGATATACAAGATACATAAAACGAGGGTTATAAATGTTTTAAAGGTTTGTCTGATCATCTTTCATGCAAAAACTATAGGACGGATTTTCACCAACGGATATAGCTTTTAGACCGGACCTTTCGTTCCATTAACTCATTACAAAAAGTCACTTTAACGTGTGTAGGAAGTAACGGCAATAGCTAGTTTTTAATAAATATATATCGTCAGTGTGTTTTCAGTGTTTTGTAGAGTGCAAGTGTTTGCTTGCATTTTTTTTTGTTTATGGAATTTCAAAGCTCAAATAATGTTTGGAGCCCGACTACGACTGGTCTATATGTTAAACCATATGATGGAGATTAATGATAATTCTTCAAAATTAATGCCAATTTACCAATTTCATTCGCAATAGTGCCAGTGCTTACCTCTGTCATATTTTAGTTTTGAGGACTGATATAGATAGAAATGATAAAGAAATAGGATAGAAGTTAGAATATAGTCTTATTCAAGCCAGAGATTTTTCATCCTAGCTTTAGATTAACAATAAAGGAACATTACTGTCTTTTGGTGAATATAAGCAACTTATAATTTAGTATCTGGAAATCCGTCTGCTTGTTATGTATCTCATAAAAAAATATTACATACTAATAAATATACGTATTAAATAGACAAAGTTACAAAAATACTATGAATTATTTTACAAATAAACAATAATGAACACGTGATGAAAACAAAAATGTAGTCATTTTGCATTTAAGGAAATAATTAAAAACGCAATAAAACTGTAAACATCCGACTTAATTTTCATGTTGTTTATGTAAATATAATCAAATATAATAGGTGATGTTCGGATGCGATTCTCGGGTTGGGCAACCCAAAATGTATATTTTTAATTTACTAATAAAGAAAACGTTGCAAACGATTTAATAAGTGCCAGGTTGGATATAGGTTTGCCTCCCTTCACATTGCTAATCGTAGGTTTCGGATAATCGTATTTGTACTTCTGTCTACTTCTTCAGAAATATTACGGAGCGTCGAGCTGCTTTTTCAAAAAATGGTAATCAGTATCGGTCAGTCCATTAAAACGTTCAAAGTTAACTTACTATTTAAAAATAAACAATTAAACAAAGAACCGCTTCTTTTTTAGAATTGTTTCAGAAAGGGATACTAAAAACATTGTCAATTTTAAAAGCGTATCTTCACGCCCATATCCCCGAAGAGGTAGGCAGAGGTACAACCAAGTCACCGACGACTAGCCGAAGACACTAAGTCCCACAATCTGATAGGTGGCAAGCCTATTGCCAACCGGGCACATGTCCAATCCCGACCAACATTTTTTTTAAATCAGAAAAATCAATTTTTCTTTATGTTGGCCGACCCGAGATTCGAACCCAGGACCTCATGCAGTCAAGTCCAACACCCGGACCGCTAGACCACAGAGGCGATTTTAGATTGCCAATTTTAGAGTTTTGTTATAGTTTTTACTTCTTATAAGATATGGCAATCAGTTCACATACATAGCAATTCAGACCATTATTGAAACAACGTAACTATGATACCTGTGTACACATTAAAGAATAAATAGAGCTTAACGTATTATTGCAACAAGAATGTGTAATGTATGGGAGATCCTATCACGTCAATGACGTCTTAGAGTGCGGTTTAGTTATGTAAAGACCGGCCATTCCACGCGGTTTCAATCGTACTCATTTGGAATCAGTAAATTGGAGCGTGATGATATTTTAAACTATACATAATACATCCACAAAATAATATAAACAATCCTAAAATTAAAAAATAACCTCTGATATAAACTATATGTATTGTAACATTAGCATTTTCGATTAAGTCAGCTTTTGTGTTGAAAAGCTATGATGCCACCGATAGACAGACACACACTCACAACCGACATGTTAAACTTATAACACCTCTCTTTTTCATCGACATAATTCTTAGCTACATTAAGCAATGTAGTAATCGGGAGTTATTGAAAATTCTAGACCACAATTAAGATCTATCAGACCAAATTCATTTAAAAGGTATTGACATAAAACTTATTCAAATATTTGTATTTAAATCTGTTTTTTAATAGTAAACATCAGTTTACGTATAATTAAGAACGGTTACGGTAATGAGGTCATCAACTGTAGTCATGTTTACCTAAATAGGAAAAAGGTTAAGAATAACTTAAAAAGAAAGTCTATGTACGGTCTTCTCAATGACCAAAAAGGATACATTTAAATTGCTGTTCTTAGACCTTAATAATGTTTCTATGGGTGTTTATATAACCGTTGAGTTGAAAAAATTGATTGTCTGGTTGATCTAAAAGTTAACGTTCAGGAAAAACAATTTCTATCGTTTTAGGAACTTCGGCTTAATACTTAACAGAGCCAGGCTGTTTTTGATATACATAAATGTTTCTGGGTTGAAGAATTTATTTATTTTATTTCACCATCGATTTCCGTAAATTAGTATTGTTGACTAACACTAACTTATTACTCTGTCAAAAAGTACCGGAAAAACATTGTTTTAAAGTTATAAACTTTCGCTAACTAATAATTCAATAACCAAAATAATATTTAAACGCTATTTCCGAAATTGAGTTCAGTTCAGAGCCGCAAATTGTCTTTTATGTATTCTACCAATCGAAACGGGTGCCACGAAGTGGTAATTTATGTTTAGATAAAAGAAATAAGTCGGCTGGAGAACATTGTGGTTGCTCGATGGCATTTATTGAGTGTTTAGTAAAAAAATCGTTCACAATGACGGCCTTGTGCGAAGTCACATTATTACGGTGCGATATCGAAGAATTTTCTTTCCACATATCTGAGCCCTTACAAGTTTACGGCTTGTCAAATTTACTATACTCGCTACCGTCTCTGTAAATTATTTGTATGAAAACTTTGAACAGCGCCTCTATTGGTGCAGAAAAGAAACACATTTTTAGACCAAGTGTTCAAGATTTCGACACGTAACTTACCGAACGCAATCTATACCGACTCATGGTAAAGGATCTGGCCTTTTTCGTCGAATTCGCTTTTTAAACGCCGAACAACGCTTTGATGATATTCTTTATTCACTGTTTGTCAGCAAAAAAAAAATCTTTGAAAACATAAACAATTAATATTTTCGTGATATTTTTTTGACTGAATGTACATTACAAACACGTAACTTGCTTATATTGGTGTTAAATGAATTCGTTTCGTTCAGAAATATTTATTTATTATACGGAAATAATTGTTTATGTGTATTCCTTGTTAGAATTATAAAAAAAGTGTATTACGGAATGGATAAACAAACAATAACTCACACCTTACGCACTATTCATGAATGTTACATTTTACTGCAAACTAAATGAATTGACATATTGTTATACAATAAAGACTCTGTTTTATTATACAGCCATATTACGGCCTTAAACTGTAATATAATTCAATATCATAGTTACAAACATGTATTCTCGTCTGTTTATTTAATTATAATATAAAACAAAGCAGGTATACAATGTGAATGTGGATGGATGTAGGCACTCGGGGAGACCAAGGCTGATATTCCACGATCAGATCAATCGGCTATTGTCCGAGGCTGGTGTCAAGAGTCTCCGAAACCGGCGTGTTTGTATGTAGGAAGCTAGACAGGTTTGTCAGAATCGTGAGGTCTGGCACTCGATACTCTCTCCCTACCACGTAAGGGACTTGGCGTGAAGATATAAGATAAGAAACCTTTTTATCTGAATAACCTTTTCCCTGTTTGGACTGGGTCCTCTGTTGTACAGCTACATTGCAAAAGCAGGTCATGGGAAACGAACATAACATAAATGTTCCGTTGTCATCTTGACTACTGACGGCAAAGAGCTGTGATGAAACCACTATCGTTATCAGTGTCATGTTCCGATCGGGAGGGTAGGGTAGCCGGTAGATTGGCACGATAGGCCTAACACTTCAGCTACAAGTCACCATCACAGCTATACCATTTATTAAGTGTATAGCCACCGTGTAAAGAAACATAAATTGAAGGTTATGCATTATGTACTCAGTAATCCTATTAATATTATAAATGCGAAAGTTTGTAAGTATGGATGTATGGATGTTTGTTACTCTTTCACGCTCGAATGGCTGAACGGATTTGTCTGAAATTTGGAAGACAGATAGATTGTGACCTGGATTAACATATAGGCTATTTTTAATCCCGATCGCACACCGGGTTTCTGTGAAAACGCGGGCGAAGCCGCAGGTAGCAGCTAGTAATAAATAAATTTATTGCCACAATAACAAAATTCAAAATGTTCAATAACCCTCAAGAAAATCCCCTTGCAATGTAGCTTCTTAAAAACATGTTGACTACTTCTATATTTAAAATTAAATTCGCATCGAAATCAGTCATTTCGTTTTTTGCCACAGGCGCACACACACACCTTACACCCTCACACATACACACGAACACGTCAAACTTATAAAGGACTCTTTTTCTTTGTGGGTTGAAAATGGACAATGCTAAATGACACATTAGAAATTAAAATTATCATGCCAATCGCACAATAGATTTATTTAATAAAATGACAAATATTTACAACACAGAATAACGCACTCTTACCAACTCACTAATTAACATGGACTAAAATATAAAGTAAAATCTGTATTACAGACTATAACGTCAAACGTTAAACCTTGGAGTACTTTATGTATATGTTTTGTTATTACAGACGGTTAGGTTTTACAGTCAATTCTAATTACAACCTGCATCGGTAATCGAATTCAGTTTAATTAATTTGATAAGTTTGTACGATGTACTTTGTTACTAACAAAGAGTTCTAGGAAATACAATTATAATCCAAATAAAACATTAACCAATCATATTTTCAATGTATAAACT
>NJDC01000802.1:331554-364541 GCA_002245475.1 Calephelis virginiensis | reverse complement strand
GCATTATGTACCAGTTCGGCTGGGTTGTCCCAAAATTTTACAAGTAAATACTTTCTAGTAAAATATTGAAAAAAAGGAATAGACAAAATTTACGAACACCTGATTCTTTTCAAAACCAATAATACAAGTTGTTATTGATAGACGTCAAAAAACCCATACAAAATATGCTAATATAATTATAAAGTCAAAAAGCAGAATTTCAAGACTCAGTTTTGACAGTTTGGTATTGACTAGTATAAATTTGCTTGTTATTTATGTTCACCTCTCAGACTTAAGTTCTAGATCTTTTTGATAGTTGTCTTTAAGTTAACGTTTATGGAATATTAAAAAAAAATGAACTATTTTATTTTTATACGATAACTCAGCCATTAATAAACCAATTTTGATGGTTCCTGTTTAGAGAGACAAAAAATAAATTAAGCAGTAGGTATATAGCCCTGATGATGCTTGATGATGATGACCGGTTGGCTAAACCATAAAAATACAAAATAAAAATATATTGTGGACCTACAAGTGTTTGTTAATAAATTGTAACAAATTAATTACAAAGACAAATTTATTTTATCATGATCCCACTAGTGGCGTAGATGGATGGAAAAATAAATAAAAATAGCGACGTGGTAACTAATGAAAATATGGTTGGAGTCGCTTTTTGTAGTTTTAATGCGCTAAATTATTAACGATCTTATGAAACTAATACCAATTTTACACGCTGTTAATATTTATGTTATTGTTTATAAATGTTAACTGCCAATCAAATTTTATTATACTTTTTGGTTTACCGAGAGTTAATAATGTTTCATAAAAGTAATTATAACTATTTGTTATGTTACGGAACATTTGTGGCGTAACGTTTGTTGACAGCGCAACAGTAAGATCAGAGATAGAGAGACTGTTATTGAAAGAAAGTTTTTGTTTAAAATAAGAACTCGACCTGTCACTGTCCGTTGGTTCGATCACTTCGAAAGAATGGCATGAGTGGTTGACAACATAATATGCAATCACAATGTCCATGAGTATGGACGTAAGTACCCAGGAAGACCTAGGTTGATATTCCACGACCAAGTCACTCGTTTTTATCCGAGGCTGGTGTCAAGAGTCACGGATATCAACGTATGTGTTAAGTGTAATGAATGTGGACGAAGTTAAGCAGGTCAGCAAGATTCATGACACTTGAAACTCTATACATTCTATTTACCTCGCAGGGGACTTATACTAACTTAAGGGCGTTAAGATATAAATGTGTGTGTATCCTAAATGATGATTTTTAATAACAAAAATTGCTACAGTTCTTAAAACAATCTTCAAAAGCTGTGCCTTTACGTTAAAAACATTCCAAAAAATATAGGTTAGGTGTCAAGGACTTTTTAAAATCTAGATCTAATTACATTTTTGCCCGTTTGAGTGTCGGATTGAACCTAAGGGTCATCAGAGTTGATTTTATTAAGTTTTCTTTATAGGAAGCTTTTGGGCTCTATCCTAATCAGAAATCAATATGCGATTGAATAAAAGGAATAATCATATTAATGTAACAGTTTAATACCACGTAGATGAAAGCAAGTTCTTAGGCTAGAGGGTTCGGTTAAAAGCCGAAAATACTTTTATGCGTGTAGGTATTGTTATTCGAAAATTTATATTAATAATATCGGTGTTACTGGGTTGAATTAAAAATTTAAAAAAGGATTTATCCAGTTTCAAATAAAAAACGTGTAAGAATAATTTACACTTGCTTCAAAGCTAACATTTACATTACATCTATTTAACAAAACACTTACGATAGCACGACTTCCCTACAAAACTTTCCTTATAAATGGTAAAAACAAACTGACACCAATACGCTCCTTGGACATGGACTCAATTTGTGACTAAAACTAATAAAAGACACAATAAAGTTTAAATTTTAAAAATAAATACCATAATTTCATTTAAAACGGATCAAATGAAAAGAAGACAAAAGAAAAGATTTAAAGTCCTGAAACTCAAACTTAATTTCTCGAGAATTTATCTTAGTTTTTATATACACTATTTTAAAATTTACCCTGAGCCTCAAAGAAAGCAAATTTGGTGTTGGTCAATAATACTAATACATTGACTATTAAGATACTAGAATAATTTTAATAAGTACACAAAGACTCAGAAATATAGATATTAATCACAAAAATGCCTGCCCATGACGAGAATCGAAGTTTTGCATTTGATTGTTGACATGAGGTGTGTACGCTAACCCTTCGGACAAAAGGCAGTCGATATATCATTCGTTACAACATAGCTCTTTACCAAGTAAATGCTACAATTTGTTAATACCAAATTGAAGTAATAAAATATCAATTTAATAATAACGTTTACTCATTGCTGATTTATTAATATTGATTATTCGTCGATTATAAATGTAGGCATTAACGGATTTGCACTTATGGTTATACTACAGAACGTACTTATATTAACTATTATTTATAGTCTGTACCTAATCGATTGAAAGCTTAAATAAGCCTATTTGGGTAGCCTCAATGTTACTGGACTCTGTATTAGGTATTTAATAAAAGTCGGGTTTTACGCATTTTGTTGCATTTTTAACCAACGTTGAAAAAACGAGGAAGTTAAACGTTTGACTCCTATATGTTATATATGTTAATAGATTTCTCCATCATTTCTAAACCAAAGAAAATGTTTCATTTTTGTGTACCTAGATGATTTTCTTTTTGAAATAGAAGTCGGTGTTTTGTAGTTTTTTATTTATTTAACTTGTTTAGATTATTTAAACCTGTGGTATTGAAACCATTTCCGATCAGTATGGAAAGGTGTTCATCATTTCTGCAATTAGCATAATAACTAAACTGTGCTTAGTATATTTTCTACTGAAATTGATCTTTCTATTTTAGTGTCAACTATATTCTGAACCCTGGATTATTTTTATATACTATATTATATTCACTTAAATGAATATTTCTCTATTATGTATAATCGCACAGGTGAAACTACTGAAAATACTTCGTTAAAATTTGACGTTAACTGTATGTTGTTATGACACAGACACAAGAAAGGATTTCTAAGAAATCCACAAATTTAGTTCCCAGCTAGTTTTAGAGAAACACGTTAAACAAATACAAGATAATTGCAAAAGAAAAAAAGGTTTAATATTCATTTAAAACAATTTCAACATTCAAAAATTGATCTATGTCAATTGCCAGCATTTCCGTATTTTCATTTGAAAGATTTATTTTGACAGTAGTTTTTAATACAAAATGTACTACAAAAACAGGTTTTATGTATGTTTTTTATCACTTTAAAACATCAATTAAAAACTTTATTTAATGTGAATGAAGCGGCATTCAAACAGATAAAATGACCGTGAAGAATACTTAAATTTTGGACAGGAATTACTTCAGGTTATTGTTCCGTAATTTTCGAAGTAATCTAGCGAAACAAATAATAGTACACGTCATAATACACATACATTAAAGTAATATTACTTTTATTTGAGTGTTTTTGTGTATTTGCTAAAGAACACACAACAGAATTAGAAATTGATTCAGTTTTTGGATAGACATTATTACTTCAAACTATTTTTAGGTGAATAACTAGACATGGAAATGCTACTCCGTAATGCTATCGTCTTATCCTATTAATATTATAAATGCGAAAGTTTGTAAGTATGGATGTATGGATGTTTGTTACTCTTTCACGCTCGAATGGCTGAACGGATTTGTCTGAAATTTGGAAGACAGATAGATTGTGACCTGGATTAACATATAGGCTATTTTTAATCCCGATCGCACACCGGGTTTCTGTGAAAACGCGGGCGAAGCCGCAGGTAGCAGCTAGTTATAAATAAACTCATACTTAAGAGCACCAAGGTTTAAGTTGACATCATATACTGTGTATGTCACTGTAATACAGAGTACAATGCTATCTTAAACCTTGGTGTACTTGAGTATAATATGTTAAATATACGGACGATTAAAGTTCATTAAACAACTATAAAACCTGATAAGATATTTGAAAGCGGCTTTGGCAACTTACCGTCAGGTTAACCGACTTTTTGTTCAACGTAGCAGTACTTAAATTGGGAGATATTTAATATAGGGACTATTATTATTATTATATATATGATTTGTTTTACTGGATATTTTGTAATCTCGGTATATTTTTGTAAGAAGTCAGCGGATAAGCACACGGATCTCCTAATGGTAAGAGACAACCGTGGGTTGGGACCACCAGGATGGGAGGCGTATTGTAAAATTCTACCTATCCTCCAGACCGGAACATGACAAAGTCATTCTGGTGGCAAAATACATAAGGCGGTGTAACCCTACTTAGGCAAGCTAAAAAGTTAAAAGTATTTCACTTCTTGAAGCTCATCAGAGTCAATAACTGAGCAGAAAGTGGCTATATGCAAGTTGGACTTCCCAATGAATGGTCCTGTAGTAGCTAACCGGGATACCCGGATACCCGGATGACAACTTTTATACCTCGTTTACTCGTTACAACTTTTCGTGAGAATTTTTTCCGTGTAGCTTCCTCTCACAACGCGAGATAAGGAACTTCGTTCTAAAAATTGCTAGTTTTAGTCGCATGGGAGTGTCCCTTCAATTTTTTTATGTTTGTATAAAAATCGTAATATGTCGAAAGTAAAGCTGTTCGCAGAATGCACTTGCATAGCTTGTAGGATGGAGAGACAAATATGTCGAATCGGTAAAGGTTTTTCTACAATTAGGTGAAGGAACTCTAAAAAACTTAGCCCAAGGGTTGTCGTCAGCAAGTCTTTCACACTTTTGGTGAGATGCATTGAACAACGTGTACCTAAAACATTTACAACTAATTAGATTAAGTTTGTAAGTTAACTAAGTGAAGTAGCGCGGAATATTTACGATGTAACTAAGGTCAACAAACTTTAGCATAATTTTATGAGAATGTTGTAAGAAGCGTTTGCGTAAACCGAAATTAAGACTTCGTTAATAGTTAAGACAGATAATTGAATCTTAAGTCGGTCTTACCATAGCTATCCAATGTTACGGTGAACTCGAAAACTAGACCGTTGAAAGTCGTGTGAATTATTAATGAAAGAGTAATCTCGATGATTATGAATACCTTGGTAAGAATAAAGTGAACCCCATTGTCATAGCGGTTAACAAGGTATTTTCAATGTAATTTAAGAGCAGTAAAACGCCCGACTCCAACTTCATTACCATGCCGCGACGCGATTACTCTTTTTTCAAAAGGTTCCGCTAATGTTAATGATTCCGAAATGGTTCAATTAAATGTTATCAACATTCTCCAAGTGCTTGTGGTCATTATCGATTAAATCACCTTTTCAAATAGAAATAAATATTTTGTTAGCTATACATATCTTTGTCCTCTTTAGACACTAAAGCTTTTAGTGCTTTTATTAGGTTTTAGTCACAATGTTATTGACCAACAAACTGAACCTCCCGTCTTACTAGCTTCTTGGTAGGTCACAACTGCTTTACTACGAGTTTGAATCACCTTGTAAGAGATGATTTAGAAAACCACTCGAAAGTTAAGAAAGAGCTCGGCTTAGATACGCTTATGCATGTTTGATTTTATTTCTTTTTTAACAATTTGCCAATTTTATACCGAAAGTGTTTACATGCCTTCACACAAGGGTATATTTATTTATTAGATAAAATAATCTTAAATGAATAATACTTGTAATTGTTACCTAACCGTAATTACAATAATTAAAACATAAAGCTGTTACTGTTGAAAGTCGTGTTAACTTTAACTACAACATAAAAAGAGAGTCTGTGGATCACAGATTAACTTATTGAGATTATAATGTTAAATTGTAGGTACAGTCACATCAGCAGAAATAAAATAATAATAATGAAAATAATAAATTTTTGTTCAAAAATTAATTTGAAACCCCTTTTTTACATTAACATAATATATTAATGTCAAAATAGAAGTGTAGAAATATGTATTAGTTATCACGCGGATGTACCAATTATTTTTCAGTGCGTTGGTCACTGTCGAAAAAAGGTTAATTTAAAAAGAGTTTTTTCTAATTCATTATTCATTTAGAACATAACAACGTCTACTGGCTCACCTAGTAAACAATAAGAATCAATAGGTACCTAAAAATTTGTTTATTTACCAATACCTAAAAAAATTAAATTACAAAATAGATGGATAATGTTTTTTTTTAATGTGTATGATTAACAAAAGTTCGCAATCACATAAATTGCGACTTATTAGATTAATTACAATATGATGTTTCCGTGTTGGTCCATTTAAGCAGAGTAGAATGGACCATTTGCCCCTCTGCCAGGCAACTCGTACAGGCGAGCACTGGTTATTATATAAGTCAATACCAACAAGACCACTGGTGGTAGAATACTGTGCAGCAGCCTGCCCGGGTATCATGAATGTGTTTCTAAGTCAAGGTTGCATCGTACTATTAGGAAACCCATGTGTTACAACTAAAGCAGGCATGTTTTTAACTAACCCGAAGATATTTCACAAGATATTAAAAAAACTAATTTGATTAATTCTTAACAATGGTGTGAGCACACAGTTGTATGGAAGAATAAACTATCAAGTTACTATCAAAGACGTGATTGAATTAAACACTGAAAAACGCTAGTTGATAACATTGTTTTGTGTCAGAATACAGTAGAAAGAGCATGTTTAAACTTTTCCTAATGTCTAAAGTAAAAGTCCATTCTCTTATAAAAAACAAATACAATTTATTTTTCATAAGTAAGCCAATTTCTACTGAAGTTTACACCGTTAATAATCTGCTGTTTTTCTATCGTGTGTGGAATAAACATAAGTTTTTTTTTTATGCAAGTTTTGTAACAAAGAAGGAAGAGTTATTTTTGTCATAAGGTGTCTTAGATTTGAAAAAAAATATTACAATGTAACATCACCAACTTTGAAAATCTGATAAAGTTATGATTTTTTTCTTAAATCTACCGTATTTATTAAAATATTGTAATCTTAATGAGTATCTTGTAGTAATTTTTATATCAAGACTATGTAAATACGGAGGAAGGCTCATAGCTTCGTAAAAAAATGCGCCATATAGAACCTCAAATACAAATGTGGCTTATCTATATGGGAAACTTTAATGTTATAAATGGTCAAAATAGTAAATTGTTAATAAAGTGTTCACGATTCGAATTTCCGTATTCAACAAAAACTTTACTAGAACCGGAAATATAAAGGCACGGACACTTTAAACTGGCATCTTTTGGTATATTTCCATTGTATGTTAGTGCTAATTATGATTTCACATAATAGTTACAGTGGTCCGGATTTGATGTTAACTTTACGAGGTCTCAGGTTTGATTGCGTGGTTAGATAACCCAAAAGCGTATTTTTTAATTTTCAAACAAAATAAGCAACGTTCGAGATTAGATACGTAAACGTTTGGATAAAGGTTTGTTGTCTATTCAATTGTGGGACTCGGAAATGCCTTCGGCTAATCGTGCCTGCCTATTCCAGGATACAGGCGTGAAACTTATATAGTTTTAGTTATGATTCGCTTACGTGGTTTTATTATTTTCTTGACATAGGTTCCATAGGTGTTGGTTATTTGCTTTGACTAAAATGAGCCACTTGCTTGCATCCAGCTAGGTAACTCATTACAGATGAGTATAACAAACTATATTATATAAAATTTCATTCAACTGTAGTAAATATACTCTTTGCAATTTATTTTTGTAAGGATAAATTTTTTTCAAAATCTTTTTTTTGTTTATTAATAAGGATTTTTATTTATTAAGTATGAACATTCAAATTGATCCTTAAAAAAATATAATATTTATTAAATACGGGTATCATGATGGTATCATACTATCACGTGTTATAGTATAGTATTAAGCTAAAAAAGGGAACATTATTTTGTCATAACTCTAAGTGTTTTGGTTGTCTTAATTAATAATACATTTAAATTATCCTTGGGAATCACTTGACGTATCGATGAAAGTTGTATGAATATCCGTTCAGACAGACAGACGCGGCTGGAGGAATTAGTTTTATATATGTACTGTTATATACTTATAATTTTTTATTTTGATTTTCTAGTTGTTATCTATCTCTGTATTAAATCTGTAAACGTACATAAGGACATCTCTCTCTTGAAAGCATCAGTCAGTTATTTACCTGAACATCAGATGTTTTATCCAGTTATTGAAAACTAGGCCTTCTTGAAAATAAAAAAAGGATAGGGCAAAAGAAACCCGAATTCTAAGAAATTGTGAAGAAAATTTCAAGTTTAATATAACTTATTTGATAAAGTCCAAGTTTGATTCCAAGCATCAAAACTCCTTAAAATTAGGAATTTAGACTTAAACCCACCTTTATTGATATAATTAATACAAAAGTTCAGATATCGGTCATAAAACCAACTAAATGTAATTGATAATGCTTAATATAGTCATTCCCTCGTCGGGAATCAACGCTGAGCCCTGCGATGACTCGGTGAAGTTAGGCTTGTTTGCTATTCCCTACACTAACGAGGCGATGAATAAAATATAGATTAAGTAAATAATTAAAAACATATTGTATTAAATTATGTATTTATATTTGATGTAATTTATTGAACAAATTGGTACTATATCCTTATAATTAAATACTCTGAACGTGGGCAATATTTTGAAGACATTCAATCCTTAATTGAACCTATATAATGTTAATATATTCAAGTATTCACATTCAGTAGAGCACCAAGTTTCAATAAAGTCAGTGACATATTAAGAAATTATAGCCTTTTATGCATTCGGCATTGAATAATTTGTATACTTTATTTTTTATTTTGATTACTTTTATAAAAGTTAATATATTTTAAAGCCGTTTAATTTTTTTTTGGTAAAAGTTCCATTATTGTAGCTATCTAACTAATTTTATGCGTTTAAAATATGTTGCCTCTATGTTTTATGGGTTGAGTATTTTTGTAATGATGACAAAGAGCAGAACGAACCCGATTTAATAAAGAAAAACTAGCAATGTAGATTTATACACTTTTAACTACTTACAGGTTTTTGATTCTCTGCTTAGCAGCACCCCCTGGTTTTAATAATTTTGAGCTTTCTTATCAAAGGATAACATAACCTAAAAATATATGACCTGAAAGCTTGATTAATTCTCTTCATTTATTTAATAACCTTTATTAATTATCAGCAATCTTTAGGTTCTGTAATTTGATGGTTGTATACTTTATAATTTAGCTTATACACAATATGTAGTATTATTAATTCAAAATATTACAGGTAAGTATAAAAAACTTAACAAGAATAAAACTAGGGTTAGATTCATGCGTTGCAACACTAAACTTTAATGTCTTAAGGTTATATTACATATCACAAATCTGTTTGTTTAATATCGACACAGTGGTCTAGAAGTGGTCCGGCGTTGAACTTTCCCGTTGAGACCCCGGGTCGAGCAATAAAAAAATAGAAAAATAACGTGGCCCGGTATAGGCTTGCCAAAAATCACATTGAACGATTCAGTCTCTTCATTTAGACGTGACTGCCCTGTTTGTGCCTCTGTTTACCTCTTCGGGGATTTGGGCGTGAAGATACTAATTTGTGTAACAAAGGACTTACATTGTACTTTTTATTTTCCCTTGGATTTGGTGTGATAATTTTGACGAGTTAGTTAATATTCCTGCCATGGCTTTTCTGAAAGGAAACTTTGCAAGGAAGAGACCAATATAAGAAGCAAAAGTGTTGCGATTTCTGGCCTGGATAAAAACGCATTACTTATCCCCGCCGTCAAATCATTAGTGATGTGCATTGTCTAGTAGTTATGGAATCTAGTAAATTTAATTTAAAATTTTTTTCAGGTTTTGAACCTTTAGTATATATTTGCAAAAATGTATTTCTTACAATAAAATCTATATATTTATCAAAAAAAACTTAACAGAGTATTACATTACAGATCACGAGATCAAAATTTAAAGCTTGACAAACACCGTACATAAATAAATATAATGGTATAATCAATTTTATGAAGTTCATGGTTTTTAGGTCGGTGATATTGTCAAGCGCCTTTTGGATAATGAAATGCGAAATGGTTTCAACATTTTATTTAAAACTGTTTTTAGGTCAATTATTTTTGCTCAAATTATTTGCAAGCACATAATTTAGGAAGTTGCTCACTTGAAGGAAGGGACATCTTTAAACAATTTGATAACTTAACTCGCTTAATTGTAATTGGAAACGTGCAAACATAACTTGTCCAAATATTCCCACGCTAAAATGTGTGTACAACTTGCATGTTTATAGTAATACAATAAAAAACAAAAATCAACTTTAAGTTTATGTATAGTTATTTTAGGTTATGTATGTAAGTTTATTAAAAATAGCAAATATTTAGTGGTTTATTTTATTTTGTTTATCTGCACACTAGGTATTTTTCATTTACGGGTTGTTTAAAACAATTTTTTTTTATTAGAGATAAGCCCGCTATTTGTATTTTACTTTATTTTCTGTTTTTCAATTTTTCATTATATCCGTTATGTACTATAAAGAGTCATAATGAAATAATAAAGAAACTAAATTAAAGATTGAATTAGAAAATACTAATAGTTTTAGTCGCTTATTTTTGATATGTTAATTGGTTTTGGTTTTAAGGTACACATTAAATATTTTTACCTATAATCAATCAAAGGGAAGCTAAAAAAATATCTTTTAGTTAATTTTCCTTTTACCGCTTACTTTTAAATTAAAAAAAACCTGTGTTAGTTCGTCCAAGTTCCCTGTATTTAATAAATAGAGTTTACAGTAAAAGGTTTTACTAATACCAATAAGACCTAGTCGTGTGCTGCGTAGCAACTTGCCCGGGTAAGGATTCACCGTCTTACTTATTATGTCTGCCAAAATCATAGAGTTTGGGACGGTCGTGTCCCAGTTCAGATGGTAAGGTTAGGTTGACTCGAATGTAAGGCCTCAATATCCCGGTCACCGGAAAAATGTCGCACTTCGAGATCCATGGCATCTGTAAGGTATGATTGTCAGCTGCATGCTGGTTCACTGACTCATCATATTAAAAATTAACTATGATGGTAACAAACTGTATTTTTCAACATTTACAATATAGTTGGAAGTATCTCGCCGATACATCGGCCCATCCTCAAACAGATGGTTAAGCAATAGTTTTTTGTTGCCAATCCAATTTATGTATCCGTGTTTTTGCTTGTAACTCGAGTCGTGATTGTCATACTAAAAGCTGCTTTAACGGATTATTCAAACGAGTTTAAAGCACATAATGTAAAAGCCATTGTTGATATAATACGCTGAAACAATAAAAACTGCATTAAATATTTATATTTAAATTGGTTTTAAGCGAATAAGTAGTTACAGTCACGATTTACTTTGGATTTGATATTTAACGTTGCAAACGGCTTGATTAACTTTACTTCTTAAAACTACAACCTAATTGAGGCGGTTACTTTGTTAAAAAAGGGTCAGATAAGAATTTAATAAGAAAAAAAATAATAAGAAATGTTAATTGAAAAAACTAACCGATACTTTGAAAATTTTTATTTGTTACCATTTTTCTTAGCATTTTGCAATTAGCGCAATATACAAAGTATCCATTGTAAAAAAATAATTAAATAATATAATAATAAAAGGTCGTTAGGTTGATTCAAGCGCGTTGAATTCTTTTTAATGTGATTAAAAATTTTAGACTGCATTATTGTTTTTAAAGACATTCCAAATTGTTAATTACTAGCAGTTTCACGCAGCTTTGCCTGCATAACTTGGCTTCTACTGCACCAATTTTGATGAATACAAACCTATGTCACGATAGAATTTCTGAAATCGGTCCAGTAGTTTCGGGCCTATTCATTTCAAACAAAAAATCAAATCTTTGCTCTTTACAATATTAATTATACATGTACTGTAAGTATTTTCTTTTATTTGAAATACCTTTTACAGAACAGATATTTCCTTAAGAAATGAAGAAGTTTCCCGTATGTTTCGTTAATTCTTAGTTTGTGGACTACCTTCAGCCTTTTTAAGGATCAGGATTTATTTAAACTGTCTTTAACTTAATCAAAAGAAGAAGAGAATATATTCGACTACAGTACTTATCATAAAAGTTGTCTTACCGATCCGACATTTGTAAACCGATTTGAAAATATTTTTCTTTGAAATAACGTATTTGAAATAGCTCCTGGAGTCCCAGGAAAATTATCGAGAATACTCATTTTTTTGTGAACGTGGTATTAAATTCAAGCATTAAAATTTAAGCATTTTGAAATAAGTTTCAGATCATAAACCTTAAAGAAAATGTTGCTCGGGATTGGATATGGGCCCGGTTGGCGATACGGTTGCCACCTATCACATTTTGGGACTTAGTGTCTTCGGCTAGTCGTGGGTGCCCAAATTGTGCCTATGCCTACCTCTTCGGAGATATGGGCGTGAAGATACTTTTTTTTCATTAACCTTAAAAATAATAAAGCTTTTTCATCTCGTACCAGTTAAAGGATATAAGTACAATATTTCTTCTCACACATCACAATTTGTAATTGAATGTTCAACATGGTACAATGAAGTAACACTAATGTATATCATAGCGTTACAAATAACAGAGATTGATATTAACGTAATAACATTTTCTAGGAAACTTTCAAATAATGGAAATGTCATTTTAATATTGCTCTCGCATAGCTAAACACTGACGGGTCCATTTGTTAACTGTTTTATAATAATAGAATATCATGTGGCAATTTAACGAAAGCTTTGTGTAATAGCATGAGCTAAGCTGTCACAGTATAATATAATATATCCAATAGTATATATCAGTTGGTGAATATTATACATATAACCCTATCACGATGCCAATATCTTGACGGCGTATTGAATACAAAGAGTTTTATTTAATTTGTGGTAGACATATCCTTTTCCATCTTTAATTTCTCTTACGGCTCGATTTTATTTTAAGAATTAAATTTTAATAGCTTAAGATTACACATTAAAAATATATGAAATAAAATTTAATAAGGATTTACACACCAAATTAAAGCTAGAAAAGGTGGTAAAGCCATTGCCACGTCTGAATACTGTAGCTGTCATTTTGTGCAGTTGTTTTGGTACCAAAATTATGTATTAAGTATACTTATCTACACGTCCATATCACCGAAGAAGTAGACAGAAGCACAACCAGTGCACCCACCACTAGCCGAAGACACTAATTCCCACAATGTGGTGTAGCAAGTCTATCATCAAATGGGCACATATCTAATCCCGGGAAACGTTATCTTAAGGTCCCATACTTAGTCAGCCAGAAGAGCCAATCAGCGCACTCCCCCGTTCCATGATTACTATGAAATATTGCGCTCTAAAGTAAATGTCTTACACGCGAAATCACTATTTTTGACACTATAAAAGTAATTTGAAAAAAAATATAAAAACTGAAACAGTTATCTTTTAGGTATAATACTTATCTATGTTTATGTTAAATCTGGTGTCGATATTTTCATAATTGAAGTATACAGATGGGTTTTGCTTTCAAAAAAGGGTTAACTTTTTGATTTTTTTCTATCGAGCAAAGTGAAATGAAACGTGTTTTGGAAACACTAGTCTTATAAAGCATATTAATGTTAATCTTGTGTATTTTTGTCGCCAAGATCCATTATTGCTTTGTATGAAAAAAACGCTGACGTATTTTAGCATACATGGCCCCTTAATAAAGATTGAAAATATACATTTTTTATCTAAACATAAAACAACAAACAGACATCTTAATGTTCATCACACAAATACCTGCCCCCGTCAGGAATCGAACCCAAGCCTCGCGGTTGGTCAAAAGAATAAATGCTTTTACATTGTTTCTCAAGAATTTTCTTGAATGTACATGTCTTTCAATGTAGAAGTTTTGGGTGTCAAATAACAAAGAGGTTAACTCCTAACTGGTCATGTTAATATATTGTCTCGCCCACTTCATTTGAGAATATCATTATCAAGTCATTATTAATGCTAAACTTGCCCTTCGTAGTAACTATGTTATTAATGCTAAGATCTATTTTAATAAGTATCATTAATCATAGTTATAAATTATAATATGTGAGTAATGGCCTACGCCTGACATCGCCTGCGCAAGTTTTTTTATTCTCTTGGCTGATTTTAATGAAACATTTAAAATTTGTTTATTCAATGAAGAGTAATCCAGTCTTTTTAAATACGAGATATGTTATCGTAAAAACGGACTCAGATTCACAGAGACCATACAAGTGGTACTTGTGCCAGTGGAAATCAGTATACAACTACAACCGAGAAAACCCAACGAAAGAGACTCAGTGATTCCGCTGATCTTTCTTTAAATGTGTACATGGTTCTCCACTACTTCTTCCATTTACAATGCAATGAATTACAGTATATTACGAATATTACAAATCACATAACAAATACTAGTAATTCGGAGTGGTATACTGAATAATATCTTCTAAATATTCTAATTTCTACTTTACTGTTACCTATGTGTTACTTATACGTAAGTAGTTAAAATGTCCGAATAATAAGACAAAGGATAAAATAATATATAAAAAAAATGCTTTAATTAAGAGGTAAAATAATATATAAAAAAATTGCTTTAATTAAGAGGTATCTCTGTAACCCATTTTCAATTATTTTTAAAAAATTCGATAAATATGAAAGAACTTTTTTGTGACATTATAGCGTACACGTCTGACTCCACTGACTAACTGCGAGGATCGGGGTCGATTCCAAAGAGATTTCCAAATGGCAGTCATCCGTGTGGTGAGCACCAAAGTCTATCTGTATTTAAATATTTGAATATTACAACAATGCCTCTGTAATTTGAGTAGGGATATTTATTTATTTACATTTATATGACAATTTTTAGCCAAAGTTACACCCGAATATTAATTCACTGGGATCTTCCGCGGGAATCCGTTTAGTTTTCAGGATAATTAGTTGTCTATTTCATTCTACAACATTTTTATCTCATCGTAAAGTAGCAATGCTGCATTGTAACGTCAAATAATAAGATACAAAGCAACAAGCTTTCGTATTTATAATATTAATAATGGTATGAATAATGTGACCAGACGTCCCGTTTTGAAGAGGACCGTCCCGTTTTTCGGTTGTATATCGTGGTGTCTCAAATTGAATTTCAAGTATTATCTATTATGTGCAACCGTCTGTACGTGTCCCGTAATACAATAAATAAATATATTTTTTTATTATTAACAATAACTGAAATTTTCTCCCTTACAAACACATTAACTTATCGTACTATAGTATGTAAAGATGCAATTGCTAATTTATGAAAACATTTGTGTCCCGTTTTGAGCCAAAAGAGAATTGGTCACGTTAGGTATGGATAGCAAGTAACAGGTAAATGTTCCATAATAGTGCGTAACACTTTTAAACTTAACAAACTCATCAAGGTGAATCAAATGAGTGATGAGAGGATGAATACGCTATTCAAGATCGGAGATCGGATATGACATCATAGCACGAGGTTGCTCGTCTATTCCATTGAATGTTTAAACACATGCTACGTGGCAATGACATGAATGTCATCTGTAATATACGAGTATGTCCACCATTAGGAGGCAATTATGGACGTATAAGGTATATTTTACATTTGCGTATCTTTGTTCTTTGGTGTGTTGTCTGCCCGATGATAGTTGTTTTGAATTTATTATTAAATTTATTAAAATATATTAAAACTAAAAGCAACAACAAAACTAAATTTAAAATCAATTGAACTGAAATAACCACAGGACATTATAATGTAATATTCACACATTATTAATAATAATATAAGTATAATAAATCCAATAATTCTTATAGTTTATTTTAATAGATAAGAGTCGGCGTGATTCAAGAGGAGATTTTTATGAATAATACGTGTATGATATAGTAAAGACACAATGATAATCTTTTAGATTTCTAACGTGATGTCGTACATAATTGCATTTTTAACGCGCGTATATTGCCAATACTGTAAATATAAGTCAAATGTATTTTGGTATTGTACACCTTAAAAAGTTCTACAAAAAGTCCGCGATGGTATATTTCATTCTCTTAATGATAATCCACAATAACCAATTTTAATCATTTGCTTTTTACTGGATACAACTTTTTTTTGCTTATATGTGAAGCAATTTTTATCAATCCAGCATCAATCTTTATCCAATTAAGTACCTTAAACAAACTGTACATTTAATATAGATCGATGTACTCCGTTACTGTATGAGATCTGAATATTTGAATGAATATTTTCGAAGTTATTACAGATTTAAAATGCAGGGAAAACACCGTCTCATGCTATGACGAATTTTTTTGTAAACCTTTTTTATTATATGTATACCTACATTCCGTAGTAAAATATTTTTGATGACTCTTTTCCGTTCCAATTTCCAGCCGTTCAATATAGATCAAAAGTGCTCTCCACTTTTTTAATTTAAATAAGAACTTTAGAATCCCAAAATTAAAAGTCCACAAAATCAAAAACTGCTTGCATCGAAACTCCAGCCACATATTCTGCTCTATGTAGCCCTTGCACCGCTTCTTGCTTATGAAACGCCGCGGCCGCGTCATTGTAAAGTCTTAAGTCCGATCCACAAAAAATGTCAGAGTTAGAGTCAGACAGCCTATGTGGGGTTCAAACCAATTAGGAACGCCCTGAAAGAAACCTGCTTTTTTATATGCGCTTTATATAAAAGGAAAGAATTGTAAAAATGCAATAAATAGGTAAAATGAAGATTGCTATCTTTGATATATCTAAATTATTAACTACATTTTTACTGGTTTTACATATTTGTTATATTTTAGTTCCTGTTGAAAATTTTCATGGCATAGGGAAAGGATAATAGTTTTATTTCGAATTTAACGCAAGAGAAGCCGCAGGCAAAAGCTAGTTAAAAATAAAAAGCTGCTGCTTTAGTGTTAACTACAGTATTGATGTCATGTCATTTACCATTTTTAAAATTGTCATGATGAGACCTTCAATTGCATAGCCATGTTGCTCTACCTACTTAAGAAAGTGTCGATCATCGTTACTATGCTGTCAATAAATCATTATCGTAGTTTATTTTTAAGCTCCACGAAAAAAGACGGGTGTTATAGTTTGTATATGTATGTATGTGTATGCACCGGTCCGTGGCATCACAACTAGACGAATTTATCAATTGTTTGAAAGTTGACTTGATCGAAATGGTTCATTAGGGATAGGTTTCGTTCAGAGTTAAAGAACACATTTTAAAAAAGGATCTTCACGCTCATATCCCCGAAGAGGTAGGCAGAGGCACAACCAGGCACTCACGACTAGCCGAAGACACTAAGTCCCATAATGTGATAGGTGGCAAGCCTATCGCCAAAATGTGCTAAAAAATATCACAAAAACCGCCGAGTACGTCTTATTTGAACCAACTTTTGTTAAAAATTTTCTTTGAGATCTACAGTATATTTACATGTCTCTTAGATTTTTCACTTTTTTATTTTAGAAGTTAGAGGATTGCTATCAAGCGATTAACTTTTCGAAAGAAGGATTTTAGAAATCTTAATGTCATTTTTAAACAATTTTTTTATATTCTGCAAATGTACTAATGTATAATGGACTTTTTTCTGTTATGGTTCCGCAACCGAATGGGAAAACGAAACCCTAACAAAAGGACAATCACTTCTTGAAAAGTCGCCCTTAAATCCGAATATATTCGTCATTGCCCTACCTTCGAAAACACTTTGTGATAACAACAATAGCCTCAAAAAGGAAAATAAAGGTTTTTTTACTCCAAACATGAACAGACGTATATGTTTGACGATGATGACGAATATCAATGTGAAAAGGGCTTTATTTTTAATTGCTTTGACCAACACACGTGTTTAGTGTTTTGTTCTTTCTATGCACTAATTACTATCAATATTATTATGTTATTTAAATAATTGACAATTGTTAGATATAATTTTCTAATAGCTAAAGGTGAGTCATGAAGCCATGGACTGAAGGCTTATACTTCCATTTTTTTCTCTTTAATCTTATTGCATTATGAAATTGTTTACTTTATAATTTTCAAATCCTCAATGTTCCATAAAAACTTATACTACTAAATATTAACCTTCATAAACTAATATGGAATACCGAGTGTAGTACTTTTTACAATACAACTCTAGAAAAACCTATAGGTACTTTTTAAGCTACTCGTAAATACAATTTAGGTCTGATGAATTAGATGCAAATAATTTGCGGGTAGAAATCCTGTTTACATTGAAACTAAATCTTCATTAAAAAGTAACTAAAATTAAAATTGTTACATACACATCGTCACACAAAGTCCCTTGAAGGGTAGGCAAAGAGTACTGTAACCAAGGTCTACTTGGGTACCTACATCCATCCATATTCGCGTTGTATATCTGTTTTATCAATCTTTCATCTGCCATTCTTTCCACATGGCTGAACTCATAGATCATGCCCTTTCCTTATTTTAAAAACAACACTTTCTTTTAAATCTAAATCTCTCTGATCTCACTATGATAATGGATCATATTTCGGCAATTAACTAAACCTACTCTTTTCCTACAACCCCTTTAGAAATTTGGATCATGATATTATGTATCCGTCGCCTTACACTTAATAACAGTACAAACAAGGTTAACTTTATAATATATAAATATTGATGACAATAATTATTGTGCATTCCATTTTATAAACTTCGGATTAAATTCATTCGTAATATATTTAAAAAATCAATATTTATAAGATTTCATGAGATTTATAATTTACTAAACCGATATTCTTAAACTAAAATATAAAGGTTATCACTACATAGTATAAAACAAAGTCGCTTCCTCTGTCCCTGTGTCTCTTTGTATGCTCAAATCTTTAAAATTACGGAACAGATTTTGATGCGGTTTTTTTAATAGATAAAGTGATTAAAGAAGAAGGTTTATATGTATAATTATACCCGTGTGAAGCAGGGGCGGGCCGCTAGTAACAAATAGATGATTATAATAGAGCATAAGCTGCTTTTACATTAGCAACTATTTTTTTATATTGTCAATGTTTATAGAGAGAGAAAGCGAGAAATGAGTTAATATGACGAACTGACAGAAGTTGTCCTGTTTTAACTATGAATATTGTTTTTATTATATGAACCTTCTCCTGACAATGACTAAGACAACAAAAATTAATTAGCAAAATTGGTTCATCCGATTACACACACATACGACAATTTTCTTTTAATCAGTCATTACGTCCACATTTTCTACACAAACTTGTGATTTAATGATATATGACACGTTAGTTGACATCTCTGAGTGCGGCGGATAAGATTTCCGATAGAAAAACCTAATTTACTAAAGCAGTATAAAACTGTGTTGGTGACAGTTTAGAACATCTCATTTAACTTCTACCACTTAAAGTTAAAATACGCGTCGTTAAATATATTAACGCGAAGTAAAATACAATAGCACGATTAATAAACGCCGCGTTTTAAAAACGCTGTCGAGTGAAATTGTATGACCTTTCAAAACGATTTGCTTGAGGTTGGAATTTACCGATTGTGTATTTGCTAGTTGGTTACTTGAATCTCTAAAACAAATGAACTGATACATTTCTGTGTTTGTTTATAAGTATACCTTCGGGCTAGCTGCCGCGCCGGTTCAATTAATATGGGTCGTGTATATTAATATGTATGCCTTATAATATTTCTGAAGGTGAAGTACCAATCGAAGTAATTCACGAGGTAATTACGTTAGACTATTCATAGTTAGAAGTATAGTCTGTGGCATAGAAACATTTTAAGTCAGATCAACCAAAACCCCCATTTTTTTAATTAATGAAGTAAAATGGTAACAATAAGGCACATGGTCCATTATTAAGCAATAAACAATAGCGAATAATAACAAAACAGATCATATATTATACTCACGCTGTCATACTACAGCATGTTTTTCAAACAATTTTTTTTGGAATTACTATGAGATACTTAGTGAATATCGAATAAAAGTCGATAGCGAAGCTCTAACTAGGATTTTCAAGCTCACGCTAAAACTGCTAAATTGTACTTGCTATAGATATTATAAAATTGTGAAATAATTGTGTTTAGGAGGCTATATAATGCTTGAAACGGCTTTTTAGAATGCTTTTATCTGCTTTTGTTCAGGTCGAGAAGACCAAAATGACAATTTTCATCGAATTCATGAAATTCGGTCAAGTTTTGGTAGAGAAATCTTTGATTAAATTAAAATCATAAATGCATGGGTATACGTTAACAAAGACTAATATAAATCTAGATCAAAATGATAAAAATGTTGATGTGCTCTTGATGTTAAATATCTGAAATTTGAAAACTGGTTGACTTTAATACTTACAATTTTAAATATTTATAAACCCACCGTCACACATTTGATTCAAATTGACTTAATTAATGGTAGTGATTGTACACCTACACGTCAGCGGACACCAGTAGATCTATAAATATGTTTCAGTTTTGCCAGTTAACCTTTCAAATTTGGTTTAATTCATACGTATAGATAATTGCACCTAAGTAAGCACTGCCAAAAGGACACATTTTAAAGTTTATTATTTACGTTATGCTTTAAGGCAGGTACCTATTTACTTATTTGATATTTATGTTGCAATATTGCAAAACAATTAAGCTTAATATAATTGTTTATATTTAGGATTACTAGCTAGCATCGCTCAAGCGCATTCAGCTTGATTGCACATAACTTCACTAGTCTAATTTTAAAAAAATAGCACTATCTCATTTTTTATTGAATAGCTACCGATATGAACTCTGAAGAGTTCTATTGAATTATTAATATAAAAAGATCGACAAATTATACAAAATATTCTAACCTCCAAAGTAACAAATTTTAAGCTTGTGTAATGTGATTTAGTAACCGGATAAAACCATACATAGTTGTACAAAAATAAATACTGAAAAAGTTCGATAAATGCTCAGATTCAGAAGTACATATACGAGTATCTATATGTTCATTACACATTTTTGTCCCCTTCAGGAATCAAACCCGACCCTCGCGGTTGGTTACCTCTTGACTAACGAGGTGGTTAATTATAAAAATAATTACGAAACAAATTTTAACAATGTTCCTTAGTTATAATACCTAAAAGATAAAATTTAATGCAATCGTATTAATGTTAGTAAATTTCAAAAGACAGAAACAAAAATTAGTAAATTACACGGCAATTATAATACGATATTTATGAGTTTATTTTGCAAAAAGTTACGGCTTATGACATAGCGAATACATTTTGTATTAATTATTCACAAATTACAGTTTCAAGCGTTTCACCAACTTTGTAAGAATTTTGTTTTAATTCTTCAAAATCCAGTTTAATTTATTGCAATGAAATAAACCTATTGCAAGTAAGCATAAGATCCCTTTTATTAAATCAAAATAAGCCTACTGTCATAACGAAGGTTACAGATTATGTAAAAATGAAGATGAAAGTCATGTACGGAATTCAAATGTATTTTTAAACTATGTAGATCTTGTAGATACAAGCATTTTTGTTACGATTACGGATTTAGCAATTACTTTGAAATTTACGAACAATTAGTTAAACAAGTGCCTTCACCCGTAATTATAATTATAGCTTGTAACATAACTGCTTTCAATCGGGATTAAACATTTTTGATATGTGACAAACATAGTTTACATCTCTTTCGTGTAAAACAGAAGTAAAACAAAATTAATCTAGTATTTGCTGTAGATTTAAAATAAAACCAAAAAATAGGCATTAGAAACGAATAAAGATTAGACTCAAAAGGGTCTCATAATAATTTTGCCATTATTTATAATTAACAATAAGTTTAATTTCATTTTCGAAGAGAGACAAATAAGCAAGAGGTCTCCAACAGTTAGGTACTCATAATTTTGCACATGTGATAAAAACATGGGAAGTAACATTTTTAATTATTTATACGGGATACTCAGGATCTCTTTTTATTTTATTTGTCGTGACCACGGCCTTTGCAACTAGGCCGAAATATCGACAAATAAATTAAAAAGAGATCGTGAGTATCCCGTATAAATAATTAAAAATGTTATTAATTCGCGACGATTTAAGTTTAAAACCCTACATGGGAAGTATTTAAATATTTTGCACTAATTTCGCATCTTAAATTAAATTCGCATAATGGAAAAGTTTCAACTAATATGTTTAATTCATACAAGTAAAATAAATCCTGCATTATCTCTCTCATCCGGATACATTTTTTAACTATTTGCAATACTAATTAAATGTTATTGTTGTTTACAAGCCATTCAAATAAAATAAAATAATGATTGTTCTTCACGCTCTGTATACTTGATCAAATTAAAAATTAATTTGATTTTTATCATACATGTAAAATTAAGCGTTACTTTAGTATCTCCAGTGATCAGGAGCCACTTCATCATATTCATATAAAGATTTCTCAGCCTTATGTATTTTGTGACATATTTGCAGCTTTACAAGAGAACGTTAGGACGTTTTTCATATTTAAATTAAAACTAAATTTTGTTTCTATGACCTTTTTTATGTTATATAGGAGGGCAAACAAGCAGATGGATTTCCTGATGGTAAGAAAGTCACGCCGCCTATAGCTACCAAAGGTGGTAATGGTGCGATGCCAACCAGAGGCCGGAATGTTAGGCCTCGAGCAATAACAAGTTAACTGGCTACCTTACCCTAAGAACCGGAACACAGTGTTTATTATGGCGCCAGTGAAAAAGGTAAGGCGGTGGTACCAATTTGGGCGAGTCACTGCGAAACTCTACCACCTAGTAGGATGTAACGGTGTTGTGACGGTAAGTTTATGCTCGCCTTTTACGTGCTGCCCGGCAGAAAGGCAGATAGTCTATTCTGCAAAGGACGCTGGACCAACAGTCACATCATCAAAAGTAAAGTATTATAGAGTTAGACTAAAAATTCTTATTATAAACATATTGACTTCAAGAGTTTTCAGTCTACTTTTGCTGATATTTTTACAACTTCACGTAAGAGCGGTCAAGAGTTTCGTTAATTATAAAAGACGCTATGTTTACTTGATCAAATTTAAAGTTAATTCTATTTTTGTCACAACTACAAAGTTAAGGGCATCCACTAGTTCTGCACAGATCATTAGTCGCTTCAATCTGTGCTTATTATTTTCTCGTGAAAAAATAGATAAAGTAGAATTATTTTAACCTTACATTTTTTTAAATGCAAGTATGTTTGTCTGTTCATGTTGTGTGTTTCTATTACATATTGAATCTAAGCTGTGTTTCAACAATATTAGTCAATTTGGATACGATATGCATTAAAATTTTCCATCAAAAGCAATAAAACTAGATCGGCGCAGGGAGTTTGCGCAATAGTTTGTTAAAATTTTATATATTACTTTAAAGATAACCAATTTATGATATTAAATTACGCAATTAATCTCAAAAGTTACACCTCTGTCTGTATGTACTCATACTCATACTCATTACAAAAATATTTATTCAAATGGGAAAATAAAACTTTGGCATCTTCAATTTTTAATTTGAACTGATACTCATCCAATGTGGTAAACAAATTTTAACCCGTAAAAGGTAAACATTTTGTTTATTTATTTATCGGGATTACTGCTGCTTGACATTTGGTGCTGGGATGCTCACCGTAACAGCTTAAAGAAAGCAGTGTTTTAATGCAAAAGGGAAACCTTGTTGCAAGCAAGATAAGGTAAGGTTAGGTAGATTACGGTTATAATCTGTTTATCATAGATCGTCTCATCTTCATCATCATCATCATCATCGTTTATAAAAGTATCTTTACGCCCCTATCTCCGAAGAGGTTGGCAGAATTACAACCATGGTACTCACTACAACTCACAAACAGGATACTAGCCAAAGACACTAAGTTCCACTATGTGATAGGGTTGCTAGAGATATGGATTTAATAGTCCCGGCCTATCTTGTTTCATTGTTGGAAAATTGAAAGAACACATTTCGGTTTTACCTAAGAAACGATATATCGGTGTTGAAATAGTGATGAGCTACGTCGTAACGATAAACACGAAACGAAGAGATAGATGCTACCTAGTTTTTATCTGAATGTCTCAAGTGATACTTTACAAAAATGAATATTGTAAAATGTAGGTATGACCGCAGGTATCAACTAGTAATGAATGAATGAACATAAAAAAGATAAGTTTATTAGCATAAGATGCGCAACAATCGACATACTAAAGCTCAACACCTCGGTGCAAATAGTTTCGAGTTCACGGCCAACCGGTTGTTGCGTAACCGACGCTTGATGGTTATCGACGGAAATATACATTCAACTGATAAATTGTGGTGCTACTGTCACAATTATTTATGGATGTATTCTAACGCTATGTTATAAACGTTTCATTGGAATTATTGAAATTGAATAATTGGATTGAATATGGTAATGGTTATTGTTGTGAATTCCATTAGTGGAAAGAATTAAAATGAAACTAGTTTTAATGAATTGAAATTGCCTTACGCTTTTGGACAAATCATTACGATAAATAAATTCTGTTCCAGGTTTTATAACACATCTTCATTTGTTTTACTGGGTCTTCACAGTTTTTGGATGTAGTTCTGAACCGGTGGTTTTTGGATGATAGATAGGTGGTAGAGGAAGTTTATATAAAAGTCGATGCACACAAGTACAACTTATATGGATTTGATTTAGCGCTGCTTGATTTAGCAACCATAATCACCTCTAGACCACAGAGGGTCAATGTTGCATGAATTCTTGGGTTTGATTTCTTGGTCGGAAAAACAGTACTACTAGAAATTGGATAAATACCCGGCTGGCGATCGTTATGACGTATTATATTGTAGGACTAAGTATTGATTTTGGCTTATAGTGAGTGCCATGATTGTGTATCTGCCTAACTTTTCGGCAGCACGAGCGTAAAGACTTTAGTATACATAATTGTATTTTTAGGGTCAACAAGAGAAGCATTAAAATATTTAGACATCTGTTTCTCATTAATGAATAACAATCCTATTAATATTATGAATGCGGAAGTTTGTATGTTTGTTTGTTTGTTATTCCTTCCTCCACATAGAGAGTAACTTGGATTAACACATAGGATACTTTTTATCACAAAGCAATTTTCCTGTGGGACCACGCTGGCAACGCCGTGGGCTACAGCTAGTGATGTATGATTTAGAATTTTCTGTTCATAAATAACCTATATCAAAAATATACCTACGGAGATAGCCACATTTAAAACCTAATGACACTTGACTGTGACAAAGCTATGTAGTATAACTAAGCTTATCGTTAATAAAATATGCTTCAAAAAGAATAGAAGCTAATTCAATTAAAAGAAAATGATTGACTCTATAAATAAAAACTTGAAATCAAGAAATTGTTTTTCGATTGCGAAATTTCGTACAGACTACAGCTCTAAATAAAGTAACGTGCTGAATTCGGTCACGATTATTTATGTGATGCGAACCACGATCGAGTATCACGTACCCAACCCTAATTGTATCCTACAAACTCATCACTCACGTACTAGCTTTAATTAAACCTTTACTTATCACGATACTACCTTCTTGAGTAGATTTTGTAATAACGGTACTAGCACGAACATCTTTCGTTTTTGAACAGTTACATCAAAATACTTTTATCTATCCATTACTTGCTATACCAGTGAATTACGTACCTACCACCTGTTACGTGCCACGTGATTTTTTAATAATGATTTGGCTACCCACGATATACAGTCAAATGTCTTGAAAACCAGTTTAACATTTTTTTAAGTAAACGTGTTGTAAGTAACCCAAATTGGTTTTTATATGAAGACAATGAATAGCAAATAATACTTTTAATTAGGTAATCATAATCTCGACATGGCAAACTATGCTCAAACAAGTGAAAATACAGTTTATTTCCTCAATGCATGAAGGTTGGTTTTTTATTACATTTCTGGACGCCTTCCAGGTTTCCTTTTTTAACCGTGAAATCTAATTTTTGACGTATGAATTATCAAACTTTCAAAAAAATTCATGCCTAGTGGTTTCCTTCACATTCTCAACAATCGCTGATACATTTTTTATCTTTTTCTTATTTTCACGATAAGGGTAAAAAATTCTATAACGTCTAACTAATCGGATATTCATTAAAAGTAAAGTATCTTCACGCCCATATCCCAGAAGAGGTAGGCAGAGGTACAACCGAGGCACCCACGACTAGCCGAAGACACTAAGTCCCACAATGTGATAAGTGGCAAGCCTATCGCCAACCGGGCACATTCCAAATCCCGACCAACATTTTTTTTAATTAGAAAATCGGAAAAATCCAATTTTCTGTTTGTTAGCCGACCCGGGATTCGAACCCGGGACCTCATGCAGTCCAGTCGAACACCCGGACCGCTAGACCACAGAGGCGATTAGATTAGAGGAGATATTCATTAATTTCGATAACCTGTCTATAGAAGGATATAGGGCTACCAACTTCCGATAGAACAGACAACCACTACTATTTTTCACTATCTAAAATATGTCTTGCTAATATTTCAATAAACCTTTAGTTTTTTTTATTATTATTAAGGTAGCTTACTAAAATTTACCCTTAATGAATATACAATCGTTAAGACATTGTAGATATTTTCTTATTTTTTTTTAAAGTTTGCGACTGACTGAACTTTTAAAAGAAATAATAACTTCGAATACTGAGTTTAAAAGTTACCATACTTATGGTTACCTAATAACAGAGTAGACATCTTGCGCTATCTCATTTAGAAGTCAAAGGTTACGAGATATAAGGAAATTCGGTTTCGGTTAAGTACTTTGCAATGTTTCGCAGCGATTTGTTTATTTAGTTGCGAGAGCTTGCTCGTTGTTGGATACAGTACATACGCCTACTTGTTACTTCGTTATTATAAAGAAAACAGGAAGTTGTCTTTAACACTTATGGTTTTAAACATACAGCTTTCAATGACGATTGTAATGTCATGTTTCTTATGACGTGTACTCAAAGAAAGTATGTCAACATTTTATGTCTAGTATGTATTTGTTAAAATATTGAAAAAAATGGCTAAAATCAATCTGGGGAATATTAAGATTACGGCGTGAACATACAGTGAGAAATCTATTGGTGTAGATGTAACAAAAATACCAAAAACATTTAAAAATTTCAATAACCCCCAATAAAACCTACACATGATGTAACTGAGAATCATTTTAATTATCTTAACTTTCAAATAAAAATTCGCATCGAAATTGGTCCATCCGTTCAAAAGTTATTATGCCACACTTACACACACGCGTAAAGACACAGAGGGGGAGAAGTCAAACTCATAACATCCTCATATTTCTGTTAGGGGTTAAAAACTCTTGCCGTCGTTAATTGCGATAAGTTTGGTGTTTTCTTAATATTATTATATTGATGTTCAATGAAGTTTTGAATACTTAAAAGAACAAAAAACTGATCGCAGATGAATATTGTTACTTACGTATTTTAAAATAAAAGGCCTGTGCAGAATGTTTTAAGTGCTTTCCTACCATTTACAAGAACAGTAATCAAAAAGCTAATTTCAGCCATTAAAAACTTCTTTGTAGCTAAAGGAAATGCAATAGCTTAAAAAAATGTGTGTGGAAGCATTTATGTGAAATGTCTCAATCGATTTTTATGATTTTGGTAGGCATATGTTATAAAGAATATTTTGTACCATTGCACGTACGGCAGAACATGGCAAGTTAGCCAGCTAGTTAGCTTTTAAGTAAGCAATACGTGGGCTTATTAAAAGAATTATCTAATTCCAGAACAAGTGAGGTGTTAATAATTATTTCTTTAGAAATTCTTTACTAAATACTAACAGTTTTCTTTTAAGGCCTCTTGAGGGATCATCTGCCTTCTGAACTGGCGAATCTTAACAGCGCAACAAGAGCAGGTGAAAGAGTGCTGTGCAGCAACTTAACAATGTAAGTATCCACTGTCTTGCCACAGTAATAAGTGTAATGTTCCGGTCCGGATCGTAGGATATTGGGTAGACTTGCACATAAAAGTTAAAATTTCGCCCAAATAACAATGACGCATCTATAACTTATTTGGTGTCTATAGGCTACAGTTACCTCTTAACATCAAGCCGTATGTTTGTTCACTATATTTTTCCATAAAAATATAAGTATTTTAATTTAAGTAACAGCTGATTGAATAAAATAGTTGCGAGTAGTACATCTGTTTTACGGTTACCCTTTTACTATAATGTATTCTAGCTGTAAGCAATTTCGCGTGTCGTCTTTCAATTAGCATATAATGGATCGTCGTCGAAAATACAAGAATTAGGCCAAGTCGTTACTTGGTTAAGTAATTCGGCGTTGCTGCATGGTTGCTGCCTTGTTATGAAGAAGCTTTATAGGTTACTGACCGCAAGCTACGTGTGAAGTATGAGTTATTCAACTACAAATAACTATTCATTATCTTTTACTATACCGCTCTCGAAATATATTGTGATATCCTATACTTAGGCACCACTTACTTAATATCATTATGTAAAATATCATTTTTAATGAAATATCATTGACCATAGCTAAAAAATATTATGTAGCTTTTGTGTCATATAAATTTTATTAAGGTTTGGTTCTCATATTGTTATGGTTTTAACCAAAATACTGTTTTCTTGGAATAGGATAACAATCACATCTTTTTAATGGTGAGAGGCAACTGTGGTCTACAGACACCATAGATATTATGGGTGCATCGGTCGTGCAGCTGTCGTTTGATCAGGGTCAGGTCCAGCGCACAGGACAATTGATCATTATTTCGAATAGAATATGATGCACTATCATAGCATACTATATCATTATTGCAGCAGAAATAGGTAAGACGGTGAATCCTTACTCATTCACTATCCTACCAAGGGTTTTGTTGGTAATGGCCGATTTAACCTATGCTCAACTCTTATAAGCTGCTTTGCAGAGGGGCGGATAGTCCATTCTACTCAGCGGACCCGGAAAAACACAAGGAAATATTGCTTTCTTTTCATGCATTTTAGTCCTGAATAGCAGAATATTTATTAAAAAATCTGTTATATAAAGATACAAAAACTTGATGTTAACGATACGAAGTTTGCTTGATGAAGAATGACATGGGCCATTATCAACAAGACCACTGGTGATCGAGTGCTGTGTACCAACTTGCCTGGGTAGAGATCCACCGACTTGCCTATTCCTGTTGCCACAATGACTCGTTCATATTCAAATCTGGAGTGTAGGGTAGCTGGTAGACTCTCACATTGGGCCTAGCATCTTAACCCCAGGATAGCGATGCACCTTTGATATACATTTATATTATCTATAGGCCACAGTTGTCTCTTACCATTAGGATAGCCGTGTGGTTATTCGCTGAAAAAAAGTATTTTTTCGCCGTATCCCTGACGAGGTACACAGAGGTAAAACAAGGGCGCCCACGAATAGTCGAAGACACTATGTCCTAAAACGTGATAGGTGGCAAGTCTATAGTCAACCGGGTACATATGCACTCACGGGCATTATTTTTTTTATTATAAAATTAAAAAGCCTCATTTTCACTTTATACCCCGACCAGGAGATCGGGGAAAAACAAATTGACTTTTAATTGGCCCACCAATAATCAAGTTATTGTTGCTGTAAAACCACAGACTTCTTTCATGTATAGATAAAACTATATTGCTGTTAACAAGAATCCGTTTAAGATAATCCCCACACGTGACATCGAACAACTGCATGAGGCTGCACAATATGTATGCGCAATGAGTACAATGACCAATGTGAACGGTAAGTGGTCACAGATTATAATGGTGATGACAACTGTTACGTATTGAGAGACATTTAAAAATATTTAAGTCTGACATTTTTAACAACTTACAAAAGTAAATGTCAATTTCATACATTTTCTTTAGCTACAGCCATCGAATCTATCTTTACAGTAATTATAAATATAAACAGGATTAAAAGTCATACCAATATCCAAAGAAATACATCTTTATGATTATAATTTATTCAAGACAAGTTTTTTTTAGCACCTTAACTATGTTCAATTTAAAAAATGGAAATTAAAAAAAATATCAAAACTTCCGTCACCTCTTTGACTTATAAATAGTATAAACAAGTTTTTAAGTTACAAATAGAATTATAAACAAATTTTGCAACTTCATTCTATTACCTCTCTCTTGTATTAATCGTTTATATGAAAGGTATCCTGGAACTAGAAATATCTTGATGGGAATAAATAGTATTGTTTTGCGGAATGTGTGTGCTTAGAAGTAGTTTCAAAATCTTAACCTTTTACAAATCTAGAAAGGATACATCTTAATCTGACTTACATTTCCGTACATATATACGTACTGGATTGAATCTGTTTACTTTTACAACTGTGTATGTCACGATCTGTTATCTAAGACCTAAGTACATTCGTGTCTTCGTTATGACATCTGCAACTTTCCAAAACAATTTAGAAGTCTAAGTTTGTGTAAAAGGAGCAACCGATTGAAGCGTTTCATCGTAATTTTGTATTATTTTAGAGTAAAACTAAGGAAATTGTTATTCTTTTTAATAGTAGTTACAAACTTATTTGATGTTGCCATCTTTCTAATAACATCCAGTTTTGTAGCCTCCTGTACCACGTTGTGAAGTTACACGCTACAGCAGAAGTGGAGTAGAGTGTCCCTGGATTTAGCAGAACAATACATTTTGTACATTTGCTTGATTTATGATTATGTTTCTGGCAGTTGTTCGTCCGTTTTTTTAAATTATATAATAGCTCTCCCATAGGAATATGTTGAGAATCGTGACGAAAACTATTTCATATTTTAAGCTGAACCAAATGGCAAAGAGCAAATAAATTTAATCAAAATTATTTCAGTCATTTCAAAACTAATTGTAAATATTTATATTACTTTCTGCCATACACACAACACATGTACATATATATGTATATTATAATTCCGTAAAATCACAGAATGCGGATACCTATTCAATGTAACTTATGTGTCGGGATACTGATTGATTAATTAATCTCAATTAGAAAATTGTAAATAATATTAAAAATATTCGAAAATTCCCGACTACACGTATCTAAAATATTAACAACCATTACGATCACGTGAAACAACAAAACCGCACTAAAACAGATAATTTCGTTCAGTAGTTATGACGCCACAGACTAACACAAAGACTCACCCAGAGACACGTAAAATTTATAACATCCATAAATAGAGAAATTCAATTTTATTAGTATAAGCTAAGGTAGACCAAAACAATGAAATGACAGTAGGGCTTTCCTTCTGGTACTTATGCTTGACATGAAAAAAATTAACGTTGTTATTTTTCTTTCTGTTTATTATCTTGGTCTGTACTGTATCCAACACATAAACTAATAGGAATATACATACAATAAGTCACTACAATAAATAAGTTTTAAAATGTAAGTAGGTACACATTAATATCGAAATGATTGTAAAGGTGGATTTTCAAGCTAACCGTTAGAAACGACTGAGCTGCCGTATTCCTGACACTGCGATAAAGCGACAGATTAATGTGTACGTAAAAATGAATTTTACTCAGTCTGTAATGTAGTGTCTCTATATCACTGATATTATCAACGTTATCGATCGATATAAAATCGATTCTAAGAAGGGTATCAATTTGTCTATTTATTGCACTTTCGTTGAGCGATTTCTCTGCCAATAACAGTTTGATTTTGATATTCTCAAATACATTTAAATAATCGTAAGCCATCGTATTTTGTTTTTTTGTACGTTTAATGTACTTAAACTACTATTTAGTTGCTAAACCTGATGGGAGTATGTACATGATGCAAGTAATTAACGATAAAAATTTGATTACTCTTACATTGAATAAATAACAAACGTAAAGATTACAATTATTTTTTTATGTACCTACGGTATATAAAGAAATGTATGTCTATGAAGCTCAATTTTAATTCATGATAAATAACGTCGCGATTTTTCATCGCTTGCTTTAGAAGTCAACCTTAATGTTTAGCAAACAATTGAATAAATCTCTTTACATCAACTAGTTAAATGACAGGTCAAATGAATTATTAACATTACTTTGAATACAATTTAATTGAAATAACCAAACAATGACTGTTTATCATTTAACACTACATTTTATTGATAATTGTAGAAAAATATGTCAATAAGGGAATATTTTCATAATGAGTTACAACAAGTTGATTATGCGTCATTAAATCAAGTAACAAAAGAACAATCATCATTACAATATAATTGCGTGTATCACATCCTAGCATCATTTGCAACACGATTATACGATCGCATCGAGATACGATTTTCCATGAAACAGCAGTCACGAAGTACAGATACTAGGTTGATGCTCTCGAAACTATTAATTCTGCGATAGAACGTATTTTGTTCCTACATAAAAGTTAATGCGCGGCAAAGTAAGCTAATGTTATCATTTACATATACTCGTACTGTATAAATCACTGTGAATACTACATCATTACATAGTCGAGTTGGATTGAGTACATATCATTAATTAATAGTTCACGACTCTTCTGTTCCAGTCATAGATTTTTATCGTTCCGTTTGAATATCTTTTATCTAATCAATATAAGACGACATTTTCCGAGCTGTGTCGTGTCGAAGACAGCTTGCTTGTTACGTGTTATTAGATTGTAGCTGTTTAATCGTATATTTGTATGCCTAGAAAGATTGATATGAAGATAGAAGGACCTTGGGTGTTAATTTTTCAATGAAGTTGGCTTATGTTTGAACTGGAGTCTCTTATTTCACCAAAATCGTTACAGCTGTTTAGCCATTAACGCATAACATATAGATATTATTACTTTTAAAAACCTGTAGAAAATTTAACTCCTAACATTGAATATAAAAAAGAGGCTCAGGCGCCTCTGTGGTCTAGCGGTCCGAGTGTTGGACTTGACTGCATGAGGTCCCGGGTTCGAAACCCGGGTCGGCCAACAAAAAGAAAATTGGCTTTTTCCAATTTTCTTATAAAAAAAATGTTGGTCGGGATTGGAAATGTGCCCGGTTGGCGATAGGCTTG
>NJDC01000802.1:291929-331441 GCA_002245475.1 Calephelis virginiensis | reverse complement strand
ACGACATTTTCCGAGCTGTGTCGTGTCGAAGACAGCTTGCTTGTTACGTGTTATAAGATTGTAGCTGTTTAATCGTATATTTGTAAGCCTAGAAAGATTGATATGAAGATAGAAGGACCTTGGGTGTTAATTTTTCAATGAAGTTGGCCTATGTTTGAACTGGAGTCTCTTATTTCACCAAAATCGTTCCAGCGGTTTAGCCATCAACGCATAACATATAGATATTATTACTTTTAAAAACCTGTAGAAAATTTAACTCCTAACATTGAATATAAAAAAGACGCTCAGGCGCCTAAAAATGGACAACACAACACTTTCTTAGCATTTTTGTCTGTCCGTCTTTCTGGCAGTCTGTCTATAACTTACAGTAATTCACGCCGAATCTACTGAACCGATACGTATCGAGGAAGATTATATTATGATACTTTTTGTTCGGCTCACTAAATATTCTCCCCTGAGAAAAGAGTAAAACTCAGTATTTGAATTAGGCTATAATTCATTAAGGTGTATTTTGATTCAATTTATTATTATTTTTTATTTGTAGTATGTGCTTTACAGATTGGGTCGTAATTTTTTCCAAGTTATAAGATTTGCGGTTTAAAATTACAGACATTTCAACACTCAGTATTTAGAGACCAAATAATACCTTTGGATGGCCTATGAGATAATTCAAGGACTGTTGGGCTTTGGTATGAGCCAAATTCAGAAAACTTTCAGAGCAGAAGCGGGCTCGCGTGGAATGGTGTTCACAGATTCTACTAAATTACGACCGCGGATATTCTAATGCTGTTTATGACATTGTCACAGGTGACGATATCCGGATTTATTGTTTTGAACCCGAAGAAAAACAGCAATCTTGAGAATGGGTGCTTGAAAATGAGAACAGGCCAACAAAAGTGAGACAGGCAAGAAACTTTGGTAAAAAAATGATCGCATTTTTTTCTCAACTACGAGTCCCATCTGTACAATTCCACTTGGTCAAATGAGTGTATTTGGCATTAGCCAGGTGGTTTTCTATCATTTGTTTACCCAGGGTGTTAGAAAATGTTCGCGAAAGACGACCCAAAAGCCGCATTCTTCTACACCATGATAATGCACCTTCACACACAGCCTACAAAACAAAGTCATTTTAGCTTAAAGCGAAATAGTGTATTTCGTCACCCTGTGATTTCTCTATTTTCCCCAAAATCAAAGATTTGATGAGAGGTTTTATTTTTCCAACTCTGAAGAGGCAGTGATAGCGTTCAATCAACACGTAGAAAGCAATCACACACACAATCTGTTGTTCTCCTGTTTTAAAAAATGGTTCGATCGCATGAAAATAATATTTTGTTCATAAAATGGTGTTTTTTTAATTACACAAAATGTATAGTGTGACGTATGTAACCCATTACATCCAAAATGTGGAAATTTAATTTGAGATTATAATTTAGTTAAAATGATACATAGATAGATTGGGACCTAGAAAAACATATAAGTAATAATTGTTACTTTACCTAAAAAACTTTTAGTATTATAATACGTTATAACCCGAAGTTGCGCGCAATAAGTTATACATAAGTTGTCTCCAACGTAGTTAATGTTCCTAACACAACTCGCCTGTTACAAATTTGTTGCCAATTTTACCTGCGGTGAATTTTGAGGCAATGCCTAAAAGGCTACAACGAATATGAATTACGATTCGGAAACCGAAGCCCTAATTGCCTATAATTACGACTGGTAGGTTACGCAATTAGGTGGGATTTTATGTGAAAACATAATGACGCTATATTGTAAACTTTTCATCGTCGGCGTTTTGGTGTAACACCATTTTTATTATTAGTTTAAAGATAGACTCTCCAAGACCCTGTTATTATTATTGAAACTAATTAAATGAAATGTCTTTTCCACAAGAGACTTGGCGTGAAGATACTTACATTTTGATCGAAAAAGGTGGGATTTCAAACTCAAACATATTTGTTAAAAAATTTACAAAATTACTCAAGTAACTAACCATGAAATATTTACCTAATTTTGCAAATACGCTTGTTGTGAAACTTAATTGGTTCTAATTTAATACAAGATTATATTGAGATAATATACAGTTAGTACTTTAGCTTTGGGTTAAACTTAGTTGCGAAATCGTTAAGAAGCAATAACTTATACTGATTGTAATATCATATTACAAAATTATTGGCTCTTACTAAACGTATTTCCATCAAAAATTGACCCAATGAGTGATGAATGTATAATTTTATAGTTTTAATTTACATTTCTGAGGTTGCCGTTCTCTCCCACATCATTAGAAATTCAAGTCGCTCTTATCAATTCTGGTTTGATGCAGCAATATACTCCATTTCAAAATGAAAACCATCAAAAGGGTTAATTACCCGTCATTGCTTCACCCACGTAGTAAACATGCGTAATTCACTTTATGGTATACAAGGAAACAAACAAACAAATTAGCATCCATATCATAAAAAATACACGTCTTGTATAGACACCAAAGACGACGATGACGTGTTGCCAGAAATAAGCCCTGATCTACCTTTCCAAATAGAAGAACAAGATGCACCGACCTGTTATGATAAGACCCATGAAACTAATGTTTTTCTAGTATAGATGTCAAAAGTAAAACTAAAGTATCCTCACACCTGTATGGTAGCTAATGGTAGTTAAAACATGGTACGTTATAAACTTATAAAAATAAATTTGTGTGATTTTTTGCGATTGACCGCCTCGTTGGTCGAGTGGCTGGCGTACACGACTAACTACACCGACCAACCACGAGGCTTGGGTTCGATTCCCGACGGGGGCAGGCATTTGTGTGATGAACATTTAAATGTCTGCATTTCCGGGTCTGGGTGTTTATTAAATTTATTCTGGTATCTATTTAAGTATCTCTATGTATTAGAATCGTTGACTAACACCCATAACACAAGCATATAATTTGCTTACTTTGGGGTTAGATTCAATTTGTGTGACTTGTCTAGGGATATTTATTTATTTTATTTATTATTATTTCAAAAATATTTGCAAACCACAATGTGTAGAAGATGTTGGTATGAACAGATTTATATTTTGTAACAGCTTCTAACAAACATATTCAACAAATAAATAGATTTCATTTCAATTAATATCTACGAACAGGTAAGCAGAGGAACCACCACGACTAGGCGAGGATACTCAGTCCCAAAACGTGATAGGTGTCAAGCCAATCGGGCACATATCCGATCACTAGCAACGTTGTTTTATAAGAAAATTAAAAAAAAATGTTGCCCGACCAGGGGATCGAATCCGAGACCGCATAAGTCAAGTCCAACAACCGAACCGCTATTATGTGGTATAGCGGTAATGCGATTAATGCTACGAGTATTCGATCTTTTATTCATAGGCGCTTATATATTGTCAAGCTTGATTAATAAAAGCGTCCATGTGCGAGTAGGGCTCGCCCATGAAATGTTCCGTAGCAGCAAATAACATAATATGAAATTGGTTTCACTTCATATAGTATATCAATATGATTTATAAGATATTTTCATAGAAACCCACACTTAAGGATTTGATGAAACAAAAGCTTTTGAGTTCCAGCTCTAAGTATGGGGAACCCTCAAAATTTTTTGTTTTCTTTTATACCTTAGTGTTTAAATCTTTATGCAGTTCACAGAATACATCTACTTACCAATTAAAACAGTATAGTTCCATATGTCACAGAATATAAACATACACATGTACAAACAATACAGTTTTGAAAAACGTGGCTTCGACATACATACAGACGGACAGACAGAGAGACATATAAATAAACATGTCCAATTTTTGAGGGTTCGTTTTGCCTTTCTCTACGGGACGCTAAAAACAGATCTATCACAAAAATCTAAAAGTGGTTAGAGTGTGTTACATCATTACATGTCATTTGTCTAACTTTTCTTTGTAATTATATTCACTGGCCAGAATTTGCACTTATAATTTTGCACAGAACTGTCCCCCTCCCCACCCCACTGTCGCACCCAGAGACAACAATTAACATTCAATCTATCGGTAAGTCACAATTTTGTATAAAAAATCTAGACTTAATGTAAGATTAGAGATTAGTTGATGTTTTGGAGTGCAGCCGTTAATAGGGGAAAACTTTTATTAAAAAAAATTCAATGTACATAAGTTAAACTTACAACATAGTTTCTAATCCTTTCTAAAGTTTTGTGAAATCCTTTCTAAAGTTTTGTGATACAGAACAGTACCACTAATAAAACACGTAGCTCTGGAACGATTGGTTCCTTGCAGTCCCTTTATCGTTTCCATCTAACTGAACCAGTATTACGCATTCCGTACTATATGTATTTGCTTTCCTTTATAAACATAATAGAGAAAGTCCCCAATAAAGACCATAAACGGCAAGACAAGTCAGATGTAATACGTGAGATACCGAGAGAAACAATAAGTCCTGCACGATTCACTTTCATAATTGTAACGCAATTCAATATATAGAGCGACAGATTCTACGTATTTCCTTGTATTATATAAAGATAAAGCCACAGGAGCTTGTGAGCTCTTGCGTAATTTTGAACGTGGTCAAGAAGAATTATTAAATACGAACCAAAAACATTCTATAATTTAAAAAATATATACATTCCACATCGAATTTGATCCCCAACCCCAACGGCGAGCTTCTGAAACAAAGACTTTTAACTTACGATTTGTTTCTTTATAATAATGAGTAATGAATAACTAACAGATAAAAAGTTCATTAAAACTACGTAGCGTTTCGGAAACTAGTCTCTCTCTAACGAAAGATGCGGGCTCAAATCCTGTCTGGGATTATTTTTTTTATTTTTTTATTCCCTAACACAGCAAAATTGCTACTTTTATGATAATTGGAATATTTTTTACAGTGTTATGCTATACTCGCAAATAACTGACAATTTTTTTTTTGTTTGTTTCTTGTATCGTCCAGTGTCATTTGGCTATAACTTTTAAGTTTGACTAAACATAACAAAAACAAATATTATAAAACAGCTAACACAAAAGTTAAATATACATTTAATTTGACAGATCTCGATTTAAATTCAAATCTAGTATAATTTGAGAAATGATAAATAACATTTAAATCGACATCTAAAAGTAATGGTAGGTTAAAGTGCTTTTAATAAATATTGGATATTACTAAGTTTACCTACAGAAAGTACTATAGTGACTAACACTTAAATGGTGAACATGAATGTCAATAGTTTAACCATCTATAAGGCATCACCTCTTATACCATTTGTTTATAATGTTTTCAGCAATATTTTACTATCGGCGCTATCAAAAGCTTGATTTATATCAATATTAAGAGCTTTTATAGGCTATTTTCTATCGAGATTTATCTAACGTTTAAAAAACAATAACATATATCCTTGTTTACAGTTTTTTTTCCTAACACCCGTTTGCTATTTGTAAAATATTAGTTTTCGTAGTATATATGATATTTATCACTAAATTAGTTCTACAAAAGATCACGACTGCAGGAATTGCATTGATTTTTGTCATTGCTAATAAATTACAATTAAAATACAGTAAAACTGCAAAAGCTTAATTTCAATTACAATGTAATTTAATATCGAGTATAATAAATGAACCGCTTTTCAGATCTTGATTAAATTCAAGTGAGAAAAAGCGAAAAGCATATACTTTTGAACACATCACAACATTTAGAATTTGTTGTTTGTTTGTTGTAGAACATAAAAAAACGAATAGACGAATTAAGAACCTCCTCCTTCTTAAAATCAATAACATAGCTTCACTTGTTTAATTAAGTGACCTATTGTTATCAACAATTTGAAGAACAAGAACAGAAAAAGATCTGATTCTAATGATGAATATCATTATATTTGACCTTTGTAATCAGGTCAAATTTTGATATTTGTAACTTAATATTAGTATAATCGCGTAACACGCGACGAAGGTCTAGGTATCATGTTACAGTGAACGTTTCGGTGTAACTGAATCTATATTCATATCGATTGACATAATATACTCGGTATAGATATAAACATAGTATGTTCCTAATTATTGAGAGTTACTTAGACCCAATAGACTTAAGAAATAAAAAAAGCTATTTATAGCATACGCAATGCACCATATACAAAATATACTGGCAAACTCAAATTGAGGCTACAATATAAACCATCTTGCGTAAATACATGGAACTGTGTGTTTGTCGGCTGTATTAACTACTACACTTAAACTAGACAACAGCAAGTTTTGCTCTCTTTGCTATATTTTCCACCAAGAATAGGCAAGGTTGGTAAGAAATAGAAGCTAAGTTTTAACAAGCTGCCTAGCTGATAAGAAGTTGATTTATTTTATTCAAAACCCCTGGCTACATACATACATACACCTTAAAGCAAATTCAAAAAGTAAAGAACAAAATGATAATGAAATAACAATTATGTAACCAACTTAAATGTGTAGAGAGTGCGTGTATGTATAGAATGTACAATATTTAAGTATAAAACAAATGTAAAACAGCAATAAAACTGCAAAAATCTGACATGCATTTCAAAACTTGTGCAAGTACACAAAAATTTAGTATTTTTCTCGATTTCCCATCGATTCCATTAACGGATTCAGACATCGTGCCAATTGGTGGTTACATTGGAGTATAAATAAAATATCAGTTCGTGAATGACGGAGATTTCGACTAATATCCTTATTAAACTCTGTGTTAAGGAAAGGTTGTATTTTTTTATCTTCATCAGTTAAAATTACAGTTTTCTTACAATAGTTAACCTTCTTCTATTTCTGATAAGAAGGGTAACTATATGGCGATATCTTTTATAAGTACAATAGTTTCTTGACTCAAAATCAAACATCACGCAAATTATTACGCAAATTTATGATAGTAGCCGTTGACGATGTATTAAAATTAATTGACTCTCCCACAAGAAATATTTAAAGTAGTCATGATGAAACGAAGCCATTTGCTAGGCCTTATTTATTTCGAATCTAAAACTTACTAAAATCACCTTAGCAAGTTTGAACAAAACAGAACATACAGACTTGGACTTTTATAAAACTTATTGAGTTGCAAATAATATAGGAATTGATGTTTGAAAAGCAATCTAAGAATTTTAATTTATCGTAATTGACGTTGCCATTAAGATCATCAGTCAAACCGCTGACAGGCCAGAGCATAGGAGTGCCATTGTAAGATTTTTTGCTCCATGACCATTGATTGTTTGGACTATAAATCTATTAAGACACATAAAGTTCGCTAACCTGCCTAATGCCAAGGTCGTCGTGGCATTAGTTTACGACCACGTTGCTAATGATATTGGTCTTATTTCCTGTATTACCGTTCATAGCGTAGCACCCCATTTTAGATACGTATATGCAAAAACCTCAGAAATTTTATTCAGCTCAATTATGACTACTAATGTTATAAACGCGAAAGTTTGTGAGAATGGATTGGTGTTTGTAATTCTTTAACGCAAAAACGACTGAAAGGATTTGGATGAAACTTGATATAGTTTATACATCAGAACAACACTTACGCTAAAATACATAAAAAAATATACTTTACGCGCGAGTGAAAAAGCTAGTGGCATCTAGTATAAGATATACCAGTGGTACTATTAATGTAAAACGTAGAAAAAGAAAAAGTCAGGAAGTAAGAAAGTGAAAAGGTCTTATTAATAAAATTATCCTGACGTCAATTGCAATAAGTCCTTTATCCTTTATCCGTCGCGTTTAATCGCCTCTGTGGTCTAGCGGATCAGGTGTTGGACTTGACTGCATGAGGTCCCGAGTTCGAATCCCGGGTCGGCCAACACAAAGAAAATTGGATTTTTCCAATTTTCTAATAAAAAAAATGTTGGTCGGAATTGCAAATGTGCCCGGTTGGCGAAAGGCTTGCCACATTGTGGGACTTAGTGTCTTCGGTTAGTCGTGGGTGCCTTGGTTGTACCTCTGCCTACCTCTTCGGGGATATGGGCGTGAAAGTTACTTTTTTTTTTCCTTTATCCGTCCTTCCAAGTTTAAGAAGGTAAGTCCTAGTGTCCGCTTTTCTTTTCTTTATAGTTTGAATGATCTCTCGTTTCCTGGATGGTGAGTTATATGAACATCTTGCTTTTTAACACCAAGCCAGTATTTCTTCTAATTTGTAATGTCTGAATGTTTTAATCGATGTCTGCTTTGTTTAAACTCAATTTATTTTGTTTGTTTAAGTACTATTATATTCTTTGGAAAGAGAAATATTATAAAAAAATGAATTGACAGTTTCATAAAAGTTATACGCTATCATTACTGCGCATTTGGTATAAATTAGCAGACCTTACTGCTAAAAGTTGTAGTAGCTCCCTATCCCATTAAGAAAAACAAAAGGAGAATACGATTATAACTGGAATATGACAAATTTAGCTATAAAAAACTTTCTATCTTTAAATTTGTTGAAAATCCTCCGTTCTAAAGGAGTCATTTCTAATCTAAATTTAAGGTACAGATAGCAATATTATCATTATTTTACTAAGTGCAAAAAACTAGCTTTGCTATACTTAAATACCAAAACCACATATTGACCACTTCCGTTGTTATAAATTTGAAATGTTATCATTTAAACATGCAAATTTGACCACGAACTCACGGCAAAGTTGTTCAAGCTCCAATTACAAACGCCTGAGTATTTGTTTAAATATTCATATTATGCAATTTAAAAATTTAAACGTTATGCTTAGTACTTTTTGTTAGTATTTTATATGTTTTCCTATTTCCTTACTTAAATAAGTATTTTATAGAGCATTTCGTTAATTCTGAAGACAGATGAGATGAGCAAAGGCCACATTAGTTCGAATAATTTTCGAAATAGGTAATTAATAATTTTAAGACCAGGTATTTTAAAGCCTTTGTGGTCTAGCGGTCTGGCGCTAAACTTAACTTCTTGAGGTCCTGGGTTCGATACGCGGGTCAGACAACAAAAAATTGAAAATGTGTATTTACAATTTTCTAATGAAAATAACGTTGTCCAGAATTGCCATCCATCAAATCTTGTGTCTTCGGCTAGTTGAGGGTGCCCCGGTTATGCCTCTGCCTACCTCTTCGAGCATATGGGTGCCAAGATACTTCCTTTACTTTAACGCCCATAATGCTGAGGGGGTTAGCAGACGCACCAAGATTTATTCAGTTAAATAGGCAAATATAAAGTAGAGCATGTTTTTGTGCGAAAATTTTCTCATTTAATAATTTAAAAAGACTTAATTATGTAATATGGTACCGCCAACTTTGTTACGCACTTCTACTTATTTGAGAATATTGGTATTCAATGAAATAGAAAAAAACACGTTTAGTTCTATTGGTTTAGTTTGTAGATAACATTTCTAGGAGCTTTTGTTTCTCCTCGGAAAACATTTAATTTGGTTGGCACGTTCATATTAATCTGATATAATTTCAAAAATATTCTGCTTTTTATATTTGTTTCATTGGAAAAAGATAGCGTAAAATTAAAATAAGTAGTTAGTGCTCAGCAGAATTACCACAATTGCCTACTTTATACGCTCTTAGTACATTTTCATTGAATAACTAATTTAATAAACTCCAATCCACAAGGAAAAGGACAAGTGTGTGTTGGAATCAATAATTATTTGTTATCTTTGTAGTAAAATAATTGTATAATAGTAAATTGTTTTCATTGAAAATAATAAAGTAAATAGTAATAGTAGTAAAGTGGACAGACGGACAATATTTAAGAATTTGTATACTTCTTGTCAATCGGTTTGTCTGCCAAATTGATAAAGTTCTTCAAACACATAAAACACTACTGAATAGATTTTCATGAAATTTAGTAAATTGGTGAAAAGACGGAGCAAAATGTGAGATACTAGTACAGTAAATATTACAAATATCTCACATTTTGAGTTTTTTTTATTAACGTGTGATAATAAACACAAAAATAAGTGCTAATACTTTTTCATATTTTTCAAAGATTTCATTTTTTTTTTAGCAAGCACATGGGTCTCCGGTTTGCAGCAGACAACCGTGGCCTATTGACACCATAGATGTTACTGGTACTTACGTCGCTGATCTGCAGCCGAGATTAAACCATTTTGTAAGTCTAACGGCTACCCTACCTTCCGGTCTGGAACACAATAGAGTTGTGGCGGCAGGAATAGGTAAGATGGTGGATAATTACCCAGGCAAGTTGCGTGACAGCACTCTACCACTTGCTGATAATGACCTATATTCTAGCCAGTGCTAGCCTCTTATGAGCTTACCTGGCAGAGACGCAGATTGTCTATTCTTGCGCACCCGGACCAACACAGGTAAAAATGTACGATGCGAGCCGACAGCGGCTAGTATTTTCTTAATTCATACATACATACATCTTTTATCACCAAGTACATTATAGGGTTGGCAGAGAATTTCAAGTATCAAATTTCATGATTCTAGCAGACCTAGCACCATCCCGGACTGGCTTCCTCCACATTCATTAACCTTTTCATACAAACACGCCGACTTCAGACACTCCTGACACCACCAACACTATAGTCTATACCATAGATTATTTTCTTAACATATTACATAAATCTTCTAAAAGTACTTACTAACAGTATATTTTTATATCAAACAATTTTGCTGTAGTTTTACATACTCGTTTTAAAAGGACCCTGGATAGTTTTTTAAACTAATGCTTTTAGCACAATTGGATCCGGCAGGTAGCGCTGTTCTTGGTGTGTTACTAAATAGGGGCGGTACAAAGTTTGACGTGTCAGCTAGTGTAATACAAGGCGATTAAAAGCTAAAGTTACGAATGTTACAATCCAAAACGAGATAATGGATCATTTGTCGCAAGTATGATTATTAAATACTACAACTGACAATCACACGTTACAAAATTATATTCGTAGCAAAAAACGTAATTTGCCCGCTCAGTAAGCAATATAGGCACTCTTTAGATTATAAGATAAAAATATTATGCATCACTGATTATGGGCTAGTTATAGATCTAATGCAAGACTTAAACACTGCCTGTGCTACCTCTGTTATTAACTTTTTACTGTTTTACATTATCTACAAATAACGATGTTCAGTTTGATGTTGCATTCTGAATCATTTTAACAGCGAACAGTAGAAAACAATGTTTTTAAAAAAGGGAAACAAACGAGTCACCTGACAGTAAGTGATTACCGACACACAAGAACATTCGCAATAAAGAAATGTCACTGATGCGGTGCCTTTTAGCAGTGCCTAAGCTTTTATACACAACGTAATGTGTAAGTCTATCACCAAACAGTCCAGACTGCTTTACAGTTCGTTAGTGACTCAGGCTCTTTATAAGCTTGAGAAAAGTTTGCACTTGTTCCATGAAATATAGGATAATACACAACATGACATTGTCAAACTATGTTGTTATTGCGGTAAGAACAGGGGTGAGGTGTGGATCCCTATAAGTCAACCAGAGCAAGTCGCTACACCGCACAGCCACTGGAGGTATCGTTGGTAATGATCCATTTAACCTGTGCTCATCTCTCACAAACTGCTGGGCATGAAGGCTCTTGGGTGGATAAAAATTCTATATATTGATGCTCTTTTAGTTATCCCCCGTGTTGGTCCAAGTCCACTGAGTATAATAGACCATCTGCCTGTCTGCCAGGCAGCTCGTAAAAAGCGAGCAGTGGTTCAAATATATGTCATCACGAAGAAGATCTGGTGGTATAATACTGTGCAGTAACTTGCCCGGGTAAGGGGGGATATAACGCTCTTACCCATCTCAGCGGCCATAAGGACTTTGCCATGTTGCGGCCAAGAGGGTAGAGTAGTCGATAGATTTGCACAATAGGACAACATCCCGACTACAGGACAGCGACTCACCTGTAACATGTATGGTGTATATGGGCTGCGGCTACTTTTTACCATCAGGATAGCCGTGTGCTTGTTAGCTAACTTCTCATACAAAAAAATAGACCTTATTTTTTAATTGTTGTATAAGTTTAGTCGTAGTAAGCAACCAACATTCTTATTTATTTCTTCTTCTTTTTGAGTTAACAACCTAATTTTAAAATAATTACATTTGATGTTCATTTTTAATTACATAATTTGCTTAAGTCATAGTTTTACCGATTGTGTTCGTCAATTTGAATTTATGGGTATTCCGGATGCTCTATTTATCAATCTAAGAACGGAAGCACTCAAACTGGAAAACTGCAATAAAAGCGATAGTTCAGCTTGCTGCTCTTTTAAGACTATTTGAACACCAGCTCCAAAAGCAGGTGGTTATTCGAACTCGTTCTTAGAGTTAACTTTATGTTTATTTGTTTTTGTTAGTCGATTACTCGGACAAAACGAAAGAGATATTGTCATAGAGGTACACATCATTGTATGCTTTAACGAATTACTCAAAAACCACTATTTGGATGTTTATCTTTTTTAACTCATATAGGTCCACCGAGGAACATAAGCAACTTTTTGAAAAAAGAATTATCGCAATGTGCGAAGAAGTTGGTTGTTTTTTTTTCAGTTGCATTGTGTTTAGTTATTGAAATCATAAAATGGGGAAAAAGCAGGCAAATTAGTTGGTGACAAAAGACAACTGCTATCTGCAGATCCTATAGATGTTAAGGGTTCAATGCAACCTTATAGCAGACCACGAGTGCAAGACTACCGTACACAGGAATAACATAAGGGTATTTCATTCTGGCCAGGTTTTTAATTTTTACATGCCTGTACAACCGAATGTGTCTTTTTTTACGTTTGCATAACATGTATATATACACGTATGTACCGCATGTTATATTACGTAACACCTATATAACATAACAAAATAATACAATACAAATATAAGTTATCTGTAATAACTTGTATAATAGCGAAAATTTTTCGTTTCAGAAAAAACAGGAATATCTTTATTCCATCAAAGCATCTTTACAAGTTTACATTTTTTATTTTTTTATAGAAGAGGAGGCAAACGGGTGAGTGACACCAGGACTATCACAGAAGCGTTGCCAACCTTTTAGGAATGAATACGTTCTTTCCTTGAAAGTACCTAAGTCGCATCCGTTTAGAATTACCGCCGCTGGTAAATCCATCCTGGAAGCTAGAGGCTGGAATCGCGCGGCAGAGGATAGCCATGCATAAAGGTGGAGATAAACTTTAAGCTCAGTCGCGTTCGAAGATGGAACTCACAAACTGGTATCAAGCCAAACAATTCTTGGAAATATTCCCCATGATAAATGAGCTAGAAGCGTTAGGATTTGTAGTTGTGTAGATGTTACGGAATTTAACTTATGATTCTTATGAAACACTGTATACAGCCGGAAAAATGTAAAGCAAAATACTGGTGATACACACATTAAAAATAATAGTACTAGATGTCTCATGATATACATACTTGAGTGTAATTATAAAGAAATAACCCATTTTACTGCATACTTATGGCCAGTTTAAGCAGACGCTGACATAATGTTTGTGAAAAACACTAATTAAAATGTCCTAAGATGTTTAAGTATATATATACATATTCTGTGTGAAAATATGTATAAGATGACAGTTATTTTAATCATGGATATAATTATTTGAAAGATGTATTTGGATATTCATGTCAATTACTAGATTTATGATTTACCCACGTTTCGTCAAACATTTGGCATACATACCCTTGATTCTAAGATATATTTATTTTTACTTGACTGGTGTTTATTAATCTTAGCTTAAAATTAAATTTAAAATACATTTTTGTTATAAATTACACACATTGAATTTTGATCAAGTTTTTACTATAAAATTTTCCCCGTGTTGGTCCGTGCTCCTTTGTAGAATAGACCATTTGCCTTCCTTGCCCGGCAGCTCGTAAAAGACGAGCATAGGCTCGTCGTTGCTAATACCGTGACATCTGACTAGGTGGTAGAGTTTAGCAGTGATCCGCCCGGATTGGTACCACCGCCTTACCTATTCCTGCCGCCATAACGTCATGACGTGTTCGGAGGGTAAGGTAGCTAGTAAACTTACTTTTGCTCAAGGCCTAACATCCCGGCCTCAGGTTGGCAACGCACCATTACCAACTTTGGTGTCTCTAGGTGGCGTGAATTTTTTACCATCAGGAAATCCGTCTGCTTGTTTGCCTTCCAATATCATAAAAATAGTGGGTGTGTAATTGCGCTAAAACAGAACAGGAAATATTACGAAAAAAAGATGCTGAGTTTATTTGTGTAAAGAAATAAATTAAAGTAACCCAGCGGGTGGACTAAGATTTGTTTACCTATAATCAAAGACTTCACAACAAGATAAGGGGGTCATACTAAGCCTGAAGCCCGGGTGGCACTACCACTGCTATATATTTTTAACTTGCTATACTTTGTCTATAACATAAATTTTGTTATACGGAAACTCAAAACATTGTCGAACGACGACACAATATTTAATAAAAAGTCGACCTTGTTCTACGCGTTGAAGCTAAAGCAACTAGTTTTTTTGCATGGAGGAGTAATAAAAAGCAAGGCAATCAAAACATCTCAACGTACTGTAATAAGACTATGTAAATGATTTTAAATGTCACGATATTTGCAATTAGATAAGACCATTCAAAGAGCTTTTTTTCACAGCTATATAATAGGTGACTATAAATCAAATGTAATTGACACATAAGAACTATCTCATATCTAACAATCATTTTGTTGGTCGAGGGGTAAGCGTATAGCTCGGGTTCGATTTCCGACGGGAGTAGACATTACTAGATGACGGGGGTATGATGAAAAAAAGTAAGTAAAAGTAAGTGAAATAAAAAAAAGTTTCACGCCCATATTTCCGAAGATTTAGGCAGAGGCACGACTAGCCGAACACACTAAGTCCCACAATGTGATAGTATGATGAACATTTAGATATCTGCATTTCTTGGTCGGGGTGTTTTTTAAATTTATTCTGATATATATTCAGGCACTTCTTTGTATGTGACTAACGCCCATAACACAAACATACTCATATAATTAATATTAGATTCAATTTGTGTACTATGTTTCTGGCGTAGCTATAGAGTTGTTACAGCTTTATTCATGTCATAACAAAAAGAAGTTATTAAGTATTTTTAAGCCTGCATCACCGAATACATAAGCAGACATCTATCATCAACCGGGCATATATATCTAATCCTGAGCAAAGTTTTTTTCATTACAAAATTTAAAAAAATCTTACACAGTTACTTATTTTTTTAATCTTTTCTTCGTCAAGGAATATTTAAATATTATTTTGTCTATTGCTGTATCCCTAACGATAGTGATAGCCACAGCCGTGTTCCAGTTTGGAGCCTCACAGCCTCTGGTTGTTAACGCACAAATACAAATATTTGGTGTCTACAAAAGTACACGCCTAACTCCACGGATCAACTGCGAGTATTGGGTTCGATTCCCGATGGGTGCAGACATTTATGTGTTGAGCATCGATGCCTTTATTTCCGAGAATAGGTGTTTATTAACTTTAGGCTGACACCCACTCAAGTATTTCTATGAATAAATATCGTACACCATCCATATCACAAGAATATGTTTTGTTTGTGATTATATTTTGATTAGAATTTGCAATTTCTGTATTTTTTTTTCCCATTGATATTAACTCCTTCAAGAGCGGACTCCAAAAACGAAGGGGAATGTTTTTTGTATGATTACTATGCGATTACTCGGCCTATAATTTTGATGGGTCCTTTTTAGAAAGATAGGTCATGATTCCGAAGTGATTAAGATTGATAGTATAATTATTTGTGACTTAAAAACGACAAGTAAGATGGTGATAAAATGTCTGTGGAACCATTTCGAAAACATTTGCTATCTTTCGAAAAAAGAATTATCAAGTCACGACGTGGGACCCAATGAAATAGTTGGAGTCGGGTTTTACAGTTTTACTGCGCCTAATTATTTTAAATATCGCGCCATTGCCTCTTCAAAAGTGGAAAAAACACACTTTTGGGTTATAGTATTAGTATCTTCACGCCCATATCCCCGAAGTGGTACGCTGAGGTACAACCAAGGCACCCACGACTAGCCGAAGACACTAAGTCCCACAATGTGATAGGTGGCAAGCCTATCGCCAACCGGGCACATTTCCAATCCCGACAAACATTTTTTTTTAATTAGAAAATTGAAAAAATCCAATTTTCTTTTTGTTGGCCGACCCGGGATTCGAACCCGGGACCTCATGCAGTCAAGTCCAACACCCAGACCGCTAGACCACAGAGGCGATAATATTATATAGTATTAGTATACATATATAAATTATATTTCTTACAATAGGAAAATCCTTATACCTAAAGATACATAAAATAATTTAATTTTTAATAATCGAAAACAAAAACGACTTACTTCAAATTGCTATATCACGTTTGCATGCTCTCAAGTCGTTTTATACTGTAACCGATTTACAAAAAAAAAACGTCTTAAACGCTTCCTACACCGACACTGAGATCACGACCTTCAACGTGCACGGATGATACGGCCACTACACAGTTTATCTGGTTAGTTAAACCACTTCAATGTTAAACTTTAGTAAAATGACTCATTCACACCCATGAATATGTACTTGAACGAGGCATGTTTATCGGTGCTGCAGGATGATGATTATGTTTAGTGTTATTACGGACAATTTAATGGTTTATTTTTTTTAAAACAGTGAACATAAAGCAGGTCTCCTTATAGGAAAAGACCCTGGTTGTCTATAGACACATAGTCTAGTCGCATTGTTATGACTGCAATCTTCCGGCTATATTAACTACTCAGTCATCCTACACAACATTCAACAGCCAAGATTATGGCTGATTGCAATAGCTAATAGACTATAAGGCTAGAGTAAGTTACCTGGTTATCGTAAGTAATTAACCCCTGATAAAACGCATCCCTAATTAGGTGTAAAATTGAACTTTGAAATATAAATGTGTTATGAAGCATTTGAAGTCGTATATTTGCTAGCACGCTAAAAAATAAATTGAAATATCACTAAATAGGGTTATCTCGAATTTGTGAGCTTCGGCAAATGTTGTTTGACCGCTACACATACGTAAGTATAAACATATTTTTTCTTAATAATTATTAGCCACATCAGAAACAAAAGATGGCGTCGCGGAAATTATAGGGTGCAAAAAAAGCGTGAAGGTATTCCCTGAAAATTCACTATTGAAATTTAGTTAGCCTATAATGTTTTTCGTGTTTACACGAATTTTTTGATTGAGATGAATTAGACAAAATTAAATTTTGTAAAAACAATTTGTTTATTACAAAAATACTTAAAACCTCTTTTTTTGGCTGGAAATAGTGATTCAAATAACACAACGTTTGCATAAAAAGAAAAATAATGTATTGCTCGACTGTTGTATTATTACATACAGATGTTTACGAGCATGTGTTTAAATACACATAATATATATCATGATTTGAAATATATTTTATGTATTTAATATCTGTTAATGGTCCCACAGAAACATTTTTTAGGTATAAAATCAATCCTACGTGTTAATCCAAGTTACTCTTTATGTGTGTGTGTCAAATTTCATGAAAATCGGTTCAACAGTTTTCTCGTGAAGGAGTAATATTCAAACAATCATACGAACTGTCGCATTTATAATATTAGCAGGAAAGTACTCATTTAAGGTTCATGAAAAGTAATTTACTAATAAATATTGTTTCTACAGTTGTTTGAAATCAAGTTAATTTAATTTAGATTAATTTGATAATCGATATTTTAGAAAAAGAACGTTTCATATTAATGTTGATATGATTACATTGAACCGTTCTCATTTTCGATTCATAGTGAAACTCCATTGTAATGAGATTAAGATGATAATATACATTTTATTTTTATATTTCAATTTTGCCATACGATTTTCACAAGCACCAACGCAAACATTAACCGCAAAAGCAAATTAGCTTAATATTAAAATAGCATAACCTTGAAGATGCTGCACAAGCGAAACCGATTTTATTAATTATAATTTAAACAATGAGATATGAAAAGTGTATTCTTATAGTTTCTATATTTCTTATCGTCGTTGCTTGGTGAAATTCCATTCTTGATACAATTTATTTACAAACACTTGTACTTTCCACAATATGTTTTTATGTTTTATTTTTATAGTTTAGCCAACCGGTTTCGCTATACAAGCATATAGCCCTGATGATGCTTGTATAGCGAAACGGGTTGGCTAAACTATAAAAATTTCAAAATTAAAAATATATTATGGAAAGTACAAGTGTTTATAAGTAAATTGTATTCTTACATTGATATTTTTAATATTTCTGAACGTGAAGTTTTTATTAATTAATTTCACTCTGCACTTTCAATAAAATATTTTTTATTATTATATTTTAGCTAACCGGTTTTGCTGTTTAAGCATCATCAGGGCTATATTAAACCGGTTGGCTAAATATTATAATAAAAATTGTATTGTGGAAAGTATCGGTGAAATAATTAATAAACTATATCTAGAATGGAATCCCTACAAATGTCGATGCTAAGAAGTATAGAAACCTATATTCTTATCATTAACAAAAATAAATTTAAACTGAAGAAGAGTGTAACAGTCACTTTTAACATAAATGAAATAACTTATGCACACATACAATTATTATTGCATTTCATTTTCCCCTTAAATGACTGTAACTAAAGAAGTATTATTGGATGCAACAAATTATCCAGAAATCCAAATATGGAAAACAATAATGCTTGAGTTCCTTCAAATTGCTGCACGTTATTTAAAGTCTATTTCTTGATCTGATTCAGTAGTTACCTAGGAAGTTACATAAAACTACTTCAGAATATAATAATTTGTGCGTAAATTATAACATGCTGAAGTCTTTAAAGTAAAACTACATAAAAGCGACTCAATTTCATTTGTAGGTCCCAATTTGTTTCTTCTTTGAAAGGTAGGTCGTCAGTATGTCATAATTTCAGCTTATCTCAAAAAGCACTTGGTGACTATTGATTAAATTTAGATAGGGGTAACCCATCATCAATTATAACATGACATAAATAATTTTAATTATTGTTTAATTTTTTATGGACTTAGGGTCATTTTCACGCTTTTGTGTTAAATTAAAATTGAGTTAAACTGTGATTCCTTTAAAAGCCTTTTACGATCTGTCTGGCAGGGCTAACTCAGAGTTAAATATCTAACCTAGAAACGTGGCAGTGGCCCTTAGAATCTCTTTAATCTATGAAGATTTTGACAGCCTTCGAGTTAGTAATATATGTAATAGGACAGTTAAGGCTGTCACTGAATAAAAATACGAGTATAGGATCTAAAGAACTCAGCAGCATGCAAGAGAAACCAGGGTCAAGTCAAGTAAAAATACATTCTTAACCAAATTCTTAGCTGTGAAAGCAAAGCAGCTGTGAAAGCTGAGAAAGCTAACTTTGTTAAATTGAAAAATGTACTGTGTGAAAATGTGCAACGGTAATATTACTTATAGTTATTTCGTTAAGTAACGTAATTAAGTAAAAAAACTTTTATACTGAATTGAAAACTTTGATTTGTAAATATATTATTAAATTGAAAACTAGCCTATCAAATTTGGATTTTTTTGGAAAAAATATATTTAGAATAATAATTCAGCTTTTAGTCATTTTACTTAGACTTTCATTTAAATTAGTTTACCGGTTTAGGAGTTATAATTCCTAAATAGTAAATCAGCTGGAAACAGCTCTCTTTTTGAGATTAGGGTAAAAATGGAAGTACTTAATCAAGTTAATTTGAAGAAACTAACGTTAAAAACTCTAACCTTTCAATAAATTTGATATCGTATTATCTAAAATTAAAATCTAAAATACCTCGCGTATAGGCTTTCGAAAGCATCACTTATTAAATGACCTTACATGTATTTCAATTTTTAACAGTTTGTGAAAGGGAGTTATTCTACCTTCTAATTAGTATATTTAGGTACAAATGTACCTCGGATGCCGTTACAAACTTATATTGTAATAGTTGATGACCAAAAATTTTATTCAAAATATGAACTTTTAGTTTTTTAACAATATTTTTTATAATTGGCATTATACAATAACAACAATCAAACTTGTCCAAACATTAACAAGAAACAATAAAACTTTCAGTTTATAATGTGTTATACATTATAATATTTGTATCTATGTAAAGAATCGCAAAGAAATATTTGGAATTGATTGTTAGAGACCTTATTTTTAATCTTGCCTTGTACGTAAGTTTTATGAAATTGCATATAAAAACTACTAAAAATAGTGTATTCCCTTTTTAAATACTTAAATAAGTATTGTTTAATCAAAATCAATCAAATGGAAACAAAAAAATTTAGAAAAATGTTATTGAAAAGTTTACTATAGAATTGTAATTGGATTATAAACATGTATTTAATATTACTCAAACATCGCCGAGGTTATAGGAAATTTAATTTAAAATTATTATAAGAACAGTTGAAATTGGCATAAGTAATATTAAAACAAAACAAGTAGCACCATTACGAGTACACCTTACAAATACAACAAGTTATTAGGTAAAGATGGCAAAAAATGTGTCTTAATTGTGATATTACGAGCTTGATTTTTTAGTTTATAATTATTAATTTAATGGGCACCAAGCCTACAAATGTCGGAAATTATTTTACTACTTCAAACATATTAGATTCAAAAATATTTTCGCAACCCTTTGACCTATTTTCAAAAAGTTTATATCCCCGTGTTCGTCTCGTCGAGCCCGACCCGTAAAAACCTCCAAAGGCTCACCTGTGTCTAAGTATAAAAATAGACTGACCGAGGCAATTGCCTTAAAAACGAAGGCCCTGCAAAGTCTGGCTAGTTCCCGTAACACGAGAAATGATATTATAGACGCGATTATCAGACTACACCAATTTGTCTATGAAACGGAAACTAGCCAGACCAAAAAACAAGTTCCAGTTCTGGAGGAAACTCGAAAATCACAAACAAATTCAACAACTACAACATACACTACAACCAGAAAAAATAGAAGAGTTTGGAAGAATTTTACAAGAGCATAAGAAAATCATTAAGGAAAACAACGAAAAAGTTGAGAAATTAAAACTAGTAATGAAAGAAAACCAAGAGAAACAAAAAAGCTAACTTATGCAGGTGTAGTAGCGGCGCCTTCAGCAAAAAAATCTGCTGAGCGTGCCACTCTACACTCCATAGTTATCGCTTCACATAGTGAATTAGAAACAGGTGAAGAAATTTTGGAGCTTGTAAGAAAAACAGTAAATGCCAAGGAAGAGGGACAAACAGTGGAAAACGTAAGAAAAGCAAAAGACCGAAAAGTTATAGTGGGATGTAGGACTGAGGAGGGAAGACAAAGGATTAAAGATAAACATAAAAAAATAGAATAAATGCGGGGAATGACTTACTAGCATGGTGCCATCATGCAGTAACTATTCCCAAGCAAGGCTCGAAGGTGTGACCCACAACGCCTTTAGTAGTGACTATTCCATTAAAAAGAAATGGGAGGCTATAGCTAGGGCAACTGTAGCGTAATGCTAAAGTTGCCCAAGGCACTAAATCCACCCTAGCATATTTAAAAATTAAAATGTTGCAGGTACCCAAAGACATTAAAATTGACACGCTTTATTTTATTTCTAAATTAAACATAACTAAAAGAATATATATGAAACAAAATAGTGCGATAGTAAATTGGGGTCAGATCAGTCTGATCAATAGCAAAATGCAATAAAATCAATATCACAAAAATTATAAATATTAAAATAAAATAAGCATTAAAAATTCTAGGACAAACAAAAAAGACAAAGATAAGCAATCGTCATTGAGTACCTGCAAGATTAGGAATTCACCATAGTTATTAATCAATTTATTATTTTTTTATTAATTAATAATTAATTAAGCAATTAATTAAAATAAGCGTAACATAAAAGCAACATATAATGTGCATTATACATAAAAGAAATATAATTTATGTTGAACAGTGTATCATCACATACACTGTATCAACATAAAACTAATAAAATATAAACAGATATAGAGTAATAAATAACAGCAATAAATTGGCAGCATGTTAAGTAAAATAACATATTAGATTGGGCCCATATTAAATCAAAATCAGTAAAAAAAATTGCAAACGATCGCGTCTACAAAGCCGCGACTTAAATTTAATGTTTTGTTTATACAGGCCTTGGGCCTCAGATTTGAAGATTTTTTTATTGTATTTATAATTTTATTGTAAGAATAAATTTATTTTATAACTTAAAAAACATGAGGTTATTTTTGGCTGTCCTTCGAAATAACAGGCCATAACTCGGTGTTATCACAAGTTATTATTTTTTACGATGATAATTCTGTTAATGTCATACGTGAGATAGTGAAACTGATTGCTGCAAATTTAGAATTTTATTTCTTAAAATTTACGTACTTTTTCCTAAATAATATTTGTACGCCACTTGGCAAGGAGTAGTCATTCTTTTGTAATGTAATCTTTAAGACCTATGACTGTACCTACTTCTACAAATAAATGAATTGAATTGAATTAAACCAGAAATAAATAAGTAAAAATTTTATCTCAGCTATCATATAATCATCTATGTTAATCTAATACTCGAATTATTAAATAAAGATAGCAATAGAAAGACATAATAAAATAAAAAAAGAAATATACTCAAAACTACAATAGACTAATAACGTTTTTTTTATGTTTGGTAAGGGCGTCAGCATCTGAAAACTAAATTTTAATTAATCTAGATGCATCTACATATCAAATAACTTCGTAAAATAAAGCCCCAAAGACCCAAAACTGTCATACAGCGTTATAATCAGTCGCGTCAGTGTCATAAAGTAAAACGATGACATCGACCTAAGCACATCGAATAAGATTTGATGGTATCGCGAAAATAGGCAAAATAAATCTGCATGAATAAATAAATATCCCAGGACACGTCACACAGATTAAATTTAGCCCCGACTAAGCAAATTATATGCTTCTATTATGGGTGTTAGTCAACGATACTCATACCAATACATAGAAATACTTATATAGATCTATTTTAGATTATTTGAAAGAGCCGAACTGTCACTGCTGAAGTGTTCCCCTTGCCAGAAGTTCTCGATTTAATGATAAAATATTTTTTTTACCTAAATGACCTGCTAATTGAAATCGATGTCAGTTTGTTCCAGTTTTACTATTCTTTAATTATTTTGTAACTAGATGACATACTCTTTGCAATTATTGAAGTCGGTCGGTTTTTGCTGATCTCGGAAATCAAACTCAAGCTCCGTCTATAGGAATTATCAGGAGTGTATGTGATACCTTGACTATCGAGGAAACAAATTAACAGCTTAATATGAATGACTACCAACACAATAAACGGTTGATAGGAAATTCAAGTTTATGCTATAAAACGTATAATTTGCATCACATTAGGCGCCGCCCGCGGCCTTTGTCCCCGTTGAAAAATGATTACATAAAAACTCTGTCGTAAATATATGTTACGGAATTTTTTATTTTCATTGGTTAAACCATCGGCTATCTATCTGCAACCAGCGAATCAATCTGGCGTCGATTTTAAACAGACGAAAAAATATGCTGAGCAACGCGATATTTTTTATATGTTAAAAATGTCTAATTTGTTTCAAGTATAACTGTAACCATTTAGTTGTACACGATGTCGTCTATTTTATTTTACAGCTTCATTTTTTGGGTGGCTCGAAAAAAAAATTCTGTAGTTAGAGATACACTCGCCTTTTGCGCATTTTTACTTCTCCTGTATTTTGTATATTTTTGATTTTTGTGTGCATTAAAGTATATAATAAATAAGCATAACTTTCTTAGTCTGATTTAGGTACTTATTTTGTTATTAATTTTAATTAATTATCGCCTCTGTGGTCTAGCAGTACAGTTGTTGGACTCGACAGCATGAGGTCCCGGGTCGGGCAACTAAAAGAAAGTTGGGTTTTTCCAATTTTCTGATAAAAAAAATGTTGCTCGGGATTGGAAATGTACCTGGTTGGCAATGGGCTTGCCACCTATCACATTGTGGGACTTAGTGTCTTCGGCTAGTTGTGGGTGCCCTGGTTGTGCCTCTGCCTACCCATTCGGGGATATGGGCGTAAAGATGCTAGAATTATTTTGTATCAGATAGAGTATATCCCGAAAATAGTTCTTTAGGAATGTAATGGCATTAGGGTCGCTTATAGTTATACTTAAAAATAAGTATACAATTGTTTACTGAGATGATAGGATGACAATATAAAATAAGTCCACTATGAGCATCTATCTTAAAAAATGTTGGATTTTGAGTCAGTAGAAACATTTAAAGAGCTCAGATTAAACAAGTGAAGCAAGCTTCGTAACATTCCCAGACCGTGTTGTACGGTGGCTAGCGTACACGCCTAACTATAGCAACCATCCGCGAGGCTCGGTTTCGATTCCCGACTGGGGCAGGCTTTGTGTGATGAACATTTAGATGTCTGCATTTTCGGGTCTGTGCGTTTATTAAATTTATTCGGATAGCTATTTAAGAATTTCTGTATATGAGTATCGTTGACTAGCACCCATAACACAAGCATATAATTTGCTTACTTTGGGGTTACATTCAATTTGTGTAACTTGTCCAGGGATATTTATTTATTTCTCTGTCTAGGTTTCATTACTTTTTAAATATAAATAAGCAGCTCCATCGAGACTTAGCTAGTTTAGAATGTTTTTATGGGATATTATTTTGATATAGAACTTTAAAAAACACAAATGTTAAATTTTGTACTTTTGGAGTGTGGCTAGAAGAAATTTTTCAAACTAATATTCCAGGACAAGTTACATAAATTGAATCTAACCCCAAAGCAAGCAAGTTATATGCTTGTTATGGGTGCTAGTCAACAATACTAATTCATAGAGATACATAAATAGATACCAGAATAACCTTAATAAACACCCAGACCCGGAAATGCAGACATTTAAATGTATTCACACAAACGCCTGACCCCGTCGGGAATCGAACCTATACATGCTTGTTATATGTTCATATTATAAAATAAAAAATAATATACAGATGTTTATATTTTTCAATATTTAGATACCGCAATCTTCTGCGTAACAGTTTCTACAATTATATTGTATGATTCAGCATAGAAATTACATGAATGAAACTTACCATCAGCTCTTACATTTTAAGTGAAATTAAGCCTTAGAATATGTTAATTCTATGTGGAAATAAACAATTTTCAACTACAGGAACAAAATCAAATCAATGTCATTGATATAGAACATCCATAATTACTAGAATGCAAAATGATCGTAAAGAATATTTTTATAAGTTCCGTCCTTGGCTAATGTCAGATGTATGAAGGGCAAACAAAAGTTTAGATTTAAATTTTGGAGTTAGGAAAAATTACACAAATTGGACTCCATAACTGATAAAACATCGTTGCTAGATATTAAAAGTCGTTGCTACTAGCAACATTCGATTGTTTTATGACTAAAAGGAAAATTAATAATACAGCAGAGTACACTGCTACTCAAGAATAATGCTAGTCTAAACTAAACTTCTTGTTTTAACCACCGACGAAAAAAATAGATATTATAGGTTAGACGTGAATGTGGTTGTTTATCTGTCTGGCATCATAATTAATAAACTTTTAAATTATTAGACTGAATTTCTTGCTAATTTTTTTGTTTGAAAGCTAATGATGGCTAGGTTTTTTGCTACATTATGGACAGTTAAGTCTGGGTTTGTTTAATAATAACATTTATTTTTCAGTACAAATCTCTGCCCTATTTCTACCGACATAACTTCAGCACTTGTAACTGTTGTATTCCAGTCTGTAGGGTAAGTAGGATGGCAATACAAATTTATCAATTTTAGTGACTATAGACATGTTCATTTCATATAGTCACGATATCCAAAAGCTTTTTATTGTTTTTCATTATTTAAAAATCTTACTTTAAAATATGAAATATTTTAATGAAAAAAATAAAATAAATTAAATTTAAATAATTTCCTAAGTTTACACCAAGACAAAGTTTTTGTAGTAAATTATCTGGAGATATCTGTCTGAAAATATTAAGTTTAAATTTTGTTTTATCAGAGGTTATAACTATAAAGTGTTATTTTATAGAGCTGTTTGTAGTTACCTACTATACGGTTTCACTGTAAATAATAATAGTCAATTAGGTTTTTGTTATAAAAATTAGTTGTTAAGTAAATTAATAATGAACAATTCGTTCATTATCATTCAAGTTCATTATCATTGATTAATTATAGTCAAACTGTAAAGGTTTTAATTTTGCAGTAATCCACTAATGATTCGAGTTAAGTTTTCTGAGTCAAAGCTTTGTTCTTAACAATATATTTTTAAAAATGTATAACAAAAAATTTAATTAAGCTCTTTTTACTTTAAATAGTTAGATAAAGTCTATCTCACTAAGTCGCCTTGTACTTACATGACTTGAGTATACTATTTGCTTCTTTTTGTATTCTCATAAGGAATTTTTGTCGTAGTGATAGCTTGACAAATTACACTAAACTATGACTAATTAAAATGAAACGTATCTATAGTCTAGATGTCAATGTTTTGCTTATTAAAAAGTGGTGCAAATTCTCCGCGAATGTTAAATAACTTCACATTATTATTACGATATTTGAGATAATTTGCCTGTAATTTTGTGCAACATTTTTCTAACATCGTCACGGGCTATGACTATGAATTGGTCATTATATACTCATGGTTTTGTAGAGAAAGCTATTCTTGCTTAAATGTCCAAAAACACACTTAAATTACACTTGCATAAACATTTTTTCATCCTTTTTAACCCTTTACTATTTATTTTTTTCTGTCTATCGTAAAAAATGACCATTCCTTAAAGCGTCACTATTGTCTTAGCAAAAAAAATATGAACACCATGACAAAGAAAGGCCTACTACTTGAGCCAATTGTACAACTGTCTTGTATCGCCTTATTTGTCTGTAAAAGTGCATATCTATATTTAATTATTTAATTTAAAATGTTTAATAACGTCCGTTACCTATATGCAATGTAGTTAAGAACAATCTTGACCACGTCAGCTTCCAAACAAAAAAGTCTGCAACGAAATCAGTTCATCCGTTCAAAAGCTACGATGCCAGAGACAGACACACAAACACGTCAAACGTATAAAATCCCTATCTTTCCGTAAGGGACATAGACATAGACATAGAAATGGTTTGTTGTTTTGTCTGTTCATTTTTTACGTAAAAAGTGCCTATCAAATTTTCACCATATTTTGTGAAAGCCCGAGTCAACATTTAGGAAAAAAAACAAAAATATTTAAGATAACTTTTGCAAAATCTTTCGTTCCCATCACTAACCACTAAAAATCAGTTCGTGTGGACAAAATCGTGGGTAACGGCTATTTAGTTAAATAAATTAAATAAAAGGTTAAATAAGTTAAAAAATATGTATAAGTTAAATAAATAGGTAATTTTAGTTATTTAAATTACTGAAATCGACTAGTTTTTTATGACATAATGTAGCCAACAATCACATAAGTAAGAGATAATCATGTCTGGTGGTCAGAGATAATCATGCCCTATAACACCATAGATTTTATTAGTGCGTCGCTGACTTATGGCCGAGGTGTTGAGTCATAATATGAGCTAGCCCACCAGCTACTCTACCCTCTGGACCGGGACATGACACTGTGGTTATGGCGGCAGGAATTGGTGAGGCAATCAATCACTATTCGGACAAGCTTCTGCAGTTACACGTTTATTATTTGATATCCATTTCCTCATCCGCTGTGTAGCGGAATATAGCCACATGCAGGTGAGGTATGTTTTCGAGTCATCAAGATAATGCTTCGTCTCCTTACATCAAACACAAAAGCTGAAAATAAATCTTAAAACTAAAATCCATGTATACTCTGGCAACTCCCGTACTCTTTCAATATTTATAAGTTTATGACTTCAACACCTACCTCTACGTCTACACATTGTTTTGATGTTTTCTGTTATTGAGAAAGTACCAAGACATCTTACTTTAAGGGGTAAACTTGTATTTTGTATGATTATGACAGATAATTTTGTCTTGATTTTTTTATGAGGCACAAAGCGTTTTTAAGTGATAAAGCAGCGGACTAACACACTGCACTCTTTGTGGTAAAAAAACATCCGCGGCCTTTAGACACCATAGATGTTATATAGTGTGTATTTAAAACTAAACATATTGTTTACCATTTATATTTCGTGTAACCCATGTGAACTCATGTTTTTGTTACTTCGTTGGCTTAGTAAAGTTATGCTTAAATTAACAGATTTTGATAAAATTATGAAAGTGATTCAGCGCTGTACCGATTTTCAATTTTATTGAATTTGCCAGAGCAAATTGAAATGTTTGTCGATATTTAACGATTTATTTCAAAATACGATTAAGTTGGCTAATCATGACATCACTAGTCACATCTCTTCTTTTTCTTTAGCGAACATAGATAATATTATCCGAGCATAAATTGACCAACAAGAAGAACATTTGGGAATCGGAAAATCAGTCCGAGATTTTATGCCTGAAGCGATTATGACAAAATTTTGCGCTCTTATCCTTTAACAAAAAGGTGACGGTAATTTCGTCCTCATCACCAATATACATACTACACTTAGAAACTCGGGTGAAACCGCGGTAAACAACTAGTCATATTTAAAATATAAAGATAAAATTTTAAAAAAACGCACCCTTAAATACGAAGCACTGATATTAATCCTTAAGATATATCCTTAAAGCACTTGAGTTTATTAACACTAGTAGCAACACTGACGGCTAGCGGATGTGTCTTCCCCGACGCGCGAACATCAACTGTTCGTCCGACGCGCACGCTTGCTTTCAAGCGTGATAACCGATAATGCGAAGCTCTATACTCCGAAACAAAACTTATCTACACTTTCAGTATCAGTGGACGCTGTGAAGGGTCTCGGAAAATATGCACTAACAGGTTGGTTGTGTACTGGAAACTTATTCGGAATCTTATTCTGATATTACTGATCTGAGATTCCGGAAATTTATTTATTGAAGGACTTCTAATATTTAAAAACTCGTCGACATGTTTTCTATTATGCTGCAAATTAAACTTTTTTTTTTATTTTTACGTTTTTCATGTGATAAGATAACAAATAACCGCTCGGCTATTGTGATGGTAAGAGATAACTGTGGCCTATAGGCACCATAGACGTTGCAGGTGCGTCGCAGTTCTGTGGCTGAGGTGTAAGACGAATTTCGCAAATTTTCCGACTACGGAACATGACGATGGGAACAGGAAAGCGATTGATGTCTATCCCGACGAGTTGCAGCACGGCACATTACCACCAGTAGTCTTATTGGTAATTACTCTTAAACCCGCTGTTACAAGGTGCCTGGCAGGAAGGCAGATGGTCTATTCTACATAGGAGCCTCGCACCAACGGGAGGAAATATGTAGGGAACGACGGAACTTTTGATATTTTACAAAAGCAATATAATAACTTAACTGTGTGTGTGTGTGTGTGTGTGTGACTGTATTTAAATCAACTACTGTGAATTAAATTATACCTATATTTCAAATGTTTTACACGGTAAAAAAAAAGTATCTTCACACCCTTATCCCCGAAGTGTTTGGCAGAGGCACAACCAGGCACTCACGACTAGCCGAAGACACTAAGTCCTACAATGTGATAGGTAGCAAGCCTATCGCCAACCGGGCACATATCCAATCCCGAGTAACATTTTTTTTATTAGAAAATTGGAAAAACCCATTTTCTTTTTGTTTCTCGACCCGAGAATCGAAACCCGGGACCTCATGCAATCAACACGGTTAATAGGTAGTTAATACATCTGAAGAAACTGAAAAATGATTTACTGTTCGGTTTATACAAATATGTTATGTTTAGAAGTCGACAAGTATACATGTGTTTGCCTCAGTAAAGGCCGCAATTTTCTTTGATTTTGATTTGGTACATGTTAACGTGGTGATAACATAAGCAGTTATAACAAATTAATCAGGAATAAAATAATAATATAACAGACAAAGCAGATATAGACAATGCGAATGTGGATGGATGTAGGTACTCGGTGAGACCAAGGTTGAAATTCCACGATCAAATCGCTCGGGTGTTATCCGTTTTTGTCTGTGCTGACTCTTGTGCTCTCCATTCTCTCGTTCCGTGCCTAAAAATAGCAAGAAAACAGTACACAAGTGACTTAGATTCCCACCCTAAAATAGCTTTGCAACAATTACGTATATAATGGTACACATAGGCCACGGTTTTATCTCACTATCTCGAAAGTTACTTGCTACTTTAATATCTTATAACATACTTTAAGTAGCAAAGTAAAAATAATGTAAGATAAGAGATATTTTCGATTAACAATATTTATCGAGGCCGCAAATTAAATGACTAGTATAAAAATAAATAAATATCTTCAAATACAGTGCTTATACTCTGAAGATATTATAAGTGTATAAGAATGTAACTATTTTCTTTATTGGGTCGGAACAAGTATTTTGAAGTATTCAGCGCAAACAACGAACAGAAGAAGTTATATAAGGACTATCACTGTTTCTCTTAAAAGGATCTAATCTCTGTATCTGAGAAAGCCTATTGGTTAGATAAACCAGAAATTGTAATTTGAATTTACAATCCCGGTTCACAATTAGAAAATAACGCGTATCGTGTTATATAAGTGGGACTTTCAGATGTGTTGCCTACTTAGCCTTGATCTCATAACAACCAGACAGTACCAATTTGATACAAGTTTTAGCTTTGCAACATCTATGAGGTGTTTCAATTTTTTTTAGACAATGTTCAAATATCATTTATTGAAGATATCATCACAAAAAATCGTGACGCGAATGACTTTTGGTTTTTGATATTATCCAATAAAAACTTTTATTAAAAAGCTCGATCCTAAATGGCTAACCTTCTAAGCAGCTAATTGGTTTATAAAATTAAATGAAAAAATTAATTTATGAGAGATAATTCTAATGAAAAACGTACCACAGTATTAAAAACCTGGCTTATAAAAACCACGCTATAAATTAACTCCTCGCTAGCGTACACGCCTAACTCAACCAACCAACCTCGAGGCTCGGTTTTGATTCCCGACGGGAGTCTTACGGAGCGGAGTGACATTTGTGTGATGAACGTTTAGATGTTTTGCATTTGTGGGTCTAGGTGTTTATTAAATTTATTTAATTATTTATATGCATTCGTATCATTGACTAACACCCATAACACAAGTATAAAATGTACTGACTTTGGGGTTAGATTCAATTTGTGTAATTTAACTCTGGATATTTATCTATATTTTATTTCATTCAGTAGATATCTTTTCTTTAGTTTATGCGAATGTCAAGTTACAATAAAATGTTTTGAGGTTTATAAATAAAATACCAAGTTTTATCAAAAAACGTCTTTTAATTTTCTTCTATTGTTCACTGCTAGTGAATCATCCTAATTCTTTTTAGAAATTTAAAGTTTTGATATGCAAGCTTTTAAACTAAAGCTTAAAAAATACTAGGGTCTGGTCATAGATTGATCTCAAGCTATATTCAATACAATTCAGTACATCTCCTTAGCAAGCGCATTTAACAAGATCTTAAATTCTCACGATACGTAACCGAAACCGTGTCAATTCTTTGGATTTTGTATTTCGATTATTAATGGAAAGGCAATAACCTCCTCCGTACCACGCTTTGGAGTTAGTTCAATCCGTATAATTTCTACAGAAGTAATGTTGTCATTTTTCAATTTTCTATTTACTGGCCTGAAAAAATCGTTGCTTCTCTTTTCTATTTCAACTGATGTACGTTTTCACTATCTATCTAATAAACGTGTTTTATTTAACCTGTTTAAAGAAATAAATCGTACTAATATTTTTGACATGTTGCATATTTCATATGATTTTATAAAAAAAACTAGAGTTTAGGCGTAAATTATGAGTAAAATTAGTTAATTTAACGACAGACATTGTCTCCATTTTGGTGCAACATTCATACAAAAAATACAAGAATTAGGTAAGTTTGCTATGTTTTTTATTCACTTAAATCATAATATAATAAATCTGAATCTGAAATCTGAATGCATTTAGACTTACTGTCAAGTTAAACGGGTTATACCTATCTGTCAAGTGTCATTTGTAAGTAAACTTCATACAAAATTCGGATTTGCTATGTTTTTGTGGAAGTCCCGCTTCTTATTACGTAGTATTTATATACTCCTTGGTTGTCTCGTTTTAAGTGATAGTTATACAATTTTCGTTATTTTTTTTTTATTTTTTTGATGTTCCGTCAAATTTACAAAATTATTTCTGTCGCAAGAACTTCCTTCTGGCAATAATAACGCATCAAAAAAAGAGTAAACGAAATTTTCCATAAGATAACGCGCGATAGGACGACCCAGGGCAATAGAGATTCATTTACATGTTTTGAATATTAGCTGTTATTTAAAAATATTATGTTCTTTAAGGAACTGCGGGTATTAACGACCTGTGGAGAAGTACAGGTGTCACAAATCCTCTTAACTGATTCCACCTTTTCTTCCTTGAAAAAATCTAAGATATTTACTAAAAAAATAAACCGTGCAAATCATTAACTTGTATTATTCGATTACAATAAATATCTTAAAAATGTAAGTAAGTATCTTGACCCCCATATCCCTGAAGGTGCATAACCAAGGCACCCACGACTAGTCGAAGATACTAAGTCCCACAATGTGATAGGTGGCAAGCCTATCGCCAACCAGGCAAAAATCCAATCCCGAGAAACATTAGTTTTATTAGAAAATTGAAAATATACATTAATTATAAATATCTTAAATTTTCTACAGAAGAAAGAAATGGTATTAGTTATATGAATGTATCCTGCTACGCACAGCATGTTACAACGTTATGTTTAACAGCTGCAGTTACCATATCATAATATTATTATGCAGATAATGCATGAGTGACATTGTTAGTTGCTATTGTTAATTGTTGTAATATAAACGCTATGATTATTTATATGTTGAACAACAACTGCAATGTTATACATGTCATTGTTTATTGTTATTTTATGTAATCCCTTACAATTATGTTAGTGATTCTAACACTTTCAATCAGATTTTTAATGCTCAACTTTATTCATTCAATGTGTGTATCTATTAATCATAAATCCTAGCATGCTATACTTACTTAACTGCAAAATTCACTTATGACAAACTGGTTACACTAATATCTGTACATTTTCTGTGACGTGTATCATAAATCATAATTCTTAACTTACAGGTGTTTGTCACCTAATTCGTAATCGGCTGGATCGATTAAGTTAAAATTTTGTATGTATATTTCGGTGGGTTCCTGGATAGTTTGAAAACATCCAAATATTTTTTCAAACCCAACAGGTAACGTTGTCTGTTACTCACAAATTAGGTAGGTGTAGGTGTAGGTGTAGCAACGTAATTCGATATAATTGGTTGTATTGCACGAGATCTTAGCAATATTGTACAAGAATCTTCACCTCTCTCAGCACTCCGATACTCATGAGTAAGTTTGATGCATCATCTTGTAAGTGGGATCATATTCGACCTTTTCATATGTTACTTCGTATTTAACAGGTTTTTATGCTCGGTACCATAGTTTGTACTGATCAGGATGACTGTCGCATTTCCATTGTCAGTATTTAAGATAACAATGTCTTTATTTTGCCGTAAATCAAAATTTTATTAGCGTCCTTCTGCAGTAATATTAATCCTCCCTTCTCCAATTGATCCTTGATGAAACGGGTCTACGATATTTGTGACCAAGACCACCTGGAAGAGGAGCTGAGACATGTTGCTGGTATTTTACCGAAATAGTCATGTGCCGTGATGGAAAATACAGCAGCATAAACCTAAAAGTCTTAGCATAGCTGAGCAATGGACAACATTTTTGCAATACCTTCTTGTTTAGATTTAACTTCTTGATTCCTGGCAAGAAAATACAATATTAAAACTATATTTTCAGCTGAAAATAAAATTGTAGCCCATCTTCGTTCGCCTACATATAGTATACCATACCAGAGACCAGGTGTCTATAAGCTTAATTGTAGCTGTGGTATCTCGTATGTAAACTAAGCGTACAATTTCAACACGAATCAAAAAAAATATCAGCACGATTAGGAAAAATTACCCTCAGAAGTCTGCTGTAGCTGAACATCGTTTAAATTCATCCACCAACCACTGGATAGAACTCTATAAACCACAAATAGTTTCAAGAGAATCCCACTACATACCTCGCCTAGAACGGAAAGCTATTGAAATTCTAAATACGCCATATAATTTCAATAGGGAAGACGGTTCTAAGTTGGCCCAGGCGTGGGATCCAATTGTCGTCGTGCCGGGCTAATTATACAAAAAGTGCCGTAAAGTGTAGAGATATAATTAGGGAAGACATAGAAGAAGAATTAGACGGAGAGTTGACAGGCTCATTTATCAGTAGATTCTTCTGATAAAAGTTACAGTTCTGTGTCGCAGACCCGTCGTAACCACGGTCTTTGCAACTAGACCGAAATATCGACAAATAAAATAAACGTATGTCGTGAGTATCGCGTATAAATAATTAAAAATGTCATTAATACGCGACGATTTAAGTTTATATTTAGGCATATCAACATATTCTACCATATTGTGGTGTACAAACATTTAACTATTTTTTTAAGAAAAATGTCTTTTTCTATACATTTAACATAAAAATCACAGCACTTATTTATAGTTTTAATGAGTTTCATACATTATTACATTAATTTCAAGCCTGTCTACCGTACTACCACTGTTTTCAACCCTAGCCAGTCAGGAGAAGAAACGGCAAAACAAACTCCTCGGCAATCATGATTTCTTTAAATAAATTAAGTTTATAGATAAAAAAATATTTGCTTGTCAGCAAGAAAATCTTTTACACTATGATATGTTTTTTTCTAATATCAAGTCAAAAATACCTTCTTTCGAAATCTTTTTAATGGAAGCGATTTCAAATTAGATTCTATACTTCTTATCGTCGGTGCTTGGTGGAATTCCATTCTTGATGCAATTTACTTAGAAACACTTGTACTTAGTAAATTGCATCGATTTCAGATTGTCAGGAATATGGTTATATACATTATTTTATACAATATACATTATTTTTATAAATATTAAGCTTTTGAACGGGCCCGTGCAGTTTCTTACTATTTCTGAAGTGTGTAATTCCTAATACTAACGGCATTAGCAACAGGCGTAAATTTCCGTACTAAAAAAAAATTGGATGTTCATGTAATAAAATCACATTTGTATATAATTAACATAACTATTAATGTTATTAGTGTAATTTTGTAGTTCTTGCAGTAATTTAAATGCAAAATTACTTTAGTACAAACATATTATACATGAAATAAAATTAGATTAAATAAAAAAGTTACGACCAGAGAATTACAACGAATATAAATGCGATAGAAATTTATTGCCAAATTCAATTTACATGCTTATCTTTAAATGTTCATATTTTTAAATACACTTTTTATTGTAAGTCATTGTTATCTACTATTATTGTTTTAATAAATAATGCACTAAGGCCTTGTCGTGCAATTGTATCTACTTCTATTACAAGACAAAGACGTTTTATACCGTAGACAGGACTTTATTTTTTTGTTTTTTTAAGTATTTCCGAAAAAATGAAGCAGAGAGGTACAATAAAAACACCTACGACTAGCTGGAAGTACTACTTGGGAGACAAACCAATTTTCAACCAGGTGCTTATCCAATCCTGTGCAACGTTGTTTTTATAAATAATTAAAAAAAATGAGTTTCCCGCCCCGGGAATCGACTTTATGTAATCAAGTAGTCAATGCCAAAGCTGGACCACTATCGTAACGGATAAAGGATTTATTAGTTCTATCTATAAAATAAATAAATAATAATGATATAGTATTAACTATGGTTTTTTCCCAGCTCAGCAACAATAGACCTGAGTATTTGATGTAAATTTCAGCTTGAATCTTGATACCTTCACGCAACGCAACAAACGGACGAACAACGAAGTGATCCTATAAGGTTTCATTTTTCCTTTTGAAGTGCTATTTTTACATATGCATTTTTTTTTATTATCTATGTATAGGAATATCTAGTATATATATATTATAAAGACATTTAAGCATAAGACATTCTTATTCTTAAATATCTTTGCCATGGTTATAAATTACTCATTACTTTATTATAACATTTATGTTTAAATTCATAAAGGAGATATCTCAAATCTAGCCTTTAATCTAACAATAAAGATACATATATTACATATATGTAAACTATACAGAAACTACTCAATTATTTTAATATACTTCATTCTTATGAATCCGTACTGTGATTATTGATGCGGAAATGTTTTTGTTCGACCTTCTTTCACGTTGCATCGGAGCGATATTATGTCAGAATTTTAATGTGTGGACATTGGAGACTGCAGTAAGAATACCGGGTACTTTTTATCTGGGTATCTAAACGGGATACCGTGGATATACTATACTTTGATATGCGAGTGTAGGCAGACATTGTCTAGTTATATAAGTATATATAAATGAATTACCATTTATCGTGGTTGGCGTGATGCGATATGCCTGAACGGATAAACAAATTTTGCTAATGCTTTTTTAGTTGTATTGTAACTGTCTCATTTATGAAAACAGGCTAAAATAACCCAAGGTTTAAAACGCTTGTAAAATTGTTAGTCTAAAAAGATATCGACCTCTCTTAACAAAACAGATATATCGTTGGGCTTTGTTTAAACGTTGATACATCTCATTTTTACATTATACGTCGATTTGACATTAAATAACCTCCATTACAAACCAGCTTATTGCTATTTTTAGCTGGTTTACAATTCCGTAAACAGTATGCATAAACTTCCTTTTAAAGCACAATAAACAAACTTTAAGAATTGCGTATATGAAAAACAAGTTTCTTAAAGAAACGTGTTTTTAGAAGTGAATTATTTCGTTATCATTTTAGCACGTGCGTACATGAAATAATTTAAATGCATCAAAATCGCTAAAACAGACTTTAATTTCAATATAATGTCGTCTTAAAAAAATATATTACATTTTTTCCCAGTGTCCTCGAAGCTCTTTAGCAATACACCATCACTAATTAATATTTCATGCTAACGACATCCGATAGGATTGCACTCTCACTAAAATACATCCTACTGCGTTAGGCTGATGCGTCCATGAAATTCAAAAAATATTATTATTATTATTTTTACTAGATGGTAGAGTTTCGCAGCGACTCGCCCGCATTGGCACCTCCGCCTTACTTATTCCTTCGGCCATAACGTACAATGCTTGCCTTTGACGTGTCCCGGTTCGGAGGGTAAGGTAGCCGGTCAACTTACTTTTGCTCGAGGCCTAGCACCCCGGCCTCAGGTTGGCAACGCACCATTACCACCTTTTGTGTCTCTAGGCGGCGTGGATTTTTTACCATCAGGAAATCCGTCTGCTTGTTTGCCTTCCATTATTATAAAAAAAACATAATTATCAATTCATTCATTATAAAAACAAATGTTTTTAACCTCCCTGTGTAAGTGTATGTGTGTGAGTGCATGCTTGCGTACGTGCGTGTGCGTGTGTGTGTGCAACCTGCCTGTCTATATGTGACACATATTTCTTACAATCAGGCAAACCGTTTCCATTTTTGCCTATCCATAAGTATGATTCAAAAACAGCCGCTTACTACGGTTACTATACTCTCCTGACGGTAGGAGACAACCGTAGCCTTTAGACACCATAGATGTCACAGAATTGTTGCTATCCTGTGGCCAGAGTGTTGAGCCTATTTTACAAGTGTACTGGCGACCCTATCCTTTGGACGGAAGCATGACGCTGCCATTATAGCGGCAAGAATGGGTAAGGCAATGGATCTCTATCCAGTCAAATTGTTGCAATGCAAGTGCATCAGGCCACGAATAAATAGTCCATAACCTTCCTTCCCTGTCAATAAAATAATCGATACGGCCATAAATCTTAATTGCAGTTCACACAAAACATTATTCTCAGCTTTTCCGTATTGTTTGTAATTGAATTAGTAATACAAATACAAAATAATGGCGCATGTACAGAAGTAGTTAAGTAAAATTATAACTATAAATTCACTTGTTTCCGTGAAGATATTTTAAATAGTATGGTCACGAAATGGTAGGTGAACATTACAGTAGGGGAGCACCAGAGGGAATTTGGAGACTTACTTAGGCGCGTCAAATTATAATATGGGATATACCATGATTAAAAACCTCCATTATGTTTAAAATCTCTACCTAGAGTCGCACGTTGGAGGCAGTCTGTCTACAATTTTTTTGGCTTGTATTACCTGGACGTGTCAGATTAAAATATGGTGGATTTATTGCCTGCCAATAATGCTCTATAATTTTGTTTAAATATTCTGACGATTTGAGCATAACATATACTGCCTTATTAATAAAAAGTAGTTAAATAACCTCCTAAACATTGCTTAACTAATCATTTGATTAAGCCTTAAACGTTGTTTAAAAATATGTTATTCATAAAGTACATTTTGACAATGCTTAGTTAAAATACTGTTTAACTTGGTAGGTTTTGGTAGAAATGTGGCTGTATGCGTATTACTTTTGCTAAAAGTGAATTGAACAATTGTCATCCGTTGTCAACATTGTGGTTTCTGAATACGGTTTCGGACATCTATAACCTCTTGCTAAAGAGTATTTATATTCCTTGTCTATAGCTATCTACCTACTAACGTCCTGGGCACTGGCTGGGCTGGGCTATGCAAGTTGTTGGCGTTTTTTAAACAATGTGATGCCAAAGTTCAGTACTAGCCGTATTGTACTACAATAAAATTAAATTTATTAGAGTAAATAAGAGTTGATGCAACATAGTCACAAAATATTTGAACACTGCATTTCAAAAATTATGTTTTTAATGCATCTACAATATTTTACTAAGCTAAATATTATAAAATGATGTCATTTTTGTAATATTTTCCACCGTGTTGGCTTGAGTTCCTTTGTAGAATAGACCATCTATCTTCCTGTTAGACAGCGCGTAAAGCGAGCATAGGCTTACCGTTACTAGCACCGTGACAACTGACTAGGAGGCTGAGTTTTGCAGCGGCTCACCTGGATTGGTACCACCGCCTTACCTATTCTTGCCGCCATAACGTCAGCGCTTGCTGTTGAATTGTTCCGGTTCGGAAAATTAAGTAGCTTTTTGCTCGAGGCTTAACATCCCAGCCTCAGGTTGGAAACTCACCATTGCCACCTTTGGTGTCTCTAGGCGGCGTGAAATTCTCACCGTCACAAAATCTGTCTACTTTTTTGCTTACAATATCATAAAAAATGCTCTGGAAAACTATTCGTTTTTTCATAGGAGTTATTGGCCATCTCCATAATAAAACATGTTATTATAGTCCTATATTGGTGCCGATTTTGTTGTGTCACCGCTAAAGCTAAACTAACTTAAAATTTTCTAATATTAGCTTAATTTTACAGAAACGGTATTCTGTTGTCACCATAGTTCTAAAATTTCTTTCTAATTTGACAGTACTAAGACGGCGATAAATTGAATAGATAGTGATGTCCCTGTATTTACACACGCTT